>JASVER010000016.1:6988589-7032203 GCA_030449065.1 Oceanodroma leucorhoa
ATGGCAATGAATGGTTCATGTCAACACATGTCAACATCTGAAAAGTTTTTTCCAGGGTATCCAACTTACTTGGCTGAACGTGGTAGTTGCTAGGACAGCTGGTCAAGACTCAGAATTTGCTACAAAAACTCTGCAATACACTCCCCCCTCGGAGGGAAGAACAAGCCTCCCAAAGTCTGAGTGCACTGGCTGCTGCCAGAGTTCGCAGGCAGCTGGCAAGAAGCCTCAGACTCCTGATATCAAGATGTTGATCTCATGATCTACTGGGTTTCCTAGCAGCTGCCACAGCTGGARGTGCGAGGGAGTCCCCCAGGCTGGAGAAGCATCCGAGGAGCAGCTGCGCAGTCCACGAAGCATGGAGGCCCTGGAGTCTGCAGCGCAGACAGCAAGCCAGCAAGAAACGTGGGTTTTAGTGAAAGCTCATCAAAGCTGAAACACTTCTAGGACAGCCTTACACTTCATATAGTTTGCATTTCACTGTGCAAAAGAGGCATTTTAGAAGATCTGCAACTTGATTTAATTCACACCTCATGGACTGACTATTGCAGGTTGTATGGCGACTCCTCACTGCTCTGGTTACATTCACCTCACATTTTTTACATTTTCTTCATCATGTAGGTGTTTTGTTTTTTAATCAAGACAGATGCTTGAAGAATTTGATCGTAGTTTCAGAGAAGCATAGATATGGCTACCTACATATGSCAGTGGGTTTAAAGCCTTGAGTCTGTGTACAAAGCACCAATGAAAGGTACTGATTGACAGACAGAAGAATTATCTTACTGTTAAAAAATAATTCAGGTTAAAAAAAAAWTAATTTTTACAATTCTTTAAAAGAATATTGCTTTTAAATAAATTCAAACTCACTGCAGAATTTACATGTTCTCAGAAAAAAAGCAAGACTAGATACTGATACTGTTTTTTCATAAGTTAGATGTTGACCAAATCTATCTATTTTAAGGGAAAAATGGTATTTAATTTTTTTATTATTTTTTTTTTACTATTGTACTTTCTCTATATATATTTATGGCCTCATTGCAATAAGAGGTATTACAATATTTCCATGAAGCAGATCTTAACTTGATTTAGCTATCAGAAYGCTAGTTAAGTATAATCAATAATCTACCTCTTGAAGGAGGGAAACACCCCATTTGAATGAAATTATTCATCTTCGCTATTGTAGGCTTACCTTATCAGGAAAGCAAAGTAACTAGATATATCTAGAAAGGATATATCTAGAAACAAGCATTGGATCATCATCCAACTTCAATCAATTCATATCTCTCAAAATATGGAGGGTTTCTGTATGCTTGGGCTTCTGTAAGCTCGACTCAAGGAAATCCCTTCAAACTAGGCAAAGCAAGCATTTTAGCATTTCACACCTGTACCACAAAAGCACCTGTGCCTTTTGCTCATGGGTTTCAATCTTTTTTGTTAGATGCTATGCAAACACCAAACAACAGATGAAGCTCCTACCTCAAAGAGTTTTTGGCAAACTATTAAGACAAAAAAMCCCCAGCAAATAAAATATGTCCTCTGTGATATACAGGACCTTGTCAGATGGCACCAATTAGCACGAGCCACAACAGCTARGCTACTTTAACCAGGTATGGAATTAAGATACAGCGTGCTGTGAACCACAGTCAGCATGCAGAAACTATTGTAGGAGGAATTTCAAAACGTACAGGTTACTCATGTAAGATGGCACAGGACAAAGCTCAAGTGGGCCTATGTGGAAGCCTGAAAGAGTCTGCAGCCAACATACTCGTACGGCACAGGAGGTTCCACATCAGGAAGGCAGAGAGTCACATCAGGCCTTGCAAGGCAGTTCCAGTACTTTTGCTTAATACAGGTGGAAAAAGTCAAAGCCACCAGCTAGAAAAGCTATTTTGTGTTATGTGAATGGGAATTTTTTGAATGTGGTAAAATCATTCTCCTACACCGCCAGGAGAGAGCAATCCCCATGGGATACCTGTATACTGTCCTCGGGTCCAGCAACAATCATTTTTCCCTGCTCAAAACTCCAGTGAACCATCTGGTCTTCAAGCAAAGTTATTTCCTGCTATAATTAACATACCCCAAAATAAATTTTCCATGCATTCTAGTGAAGCCATTTCTTTTCCCAATGGGCAACAACATGCTAACATCATTGCCCTCAAAAAGTTAACTTTTTGAGGGCAGCTAAACCTCACCTACAGGTAATTTCCCACATCTTGGAGGCAAGCATACAACCCGTGTGAGTCCTGACCCGTATCTCAGGGTGAGACCTGGGCATGTATCTCCCCACCTTGGTCCCCCAAGGAAATGAACTCAGGAATGCAGGCATGTAAGGAACCACAGCAGGATAAATCCCCAGTCTGGGCAATCAGAAGGCTCATAACATACCTGACCCATAGCCTAGATGTGACCATGTTGACACTGTTTTGAAGATGATGAAAATACACCTTTGCAGGGCATAAACAATATAGATGCCACTAAGGCAGGCAGTCTTTACACATGCTAGCAAGTGAGCAGGCATATAGGTACAATTCTGCAGAATGGGGATTTTCAGCCAGCTTGCCTCACAGCCTCTGGAAGCTGAGTCATGTTGTATGAACTGCACAGCTTCGGAGAAGGCAAGAGATACTCCAATTTCTAGCCAGTTTGAAAGGCGTCAATCACATCCAGTACTAACCAGCTGAGACTGAAGAGAACCTAAGTAAAGAAACCGCCTCCCGCTTCTGAAGTTTGTTGCCTGGGTCATGAGCATCCTTTTAACACTGTTACRGCTTAGCAAGGTCTGCCAAGAGCCCCAGGCAGTGGCTGGTGCAAAGCATTCTTTCTGGGGCTGATTTTAGCCCTTTAAAACAGGTTCACAGATCCACTGAGCAAGGTAAAAGATCCAGGTTGTTTAAAAGAGTGAAAATAGCCCTTTTACTCCTCCTTGCCACTCATTCTAGCCCAACTTTGAGTACAAGATGCTGATGGCATTGCAATGAAGATCCATAGACATCGAGGTCCCCTCTTTGGAACAAGACTTAACATGGAAATAYGTTCATCTGGACCTTAATTTTAAAGCATGATACTTGTCTAATTCCATATTCAAGTATTTAAAGCTTAGTTCTAGAAATAACCTGCTAGCCTTAGCCATTAATGTCTAAAGAACCTATTCAACTGCTTCTCTTTTTATACCCCACTAAAGCTGAATCAACAAGATTGCAGAGATATGTCTGAGACCAGAGTAACTGCAGAGCTGAATTTAGCCCAGTGGTATTTTTGTTTAAAGGAAAAGTGCAGAATGGAGAAATACTGTACTCATAAGTGGCTTTGGACTGCATGAAGGACAAACTCATTAGACTGAAAAGCAGTATTTCTATCTGTATCTAGTAAATGTATGGATAGCATCTTAACCAGTTCGTCTAGAGGTTCCTTTAGTAACTACTGCTTTCTAAAGAGACTTTTTTTAAAGGTCTTATTGCTGCATAGAAAAAAGGARCATAGCAATTGAAATATACAGGAATATATGAAATGTGACATGCCTAGATGTCATATTTTCACCAATTCACAGAATTATTTCTCACTTATTGCACAGGATTTTAAACAAGAAAATATAATTCCTGCACCTGCCTCCTCTCCCCGAAGGGAACAAACAAAAATAATTTTAAAAGATTAGATGAAGGTGCTAAATGCAATTCATAGGATCATAGTATAATTCAGATTGGAGGGATCTCTGGAGGTCTCCAGTCCAACCTTTTGCTCAAAGCAGTGTCAGCTAAGATCAGACCAGGTTGCTCAGGGCTTTATCAGTTGGGTCTTGAAACCCGCCAAGGATGGAAGTTGAACAACCTCTCTGGGCAACCTGCTTCACTACTTGGCTGCCCTCAAAGTAAAAAAGCTTTTCTTTATAGCCAATCTAAACCTCTCATTTCAACTTATGCCCATTGTCTCTTGTCCTTCTACCATGCACTACTGTGAAGAGCCTGGCTCCACCTTCGCAAGAACCTCCTCTAGAAATTRGGGGGCTGCCATTAGGTCCACTTGAAGTCACCTCTTCTCCAGGATGAACAAGCCCAAGTCCCTCAGCCTCTCCTCACCAGCCAAGTACTCTGGCCCCAGCCATCTTGGTAGCCCTCCTCTAAACTCACTACAATTTAGCAATGTCTTTCTTGTATTTGGGGATCCAAAACTGGACACAGTACTCCAGGGGCAGCCTAACAATTGCCGAGTAGAGGGGACACTCAGCCAGCTGCTGCTCTGTCCCAAGTCAGTCATCACTCCTCAGTTTTGCTCTCAGAGCATGGCTGCCTTTTACTCTGCCGTGTGGATTGCAGGAYCAGATCAGTGGGTTAGCAGGTCCCCCTGTTTTGTATCATCACTGGGAGCTGTGGTAGGTCCAGGAGAAATTCCTAGTAGCTTGCTGGACATGGTTATCCTGGGACGTTGAGCTAGAACCATCAGAGTCCTTCAGCGGGCCTGCCTTCAGGGCAGTGACAGTTTTAATTGCCAGTTTTAAGTAGAAGGTGCCTAAATTGCAGGGACATAGAAGGAACTGCAGGTGTGTGTGCACAASMAGCACACACRRCATGTAGCAAAGGCAGATGTACATGTGCACGGAAGTTTCTCCCTCTTCTTTCCCTGCCCTGCAAATCTGTCTAGTGGAAATCCCTCTACCTACATGCCATACTTCTGTTAATATAGCCCAGGATGTTGTTGGCCGCCTTCTTCGCTGCCATGGCACACTGCTGACTCATATTCAGTTGGTTGTCTACCAGGACCATCAGGTTCTTTTCTGCAGAGCTGTTCCCCAGCCTGTACTGTTCCAAGGCAGGGTTTCTTCCCAGGTGCAGGAGTTGGCATTTGTCCTTGCTGAATTTCATAAAGCTCCTGCTGGCCCATCCCTCCAGCCTGTCTAGGTCCCTCGATGGTAGCTCTGCCCTTAAGCATATTGATTGGTCCCCCAGTTCGGTGTCATCTGCAAACTAAGAGCAAGCTTTCCATCACCTCCTCCAGGTCACTGTCAAAGACGTTCATTGACAGGTCCCAGGATAGACCCCTGTGGCACTCAGTTCAAGCAGGCACATTATTGAGAACATATCCATCTGGTACATCCAAACTSCAAGCATTTAATAAGCAGGCAGGATTCCAAGGTTTAAGATTACAAGTATAGCAGCATATCCAAATTTAACATTTAATCTAGTCATAGAAATCAGCTTTTAGGGTGGTATTTACGTGACCTAACTTTAGCATTAAGTCTAGTCACAATAGGCTTCCTTTATAGTCAGCAGAAAGAAAAAAAAAAAAATCAGTACAAGCTGGGGACCAACCGGTTAGACTGGTTACCAGCTCTGCAAAAAAAGGACTTCAATACAACAGGGTATTGACAAACTGGAGAAAGTACAGCAGTGGAGCACTAAATGACTAAGACTGTCACTTAAGCAGCTGGAGGTACTAGGAGATATACAAGGAAAGGCTAAAGGAACTGGGTTAGGTTAGCTTGAAAAAGAGAAGGCTAAGAGCCAATTGCTAATTCAACTAGCTAAAGGTGAGTTGTAGGGAAGGTGGCATGACAGTCTTCTCAAAGGTGCACAGCAAAAGGACAAGAGACAATGGTCACAAATTGTGATACAGGAAATTCTGATCAGACATAGGGAAAAAATTAATCAAAGTACAAGCGGTTCAGCACTGAAAAAGGAGCCCAGAGAAGCTGCGAACTCTTCATTCTTGGACATTTTCAAAACTCAACTGGATAGGGCCTGAGCAATCTGATCTAACTTGGAAGTTAGCCCAGATTTGAGCAAGGGGTTGGACCAGTGACTTTGAGAGGGCCCTGCTAGTCTAAATTTTTCTGTGATTCTATGAGAAAGGCCCCTTCACAGGGTGATTCATCTTGTCTTAAAATAGGTGTCTAAAATAGATTAGATGAATCACCATCTGGTGGTGCCTGTGTCTCACTAAATATATTCTCCACTGAATACAAAGGCAACCTAAGCTGACCGGCTACTATTAGATGCCTTAAAGTGAGACGTCTGTWAATTGGAAGAGATGAGAATCACCGTTAGTGACTTGTGCCACAAAATGATAGTTCTTGCCTTGTTTATATATTACCCTTCTAGGGTGTGAACCACTTTCTTAATAACCAATCTCTTAATCATGGGAGAAGGTGGACAAAACCCTCATGTAACACCTAAAAACCAAAAACGAGAATAACTTAGGATTTGATCTACACAGTTAACTTAAATAGTTTGTTGCTGTAGGAGCACTTCCCTTCATAATGCAATGGCTACAGTTTTATGATCGGCTATACAGATTATAATATGTAGCAGCTTTGCCTTTAAAGACAGCTGGCTAATTAGAAGCCTATAGGACATTTTTCACTAGCATGAGGATATTTATATTTTGACAGCCTTCTTATTAAGGCCATAGTGGATAAAGGAGAAATGGGTTTAAATATTCAGGTCATCTAGAAWTTTTTTTTTATTTTATTTTATGGACTGTAAATGCTTTAAGAACACAGTTTAGAACTGTCTGAAATTTTCATTGACAAAAACCCCATATATTTGACGTGAATGGGTAGAAACAGTTGAACTTCTGGACATTTTTTTGGTCCTTAGAAACAGTCTTTAGCTAGAAAACATTTCTCTCCTCCTTTTAACCTGGAAGGAAAGCAAAAGGGAGATAGATAAAAAAGAAAAATCAAGTCTTTTTTCAGCCCTCCACATCAGCAGAACAATTCTATTTTCTTTTATCTGAAAAAACTGAAGCATAATTAAATGTATTAAACTAATTTAAAACGTCAACTTAAGTTTACTGATATTTTTCCCCTTCTCTTTTTACCAGCTCTTTTCTCTCATGCTCTGCAACAAGATTGTATTAAAGCCCTGGACCCCACCCATGTGAATTTAGTCACAAAATATAAAACAGGCACTATTTATTTAGGCTGTTAAGTGTTTGTTACAAAGGAAGGGGAAGGGTCAGAGAGCGTATAGTGGGATATACACACTTATTGAGGTCAACATTCATATTATTTATTAACTTTGGCTTGTAATTTCCTTGGTTTTCCTTCAGTAGGGTTTTTACTTTTAACAGATACACTTGATAAATGCCTCTGGGTTTATATACAGCAGTTTGAAATGACAAAGCTTTCAAAGAATGCTGAAACTTTCTAAACACACTTATGTATTGAGAAAGTAACTTAGGCATTCAGCTCCCAACAGCGAAATGTAGAAACCCAGCCTTACGTCTTTTCGTGGTTACAAGGCCATAGCAACCTATATCTCTCACTCAAAAACTACTTGGATGCCTTCGGTCTACAGTCACGTTTACAGTACTGCCAAGTGTTCACACCTAGGGATCCGTTTTCTGGATATCTTGGAGTCAGCTGAGAGACTAGGCTAGCTCACACCTTCATCGGCAGACTCCATTAGCACACATGGCAGGGAGCGGGTGAGCAAGACTTCCCTGTTCGCCCTGCCCTTCCTTCGGAGAAGGTGACGGAAACCAGGATGAGCATATCAGGCTCTAGCTTTCCAAAGACAACATCAAAATAACTGTCTTTAGGCAGCCCATATGGTGAATCTGATGTGAAGGCTCTATTTTTCTATCTAGGCTCTCCTGTACTGACCGTGAACTTGTACCCCAAAAAAGCTTTCTTGAGTCAAGCTCTTCAACTGAGATAAACACCAATACATAATCAACAGTTATATTTTCCTTTTTAATACTGAAACCTTATTGGGGCAGKAAAAAAAACAAGTCAGGTTCTGTAACAGTGAGGTACCTCAGAATGAGGTATACAGATACAGGATAAACAAATATTTTGGTTTTGGAAAAAAGCAAAAACTAACCATCTAATTAACAATTATTTTTTTTTTTTACACCCAAAGCAATGTCCTGTTGCAAAAGACAACTAATTCCTCTAGACCCTTCAACTTCCACGAGACCGCACTAYTCTCAAGCCTCAGTTGGCTCTCTTGGCACAAGAGGATACAGTTGAGAAGAGGAGGTCAGCAAAGGCAGTTAGACATCCTGTGGCAACCACACGCAGCAAGAAATAGTGKACTTCTGGAGGGAAGTTTTGAAAGATACCTACATGATCACTGTAAGAACTGGGGTACTATAGCTGTGGTATATAAAGAGGATATAACAGTTTGCAGAGAAAGCAATTATCAGACCAACCGATAAGCACTTGATAGCATAGAGAAATGCAAACTAAGCATAAGAAACATTAATGTATGTAGTGCAGAATTTATTCTCAAAAGACAAGAATGTACTTTTGATACATGCGGTGTATCTGTAGCCACAGTACTAATTTATATTCTATAACAAGATTTTAACTACCAGGTGTTTGAGAACCCAGGAGCCATAGTAAAGCCTTCCATTAAGGAAAAGGAAGTTTAACTCATGCTATACTTCTATACTTAACTATGACTTTCATAAAAAACTTAGAGATACAAACCTTTCAAGCGCATATTTACTTTGCATCAAAATTCTTAAGAAAAAGACATTCTTGAATTTACAAAAGCAAGTCTACATCCTATAGAAGCCAACAAATAAACACACAGGGACACCTAAATGCAGGGTCAGGTATTCATTAAAAGTTATGTTATCAATCATGTCTTTCACATTAGCAACCCAAACGTTTCAATTCGTATGTGGCTTCCCCATTAATGGATGAGTCTACATGCTCCAACTTACAATTGATTTTTAATTTTTACTCCAAACGTAAAAAAACAGTCCACATAACATAATAAAAACGTTAATTATTCCTTTGCAAGATAAATTACTTCAGTGCACCCTTCTTTTCAGATCTACCACAGCAAAACAAGATGTTTATTTGACAAAATGCTCTCCTATAAACGCTTATGGAGAAACAGCAAAATCCTAGCCAACAGCATGTGTACGTGCACGTGTGTATTTTGCCACATATGATGAAAATTCAGCTTGGAATTAATGATCAAGGTACAGAGTTAAGAGGAGCCAAACTTGAAACCTGTTCACAAGTCAGTTTTATATTCAGATAGATAACTGCAGTGAGGTTCTGCAAGACACGCATTCAGCTTTGTCCAGCACTCCTCTTTTCCAAAGAGCTTACTGCAGGACACAAAAGAACAACCTTTGCTCCCCAGCCAACAGCCTGCCAGCACTTCTGAATTAGCTATTAACCTTATTAAAAAGTAAAAAGTTAAGAGGACTTCAGTTTTGCCAACAAACCCAGAGGGAAAGAGAAGTATTTATGATGGAAACGTTGAAGGATATTTTGAAGGAACCGTGACAATGCTGACGGGGAAAGGCCCAYGTGCTAAAAGTTTCTACAGAATATTATCCTCACTGTAAAGCCTGTTAGATTAATTTAAAAGAAAAGCCATAAAAAGAATAATATTTTCTACTAAACAGTTAATGTCGTCATACAATGTCTATAGAACTGTATTGGTTACACWTCTAATAAAGCCAGTGTAACTTTTTCCTAAGGCAAATGGCATTTTTCCTACATATACTAAAAAGTTCCCTTCTCCATGTTCCAGAGATTCTCCCAAAGCCAGCTTCCCTTTTGTTAACTAGATAGCCAGCATCCAGCTGTTTGGTACATCGCACAGAGGAGAGGAAGTTCCCTGGCCACAAAGAATGACCCAAAATTAGAGCCCAACCGTGGAAAACTATGGTTGGAGGGGATGGGAAGAACAGAAGCAGCAAGTAACTTCTGCTACGTATGCTTTGTTTGGCAGCAGAAACAAAGATGGGCTTTGTTGGGCACGCCAGGATGTGAGCAAGTACATTCTGAAAAGGCGATCCTGGYTTCACCACACAGCTGACAAAGTCTACGAAACTATCTCACAGGTCCTCCTACCAGCCCTGCCTGCTGGAAAGTCACTCCACACATTCCTGAGTAAGAGCAGAGTGAAGTGGAAGGACAGAGAGATAACTGACAAACATGTTTCCACATGAGAAATGGTCCCAAGCCAAGCACTACCTCTCAAAGGCAACCTATTTGGTAGTTTAGAAACCAGACTCTCTCTGTAACTACTTCCCTGCCACAGCAGTGGAACATACCCAAAGACAAGTGCTCATGCCTTGTTGCGACTTGGCCATCGCTAAGAAAGAGCATGTCCTAAGTATCTTTTAGTTGTAAGTTTCTGGGACAATGACAACCTGAATCAAAACTTAACAAGAAACTGTTAACTTCTATTAGGTTCAAAAACAGTCTACGTTGATTAAGGAGAAAAGCCGATCCTATAGAAGTCTATGACAAAACCGCCAAACCCAAGATTTTACATTTGACTGCTGTTTCAGAGCCACCATTGTAACTTTTAACATTTCAGCTATGCAAATAATGAAAACTTTATTCTTTTACAATTAACATAGACCAATGCACACATGCTTATTCTCAGTAAGTACCAGYCTCTACTCCAGAGGCGTTCTGTTGGCTAATTGTAAAATAGGGAATTACTCAGTATGAACAAAAAGATTTCAGAGTCTGGGTTTTATTTTAGAGCATTAAGATTTCTATACTGACACATACCCAATACTGTCAGATCTTATTTTTCTTTTGAACTGGGAACTATGAAATATCATTTCCTATGCGTAACATGCGTAACACGTCTGGTTTTAAAAGAAGTTTGCCCATGCTTTTCCTATAACAAGGCCAGATCAAAAACTGCAGGGGCAGGCCCTTTGAATTTTGAATGAGTTGTAGTCTTACGAATATCCTCAAGCATGTTCAGGCAGTCAGCTTTAATCCCACATTCAGGGGAAAATATTTTTTTTCCCTATATTGTTTCTAGCACTTTGTGCTGGCAGCTCTCATACTTTATTATATTTTGTGTCTTACCCTGAAATGCCATCCTATTTTGCATGACTGAAATTTTGAAAGCTCTAATYGATTCATTGTAACTACTGTTAAAATCATCATGTATTATGTTATTTTATGAGAAGTTCCCGTTGCCCCCAAGGTGGGGGAAAAAAAAAAAAAAAAATCAGTTAGCCACAATTGTGAAAAAGGAAGAGGAGGAGAGGAGGTGTACATGAAACTGCCTTTTGTCTGGCTTCGCTRTTTAAAACTTTTTCCATCATAATCTCACAGATCAATAGAAAATCCAGTTTAGGACTTCCTTATAACTTCTAATGCCTAAACATTAGCAAGATCCCAGTACCCGCTCTCCAGTGGGGACAAGTTTGTGATATAACTTGAAATCAAAGTCATAGTTGTTTTACTTCAGCAAATTTTACTAGTCCTGATCGTGACGAAAAGAATTTGCTCAATTTGAAAGCGAAAACATTTGTTTTATCAAGCTTTGGAACATAAAAGTGATGGAGAACCTCATTTATCAGACATATGAAAAATAGGTAACACTACTAAGCAATAGCTAAGTAAATACAATAGCCATTTATCAAAAACACACAGAGAGAAAGTCCAGCTTCAACCTAAGAAGAATGTACAAAAATACTTTGAGTCAAGAGGACTTCAGATTTCTTCTTAAATGTTTTTAAATAAGGTTTATAGGTAAAAGGAGAAAGAGAGATTTTCAAAACCAGATTTTCAAAACCAGGGTCAAAACCAATCTGCATAAAGTCCAACTGCGTGTTGACATTCATGACCGCAGCTTGTAAGCACTACTGACATATAAATAATAAAACACTGAAAGCACCTGGAAGGCACAGACTCAAGAGAGTAAAATGGAGACAGAGGTATTCAGTAAAAGCTCTAATGATTTTCAGACCAAGTCCCTGCTCTCCCACCCAAACTTTGCAGAAATTCAGATCTACACCAGAACTTCAGCATATCTTCAGATACATGAARGGGGACAATGCTACAGCAGAGAATCCCAGAGTAACTGGGATAAAACCTTTAGATATCTGATTTTTAAGATTCACTCTTAAAAACTTAGAGAATAGAAACTTGCATACTTTCTAATGGGAGAAGGGACACAAGTCAGACTCCTACAAGGTATCAATCTTCTGACAGAAAACACTATAAACATTACTCAAGGTATCACTTAACTCTCACAGGCCACTAATCACAGCATAGTAACTAAACACAGTCAGAGAGATTGTAAGCCAGAGGAAAGAAACAACAAAAAGGTACAAAACAACCTAAAATTTTCCATACTAGTGATGACACAATGAACTGGAGAAAAAAGAGAAAGACGACAGAAAACCAGTTTATCCCTGTTGGTTATGTTTGACTTTCCAATAGCATAGGTGCACGCAGAATAATTTAGCAATTAATGGTCAAAGTAACTTTACACCAAAAGAGCAAAATGAAAACAGGTCTTTGACACCTCTCACGTCCTAAGGCAGCTTGCAGTATACGACAAGTACACAYTACAAATCCACACAGATATATGGAAAAATCTTTGTGCCTGGTTCACATGGGCTCTCAATTGCTTTAAAGCTTGGGGGCTGAATCATCTCAAAAACCCTGGGTAAAAATGTTGTTCAGCATTGATGTAAGATTTTAAACACGAGAGAGCCTGAGGTTGCTCAGCTCAGCCTGTGGGTTTCAGCTGAGCTTTCAGGCAAGCTGAAGCCTAGGTTAGAACATGTAACAAAACAAGCAAGCGGCTTGGGCGATGAGTAGCCCCAGGTTTCCTAGGCACCACCTGACAAAGCAGCTTTTCATAGTAACAGACACTAGTGCAATCCAAAACCCTAAAGAAAAGTTGTAGCAACAGTGTATGTATAATCATAAAAATTCCATAAACACTATGAAATAGTCCTGARGTGTTTATAAGCAAGCTGTAAAAGGAACAGGATGCCTACAGAGGAACAGCTTCATATTTCATTAGATATTCCAGGACTTTTTCAAGACAATTGGCAAAAATTGCAGTGCATGTTTCAGCCGCTCCCCCCATTCAACATTTAAATAACAGTTTCTGCTATAGCTATATTCCTTCCCAAACATTTTAAAACAAGCAAGCAAGGTCTGATTCAAAGCCCACTGAAGAAGTCAGTAAGAGGTCTCCATTAAATTCACTTTTATAAAAAAAAACACCTGCACAGATGAGTTTCAGCACCCACCAAACTGAAAGAAAAAAAAAAATACTTTTCCATCATGCTTTGGAGATTGCACCTTTTGAGTCTAGGGAGGCAAGAAGAAGCCACTTGCTATCAGAGAGAGTGCTAACAGCAAGTCAGTTTTGAGAGCAATAAACAAGAAGAATYTCCTTCACTTCCTAGCTAAAAACAGAAGATCAAAATAATTTTGAAACCATTTATAATCTCAGCACTCCCTTCAGTCTTCATCAATTAAAACAGATATTGTACCACTATAATTGCCATTGAACTCACATGGTGCCAACTAATACATGAATGCTTTTTGTGCATGTGGGGTTACCTTCTGTGRTGACTTACAACACAACACCAGATAGCACTTCTAAAATCAGGTTGGGTTTGGGACCACACCCAAACCACCCCCACCCACTCTATAATGGCCAACTCTGATCACCTGCACCTTCTGTCAAGAAGCCAGATGCTATGCCTCTGTCAACATGAAGATAAAAAGGTTAACAGAGGGACAGTGAGAAAGCGATGGTTAGGGGAAGAGAAGAGAAGGAAGACRGTAGTATGTCTCCCACCCCCTTTTAAAATAGGGTTCTGGAGACAGAAGCTTCACTGGGGCCTCGTGGCAGACCTGCAACAAAGTAGTACAACAAATGCTGAATGCCTCAACAAATAGGTATCTGAAGCACTTGTACCTACTCTATTTTGCTCCCATTTCAAGTGATGTGATAGGTCAGAACAAAAGGCAGAAACATTTTAGTAAAAATGTAATTTTTAGGGCAGAAAAATCTTGAGGAAATCATTGCCATGCAATAGCACCAAATGCAACGATTGTTTCTTTAATGAACATTTTCTTTTTCACAGTTCCTTCTCCCCTCCCCCACCAACGCAAACCAACTCAACAAGCTTATTCCCCATGCAGTTGCACTGAGGTCATCAAGAGTTTAGTATCAATCAAAATTACTGAACATGAACAATGAGAATATTTACCCAAACCAGACAGGGGCAATCATTCTGCTCCAGAGTACGAATCAATCCCCTATGACAGGTGTCAGGAGCTGCCCCTCTAATTCTATTTCCCCACATAAGAACCTTTTGCCTGTTCTTTGGGAGCATCCAAGACCACTTGAGACTGCAGGGTTACATCAGCTGTCCAGCAGCAASTCTTTCGTCCCGGAATAGTCGAGGCCTTTCCTCATACCTCTCAACTACAATACAGTTTTTTCAGTAGCTGACTGCTCCCGGCAGCGTGCAAGGGCACTCCTGCGGCACGGAGTGGAAGTTACAGACCCCCCCGGGTGACTTCTCCACAGCACCCAACTCCAACTTGGCAGTTTCCTACTGAATGGTTTTCCCTGCTTAGCAGGATAAAGCTGATGGGGGAGCAGTATGACTGCGGCAGAACACGTTACCCTAACGTGTCAGACTATCATCTACTAAGTTAAAAAAAGAATAGCCTAACTTCACGCTCAACACCTCTCTCTCTGGCTGTTCCTGGCACGCTATTTTTATATATATTTGAATAAAAAAGTTTACAATGTGTTCAGTAAGCTGAGAGCCAAAGTGAGGCCATCCTTAAAAAATGTTCAGTTTCCTACTCCCAACCAACTGCTCCTAGACTAATGYCTGCATCTAGACTCTTACTACTAGGATGAAGTTTTAATTTTTCATAGATTCCTTGTTTGTTGCTGTGAGCTCGGATTGTAGAGGAGCAAATCCATCAAAGGCTGCCCTATAATGAGAAAAAAAAAAAACAACAACAAAAAACAACCCAAACCACAGAAAAAAAACAGAACAATTTTGGAAGAACAGGTTGTGTTATACTTAGAAGAATTTAGGGACTGCATAGATTTCCCGGAATGAGTTCAATGCACTGACCATGAATGAGGAGAAAGAACACAGCAGGTCTGAAAAGGATGATAAAACAGACAAGAAAGATTATAGCAAAATAGAATAACATCAAACTGATTTTGCTAAGACATACTCTTAGTTTGTCCAACTTTGATATATTTGCTTTTGCTCTTCTAAAGTATTCTGATTGAACAGCACAGCTGTGAGGCTGTTGCAAAGCTTTGGTACAATCCTGATCATTCTCCACAATGATTTTTAAGCCATAGCAGTATTGGCCAAATCTTGATTTTTATTTATTCRTTGAGTAATCTGGCTAAATGAAATACTACTATACATGGCTATGCTTTATAACATGACAGGAAAATTCTGGATAGAACTGTCAGCTTGTCAGCAATATCAGATTCTTGTCCATCGTGCCCAATAAATGCACACTCTTGACTGTTTTCTTATTGTAAAAATAAAAAATCAAAAATCAGCCCATAAAAAACAGTAAGAGAGTTCAGGAAGTGCATTTCAATGTGATTACAATACTTTTTTGGGTAAACTAAGTCACAGCCTTCGGCCATAACATGACCCGAAGTATGTTGTAACGGTCCACAAATTAAGTGCCTTCTATATGTTATGACTTAGGTATGTACTGCAGAACTTGGCTTCATCATACCTCAAAATATCAGAAGAGAAATTTTTATACCCTATGACAGAATGCTTTATTAAAAATAATGAGGTTTCAAGAACTTACAATATTTGTAGGAAAGAACATTTCAGCAGGGAAATACATCTTTGCAGCATTTATAGTTTTACAGTGAGGCAAGTTACACTAGCTTTTAAAAAAAAAATCACAACAAAACTTACCAGCCTACACAAATATGTTCAGGACCTCTCTCACTACAACATCAGCATGAGAACCCCCCTTATGTACATACACCAGCTAGACAAGTTCTCTCACACACACGTCCTTTGACACAAACACTCCTGCCTCTGCATGCTTGCACACAAACACTGCGCTCACATGTTAAGCTTCTCGCACGTAATCAATCCTCCAAGCTCTGGCGCTCTCTCACACAAACACAGACGTGCTTCGTACCTTCTCCTGCATTAGAAAGCCATGTGAACCATCTGTCACTATTTAATCTCCCAACCCAAGTCAGCCAAATATGCCCCATCTCAGCCCCAGACACCCCAGTCAGCCTTTCTAGCAATACACTCCTCACAAATAGACCATTCTTTTTGCTACTCCCTACCTAACATTAATTTGTTTTCCACCCCATCTCTTCTCCTTTCACTGCCATGTGCCCCATAGAAGGACGATCTATATCGCTGCTCTTTCCAGCAGTCAGGCCTCAAGCAGTCCAGTGTTGTACGCAGCATAGCCAGGGCCAAGACGTGTTTTGCAACGTGCAGCATACCACAAACTAGCCACAGTGATCAGTGGGCACCGCAGGTTTCCCTCTTTGTTAATAACTTCACACTTCATTATTCTTTGATTGATGAGTGTTTGGGCAAATGGGCACAAAGAAAGAATATTTWAAAAAAAAAAAATCTAGTAATCATAGGAAGAAAAGAGAGAGACCTACACTTCAAAACCTTGACTGACTATACTTTCATTTCATAGGTAAAAAAGGAAGAAGGGACAATTTTAATGTTTGGGGCAAACCCCTCAAAATGCAGCCTTCAGACAGAAGGGTCTAAAAGAGACCCGAAAGTGTTGGTTCCAGTGTGTAAAAGATAGGCCRGCCAAAACACAGAAGAAAAAAGAAAGACCGCTCTGTTGTTAGGGATCTCAAAAGTGCTGCTGAAGGCAGCATGCTGGACTCAGAAGGATCAAAAGCAAGGCTTAAGTACTTTTTGCATTTCAGGGAATGTTACAGTACCCCCCCAACCAGTGCAGAAGGTTGCTATTGCTCACAAAGTTGTTTAAACTCTATGAAAGACCTCTCCCGGTTAAATGTCACTTTAAACCACTTCTCTCTCTCTCCCCAGATGCAGAACAGAAGTCCACATCTACCTTTTATACTGGAGAGATCCCTCAGTACCACTGGTGGCGACACTGCCACACAGGAGCTTATGCCAGTCCTGAAGAATTGGTGCAAATTCCTACCTGGAGGCGGAACCAGAACATAAACCTCAGTATCTCAAATACTGAAAAGTGTCCAAATTCAGGATTAAACCAGGRTTTCTGCTTAGCATAGAGTGGACCAAACCCACATCCACTCCTAAAAAGAAACCAACTCATAGTGGATATTTTGTTGCTTTCTTCTCAAGATGATTAAGTTGGTGTGCACTTTAGGAGAGGCTTAGATATATCCAGAATCTAGCTTTACCTAAATATTCACTTTATTATTAGGGTTTTTGTTTTGATCTGAAACTCTTTGAAGAAGGAACTGTTACGTGACTTCTGTTTGTACGGCACTTGGGATAATGGTACCTACCAGGGCTGTGACTTACAGCAAAGAGTATGGGGTCCCAAAAAGATTTGGGAAAGGCATCCACTTCCCTCTTTTGGGAAATGGAGCCACAGCTGGGGGATCTCTGCAGGCAACTATGTCATTTTATTAACGAGAGAAAGAAAAATAGCCCACTGGGGAAACTGACATTAAAAATTCTGGGAACCTTACATTTCCAGCAGGACTAGCATGCAGCCTTTAGACATTTTGGCAAAATAGGGAGCTTTTGGGCAAGCAAAAAACCTCAAGAAGTGTAAGAGAGCTCTGCCTATCAGACTTTGCTGAAAGCAAAGCCCTTAGCAGTGACTGCCTCTCTTCAGCACATATAGCAAGTGCTATATGCAGTGGTATAAGCAGACTCCAGGATAGGGAAACCTGTCTGCTCTGTGACCACTTGACCTCAGTGAAATTGGAGATCCCGTTTCTTCCTTGATATCAAGCTTCTTTCATATTTCACACCACACAGCACCTCTCACCGAACCGTAGCTGGTGTCTGTGCCCTAGTAGAAACTAAACTGAGACAGAAAACCTGTGCAAGTAACAAGGACTATTAAAACTATTAGTGAAATAAATTATATGAGGACTGTTAGCAGCAAATGAAAGAAATATCATTCCATGATATTCTACTTGTGGCCCCTCTAGTTGGGACTTTTTTATTAAGCTATTGTAATAAACATTCATTTTGAATTGTGAGTAAGCCTGAAAGGAAAGAGACCTTCACGAGGAGCTTCACCACAGAAAGCTATCAGCAAATGAAAGATGGTTGGACAGCGGCTACTCCCTGTCCTACCACTTCATTGCTAGTAATGTCCCAAAAGCTTGCACTGACAAATTGTTTACGTTTCCAACACGAAGGGCCAAAATGGAACTATTTTCAATGGAACAGATTGCTACAGGTGGAGAGATGATTTGTGAAGGCTGCTGAGAGAATGTGCTCTTTGGCTTCAACCTAAAGATTACAGGCGAGTGGACCATACTGTTAGCAAAAAGCAGGGAAAAACATTTGCCTTTTACAAATTTACTAAAAACTTTGCTCTCGGCTTTCTTTTTGTTGGAACACCATGGAAGCCGGCCCTCCTACCTAGCACTTGGATGTTCAGCGAGCCTGCCAGGAAACACCGGGTAGCATTTCTCAGGCTGTCTTTTGTCTCTTCTTAGGATGTAAGAAAGACCTAAATAACATAAGTTGAGGAGCATCTGGTCTTCTCTTTTCCAATGCTGTCCTGCCATGAACCACTGACAGAACCTACCTCTTTAATCCCTACATAGATATGAAAACATAAAGGGAACAAAATCAATACAGGCTGTCTCTTCCCTTAAAGCAACCACAGCTCAGTGCTTTAATCAGTGATAGTCCTCCTCCAGCAGATCCTAGTGCTGGGAGATAGTTCCAGTAAACACAACAGAAGACATGCCTCAAACGTCCATTTTATTTAAAAACAAACAATCCCACCCCCCAAAAATCCCTCCCTTCCCTTCCACCCCAAGGCAATCCAAAGGATTTTTCCAAGGGGAAAGGGTTGTTTATACTGCCTGTCACTTAGACAAGAAGGAGAAGTCAATAACCTTGATATAAAATATCTGTTCAAGCTACCATAAGACAAATGATCCACTACTGGAGGCAAAAAAAAAACAACCCTCAGACGAGAAAAAAAAAAGTTCAGGAAAACTCAAAAGCCAGACTTTCAAAGAGTAATTGACCCCCAGACTAATGTGAAGGTAGAACTGTCAAAATAGAGAACATGGCTGCCTGCAACTCCTGCTAAAGCAAGCAGCCCACTCACAATAAGGATAATCCGGATAATTCACCTCCTGTGGTGAAAGGACTCTCACAACACGCGTAAGGTGTTTGAAATGTGAAACTTCCATGAAAAGACAACAGAAGACATTCAAATGCTGTAGAAGTTTATTACAGAAAAACATGTTCAGCAAACAATTTAAAAGTTTATTGCACACTATATTCAAAAGCATTTCTTCCAATAACTGTGGCTTAGAGTCTCATGCCAGATYCAATTCAACCACCTTAAACATCACATCAGGAATATTCATAGTAGGTCCCTCACTAGCTCAAGCAAGGGTGAGAACACTGGATGAATGATCATCCCAATCTCCCTTTCCCAAGCAGCATCAATTTGTTGCTCTAGAATAGTTAAGCAGAGCCCAATTGTACCGGCCAATGCAATACCTCTAACTTTAACAATTTTCCCTATGTAAGGATGTGGCTTAATGTCATGTACCATATTCTGTGCCATGTCAGCAAGGACAACATTGATTCCAGAAATAAAACTCTATTCCTACCTATGCTCAAATTCAAAGTATTGCACTTGATAACTTAGATTTAGGGAAAAAAGCTAAATATCAATATATTATCTAAAATTACCAATTTTAAATCAGTTATGGTAGGCTGGTAGAAGTCATCTTCTTAAAGAATTAAAAAAAAATTCTACAGATTCCTGCAACTAAAAGTATCTCTTCTGGCAGGTAGAGAATTCTGTCCTGCAGTTAACCAATACCAATAGTCAAGCTGAGAAATTCTTTCTGGGGTGAAAGAAAAAAGGGCAAAAGCAGCTTTTCCACAGAGAGGTTTCAAACTTAGCAAGTAGAGCAAATTATTTTTATTATTACTAAATATATATATCACTCCACTCTTGTAACCATTTTCCCCATCCTTTCAGTACATCCTTGAACTCTTACTAAGTATCATCTGCTCCACCTGGATAATTCAGCTAGCTTTTTTGGAGTAGGTGCTTCTCTCCTTCTGCTACCTTACAGACTCCTAAGTTTAAGTTATTTGAAAATACAAATGCCCAAATGCAACAAACCAGTATAAGAAATAGCACAATTCAGTCTGCAGAATGAGATGGAGATGACACCGAAACTCACCTCCTTTTCCTTCTTCAGTCCCTAACCCCACTCCTTACCAAGTCCCAGATCTGACAAGATGGTGATTATTCATGCTCTAGAAAGCAAATTCTGAGCAGAGCAGAGTAGATTTAGAAAGAGGACATGGAAGGAGAAGGATTTTTACCAGGAGGATAAAGCAGAAGAAAGCAAAATGAACAAAGATGGGTACAACTACAACAACATACAGGCAGCACAAAGAGACATTTGGGTTTGTTCAGCATTGCCTTGTTGTCTGTGTTTTTACCAGTCTCACCGAGCTGATGAAATAGCTGAAGTTCAGAGCTTCTGACTTCAGCTGAAGGGCTGGTCATGATAGCATAAGACCCATCATGTCTGGTCATCATTTAAATAAAAATAAGTGGAGCCTTGTGAGACAAAACTTGACAGTTAAGGAACAAAAAGCTACTTACAAAAAACAAAACAAAGAAAAACCCCAACAACAAAAACCACAAAAAAAMCCCACAAGCCTAACCTGGTACTAATGCTGTGTATGTATGTCGTTACAAATATTAAAAACTTATGCAGGACTTTAGTAACAACTTTTGGAGTTTTACAAACGCCATGCTCCAGACATATTCCATCTCTAATAACCCTCAGTACCACAGCTGTACAGTTCAACAGCACTTCTAACAGCACCAGCATGGCACTCCCTTTTATGCAAGGATATAAGGTAGTGAAGAGTTACTTAACGTCTCTTATTCTTTTCTAATAAAATGAGAAAGGTTAAGAGAACTAAAAGTTACTGAAAAGCAGAGCTCTGCCAGCAGTTTCCAGTGATGACCTGACATGATTTTTCCTCCAACTGACATCCAAGTAGTTATGGAGTTTATATAGTCCAGCCCAGCACTCATTTCAAAATGAACTTTCTGTACCATGTGGTACTCCAGAGACATCTGGAGGATGGAAGAAAATGGTTAAGGAAAATCATTAGCTTATACATTACCATAGCACTTATTTAGGTCTTCTAAGTTAAGCATAAACAATTGGAGAGGAGGAAAGCACAGACAGTGTCCTGCAAGAGAATTTGGAGGATCATTTWAGAGGCAAAAACTAAAAAGGAAGAATCCAACAAGAAAGACCAGAAATACAGTGGAGCGAGCTGTAAAATGAAGTCATGGCATTCCCTGTTTGGAATCTTTTCCTGGATTTCCATTTTCAATAAATCTGTGTAAAAATCTTTATTGTGTCTTTATTGTAAGGAAGCAAATTCAACTTGTGTTCCAAGAGCCATACTGAAACCCCTCCCCATTTTACCTAGCACCACAACCAGAAGCAAAAAGCTCCACTCAAACAAAACTCTGTAATAAACTTGTACTACCACAGCCTTCGCAGTGTCCTCCTCAGTAACACTCACCCAAGCCCATTAAAAAGAAAAACCCAAAACCACTCTCCCTGACCACCAGGTGGGTTTTGTTTCCTTTCCACTAGGTTTAGTGGGCAGCAAAAATCAAAAACCCCAACCATCCTAAAACAGTACTCCCTCATGGTAAACAAAAGGTGTGTCTAAATACCCCCAGCAAGGTTCAACCTTTTCTTTCCTCCTCTTTTTTTTTTTGTAAGAGAGATACTTTTCACAGCAGAATAAAATACTAAGAATATTTAGTTTCTTTTAAAGAAAAGTATTTTCAAACACATAAAAGGAAGGATGATCAAACAAGAATTTGTATATGTCTAATATCATTACTTTCAAAAATACTGACTTTTGGTTTTAGTAAAAGGAGATGGGATATTAAACTCAATGAAGAAATGTCACCCTCAAATGGCAATATACTGCAGAGGACCACCTTACCATACCAGAATGAACCAGGAGCTACTTCACAGTTTAATTTGTATAAACTAATTGGTGTCATCCAAGCTGAATCATGACAAGCCTGCAAAGACTTGAACAGTCTATGTGCATTTGGAAACAGAGGTCATTGTTTCGAAGGTCACCAAATGCCACGTGAGACACTACATGGTTTGCCGTGACTATGAACATAGTACAACAAGGCGAGACACTTTTTCTGAGCTTTTTTGGTTTAGAAGTCTTGAAGCAAAACATTCTGGCTAAATCCTGCTTGAGTTTGTTTGACTTTGGATATTTTTCTCTCACCTACATGCTCCATTCCATCCTGCCGTTTGAACAGCAATGTTATCACAGAGCACAGATGCAGCTGACTATCACAGAGAAGGGCATTTCTGAGGAAAAGGGAAATAGTATCAGAAAACTGTAAATAAAGGAGAAGGTAGGAGCAAGCAGACAGAACTTCCTTGCCCATCCTTCCTGCTCTCTTTGCAGGCCTAGCAGAAAACACTCTCTGCCCTGTTTGCTGCTTCCTTTCTGTCGATCTCATGGTTGTCTTCACAGGACTTGATAGTATTTCTGTGAGGCAAAGAAAAACACTTCGCACAAAACTGGCTTGCTGGAGTACTAGGACAGAGAAGAGATGAGTAAATAGAGGGAGATAAAGAAGGAAGAGTTCAATGACTTCAAACAAACAAAAAAAMMCAAATCCAAAAACAATAAAATGAGGAATTTTAAAAATACAGGCCTGTACATGTGTGCCAGATTTATTAGATTGCAGGCTCTTTGGAGCAGSGACCACGCAAGACAAGGTGCTTATTCAGTACTCAAGTACAAGCTTGCCATCAGCTGAGGCTGCCTTTGGACATGACCTCATTGTAAAAACATTACCCTCGATCACAGTGGTCCTTGAAAACTGCCTCCTGGCTAGTTGATCTTTATTACAGACTTCACAGTAGCTATTAGGCATATTTGCATCTGTGTCTTTAAAAAAATGAGAGAGAGAGAGAGAGAGAGAGAGATACCTGGGGAGTTGCGGGGGGAGAAGTGAAAAAGCACGTCTGAACAGATGATCTTTACAGTCCCCCCCTCCTGCTGCTAGAAGCTTCCCACTCAGCTTCTGCTCCTATTTGTTCATCTTTCTCTGGCAAGAACTACTCTTAACTGTGTTAATTTTCCTTTTTGTGGGTTAATGTTGGGTAACGCGCTTGCAATTGCCCACAACTAATAGATTTCCAGTGATTGACTTTACTGCACTCCTGGCAGAAAGTAGGACATATTCCTTGAACCAGGGTCATTTTAAGGGATTCCAGGAAGTACCTTCAGACATTTCATGGCTTCATTTAAACAGCTACTTTCTTGGTTCCATGCAGGATTTTGAGCAGGAGGACAGTATCTTCAAAGGGAGGTCACTATCCCATAGAATATTAAGTGAGAACCATTTCAAGAGTTTGAACAAAGCATGAAGCATGACCTTTTTTCATTTATTTATTTAAGGCTAAACTTGGCAGATATGAAAATATCCAACTGTAGTTAGACAGCCATGATCTCAGCCTCTGGCTGTGCAAAGACATCTTAAATCTGTAGGTTCTGTGCAGATCCAGGGGATTTTTGCCAAAATGTTTCCTGAATAAAATTAAATATGCCTTCATGTTAAGCTTTACATTTTTTTCTTCCTCCTTCCTTCATAGACTATTATAATACCAAATTAAAAATATATAATGCTTTAGGATTAGCGGTGCTTATTCTGCGGTTTCCCAGCCAAAAATTACTGCTATCATTCTTTAATGATTAAAAAAAAAAGGTTGTGTCACACATCTTCTGCCTTCAAAAACCAGTGAGGCACAGCCTATTCCTAATTACTCTCCATTTACCTAGGAGTGATACAAGGAGAAGGTGAGAAGACATAGTCCTACCAAGGAAAATCCTAGGTTGCAGTTGCAGAATGAATGGCATCTGTCAAGAGCATCCTGTAAGAAGCTGCATACCAGAAGCCACTTGCATCATWTGCTGCGCAAAGCCCTAGATAAAGGATTGTCTGGATGCTTTGGCCCTTCAAAACCCAATAAAAATGTTGTATACAGCATATATAACTACATAGGTCTCTTCCCAGTGTTAATCCACCCCTTCCTTGGATTTAGCAGCTTCACATCTTCATGAAAATCTTTTCCAAAGCTGCATGTGCAGCATTAGCAGAGGTGTAGATTTAGGTTTCTTTGCAAATCCTAGCTACCAGGGGTCAGGACTGTGGCTTTGTATTTCACAGAGTAGAGAGGAAAAGATGACTACCTGTAGCTTTCTCCTTACCTATGCAGACTGACTGCAGTGGGTCTCACCTTCGCCCAGATGTGGCAGAGGAAGGTGCATGGATAGGTCACAATTGTCTTCCTGTGTATTTTTAAATCTGTGGAGCTGTATGCTGCCGTTGTTGATGTGTCAGCTGTAGGCCTTTCATCTAGTCAAACGCTTGTGTCTCATGTGCGCCTTCAACTCCCTGCCTAAATCTCAGTGTGTGGTTCTTGCACATGGCACTGAAATCCCAAATACTTTCAAACTTTCTCATGCTAAGGTAAGCATATACAGTTTGAAACTAACASGCTATGCAACTCAAAGGACAAGTGGTATAATAATGACCAATGTTCAACTAGGACCTTCTGCAGAAAAGTATCTGGATCTTAAGAATTAGCCTGTTTCAGGTACCATGACCAGAACCCAATGCAATCCACATGATTTGCCTCAAAACCCTACATGGGCCACAGCACCRTCTCCTGGAATGAGAAGTTCCATTGCAAGAAAACGCCGCAGTTCTTCACATAAGGTAAAGAGAACAAAACAAAATAAAAAATCCACCAACATCCCCAAAACACTGATGGCAAGGGCCTTGAGTTAACCAATGCAAAAATTGGCCTGCGCAACATTACTTGTGTTTCCAAGAAGGCACTGAGCTTCATAAGAAGCCAAGCCTTCCCTTGACTGAGGAAGAGCAGCAGAGCGGAGAGAACTGTCCACAGCTCCCTCCACACAACTGAGGACATTCTTCATGCCCTGCAGGCATGTTCGACTGTTAGTTACCAGTGCCCAGACAAGCTGTGATGTGACTCCGTGAGCCCTTTTTTGGTTTGGCCTTGGAAGAGACTAGATGCACTCATGCAGTCTTATATTAGAAGGCAAAAAACAGCTGAAAAGCAGGAGGAAGGCCACTTACTCAATTGCTTCTTGACAGCCTCTAGGTGTGAGTGCTCCTAGTCCCATTTCTGGCAAGGTCACACAAAGTTGAAGCCACCTGTAACTTATTTAAATTTTTTCCCCAAAGACAGCTGGAGAACTTGCATGGGCAGTTAAAACAGTTAAAACCATCCGATCTTACTCATTTGCAATCCTTAGTTACAAAACATAACATTAGAAAGTGATTAACAATATACAGAGCAGATCTGCAAAGCCTGAATAATAATTATAGACAGCAAAAGCCCATCTTGGCTGTATCCACGCTAAAGGAACTATGACAGAAAAATAATGCAGGTGAATAAAGACTAAAAGTGAAAAATAAATTGGACTTTCCATGGGCACGGTCTAGAAAGCTAACCTGATCACAAATAGAACAGAACAGTCAATTTGCTTATCTTGCACAGATACTAATTTGTTATGCTAACCTAACAGCTACATAAAGATTAATACAATTGCATAAAAATGATTATGAAAAAGGGCTATACTTGAAGATAGTGTTCTTCTGACATTTAGCCTATGCTCATCCAGGGGTTGCCTTCTCCAGGTGACTTGACATCTTCACTCTGTCATTTTTCTACCTTCATCTCTAAACTTAAGTAAGCCTTCCCTTGAAGGCTGGACATCTATTAGTGCATTCCAAGTACAATCTGAGGATTATCATTGTTTCCGCTCTCATTTCTTATAATTTCATACTGCTGTCATGTATGACGACTCCACCTCTGACCCGTATTGTACCGGTTTTCATTTTTAATTCTCCTGTATTGCGTCTGGGCCCAACACTAGCTGAAAAACAATATAAGAATCAATTATTACCAACTGCCCCTCAGCTGATACACGGTACTCCACTAAAACACAGTGTGGATGGCTTTAATACAGCGTGACACCGGAAATTCAGYTGCTCATTCCACATGTTAGCAGACATACTAGGAATGAGCTTAGGAACACAAGCTCAGTTGCCCAATGTGTGGGCACACCTTAAATGTCAACATTATTAGCCATCAGACTGTGACTGAAGTGATAAACACACAAGCCGACTGAATCCTAGCCCATCAAACCCAGACAGCGTCCCTCTTCTCCTCCTCCAGCATAAAGCCACAACTGTTGCTCACTGAGTTGCCAAGGTTTCCACATTATTACTAGTAACTTAAAAACAGAATTACGCTCAAATAGTACAAAAACTTTAAGGCCACAGGGTGAAAATGCAAAGCAACTTTATTAATAAACAAGTGCTTCATTAGAGATTATTAGAGTCTCTGTTTTCACATATTAACAACACAATGCCTTTAAAAAATAAATACATCTGCATTTTCATGTCACTTGGCTTGTGCAACTCTCCTCCTTTCCCGTATAGAAGCACTGGACTCAGATATGTTCAGAAACGACGGGAAGGTGGTATCATCAATAAAACGCAGCCTCCTGCCAACACGGTGTGATCAGGTGAACATGGACACTGTAACAGGGAGACCAGGACTCTCCCTCATATGTTTCATAGTAAGGGTAGATACGCATTCCTTGGCTGACCAGGAATAGGGAAGCAGATTCATTTATTTATTTATTTACAGAAAGAGAAGAGTGGCTAAGGAAAACAAACAGAAACAGTACAACAGGTGGTTAGTAAATCCAGGAGATTCACACAGATTTTCATTCTACTAGAAATTAAGGGAAACCTGCAAAGTTTTTACATTTTCAGTTTCACTTCCTTTAAAATCCTCTCACCTTTATGACTGTCCTCCCTATTTAGCTTCTTCTGCAAGTTTTAGAAGGCATCCTAGAGCCAAGAGCCTTTCTCCTCTGTCAGCCAGGGTCTCCATTACCCAGGCAGCACGTCCACAAGTCAGGGGAGCACCTGAGGCCAGGTGAGGGCCGGGATCTCCAAAGACCAGTCCTAGTCCCCTCTGGGAGGCCACTCAGGCTCCCTGTGCAGTCAGGGGGATGTCTACATCGAAGATCTTTTTCAGAGCCACTCTCTCCCCACTGACTCTCTCGGCAGGGAGACAGCAACCACCAGGTGTGGACTCAGCCAGCTGCACAACTTGACTCCATTTAACAGCAGTTGCTACCCTGAGTTAGCACTTGCCGCTACACAGGAGTATCACTGTCTGCAGGCTGGGGCAAGCCAGGAGGATGGACTAGCAAACATTTTGCACTCACAGCCAGATGGAAATGGAGCTACAGCACCATCATCGCGGTAACTATCCTACAACTTCACGGAGCCCAAAGCAGAGTCTCRAATAGTTATCGCAAAGCTTCAAGAGATGCTTTTCCTGGAAAGGCTGGTTATTTAACCAAAGTCCCATTTTTAAAAGTCACTCAGGAGACTTCTCCACTGYTTTTCGCTGAAATTTCGATTCCTGACTCACTAGGCGTTTTTATAGCATTACCATACACGCTACATGACCAGCATAGCTGAAATGTCTAAGTGCCCACGAATAATTAAAAAGTCATCTCCATTTTTGAAATGTTTGGATAAATTTATTTATAGGGCAAGTTAGTAATTCACCGAAAGTCACACTTTCCAACCAAAGCAACTATGTCAAGTACTTAAAATATCACCCTTTTCCCTATGGCTCTGCCTCCTGACGTCAGTTGGGATAGCTTTTTTCCCCTAGAATGCAGCTAGTGACCTCACATCTTGCTAGCAGCAGCTCAAGACCAAGCTGTACTAGGCACTGCTGGACAGAATAGTCCCCTCCTACATGGAAACACCAACTCGGCAAAATGCTCAAGTGTTAGCCTTTGTATTTTACTTCAAACAAGGCTCATAAACTTATACCTAGGCACATGCTAATATACCTTTCTGAAACAACTGGGAACAGAAAAGCTCCTCACAGTCTTTATGAGACAGTGGATGGGAAGGCAAGTCAGCAACAACACCCAAGGAAGATATTTTTTCCAGGGAGCACTTACAACGCTATTTCACAGCATATATACCTTGTCCCCACTCTATCTTCCCAAACATTTTGAATTCTCCTCAGCTTTACATCTTTCCAGCATTCTCAGTTTGCAGCTTCACATACATTGAAGTGGGTTGGTAAAACTGTCTTCCTTTTCAGCATGTTAAATTTGATCCTCTGAAACCAAAAGTTAGACCATATCTATCGTTCACAGCATCGGGAAGGCAGATCCTTGACTGTCTCAGGAGAAAGAGATCAAAAACCAAAATCTAACACAGGAAACTACCAGCTTTGGAAAGCATGGTTTCTTTTCCATTAACAAAGCCCTTAAAAAGCTGTTGCTGCATTTCTTCTTCTTTTTTTGGTGTCACAAACTTTTTCCTCTGAACAGAGTTGAAAGGACCACTTTTTTCTGTGCTATTACAGTATCGGCACAAGCTGTACAATAATTCCCTTCTCTTTCCCATGCCCTCACAAACGCATAAGCCTCTGTTGCTAAACACCTTAACTCCAAGTAGCCAGATCTTCCAGAGTGGGATCCAGAGACAGAGAGGGCTTGTTTGTTTCAGGATCAGAAGCTAAGTGGAAAGAAAAGAACGGTCAGGACACAGGGAATGGAGAAAAATAAGTACGGGAGAAACTGAAGCCTCAAATTGCACACATAAGGGAAGAACTGCTTTGCTTTTCCACCTGTATCAGAGAAACATGAAGACCAACAACAGTGTACAGAGCTCGAGGGAATCCCAACAGTCACTTGGATGATAAAACAACAAATGGAGTAAAGACTGTAACTTTAATTGTATTGATGAAGACAAAGTTTGGGGGGAAACCTGTAATTGGGTTCAATTCTGACTTCTGTTACATCAATGTAAGTCTTGAATAACAGGACAGAGCTTGGTTTCCTGTGTCTGATGATCCCAAATTAAGATTTAATAATAATCAATAGCTTAATACCAATGTTTAAGACAAATGTGAATGCTAAGCACTCACACAAATCATCTAGTATCAGTCAGAGAGAATAGTTTAGTACAAACTGCTCCCCCTAGTAATTACTAGGGAGGTAGTCTTTGCGTAGAAGTGACCCTCAAGAGGGCTTTGGTTAGTAATAACCAAGACCCTCAAAATCCTGCAAACACTTCCTAATGCACATGATTAACTTTTATGCACGTGGACGGTCCCACTGAACTCAAAGAAAGTAATCACGTCTTAAAAGTTACTCTTGGGCAGATAGGAGTTCAACTTTGCCTCTGGAAGAGTTTTGCAACAGTTCTCTCTTTAGAGACCAATTTTGTAAAGCGCAGAAAACTCTCAACTATCACTCATATTTGTGACAATAGAGACCATTCAGCACTCTGAACAACTGGACCACAGGGGAGGTGGAAGAAGAAATGCATTTATTTATCTTCATACACAATCCAAATAGAGAAAGAGCAGCCCAACGAGAATTTAGAGATTCTTCCTTCCCTGAATCCATCATGCTCAAAAATCTCTGCAAGAAAATTTCGGAAATACTGTATTGTACTATATCCAGGAACTGCTGGATAATTGTGCCTAAATTATTCAGTAATGCTCCTCACAATGTCGCATTGCATTCGGTCCTGAGAAGTGTCCACATTTTATTTGTTTGTTTTTAAACCAACACCCTCCATTTTTACATTTTCCACACTAGCTTTCAACACATTCATAGAAAACAGCCATTCACAGAAAACAGGATCCTTCTTCAATTTTTTTGTGCTACAATTTTGAGCAAAAGGGTTATCGCCAGAAGGGAAGACCTCTGCTTCAAACGCAGCTGAAAAATATTTTTGCCATTTGACTTGCACTAAAGCCTGAAAAATTTGGTCAAAAGGCAGGAGTCATCTGCTGAAATACAGTTGTCTACATCCATGCTAGATGTTTGGACTACCTTTAAATTCAATTGGCAGAAACAGCACTTCTCAGATCTGATTCTGCTGACTAAATGTAGACTTCCACTTCAAGAAGAGATGAATTGCTCCCTAGAAATGTTCTGCTTCCTGACTATAAAGGGAGTCCAGAGAGCTGCGTTTCAAGAGACAAATCCCACCTTCTCCATGCTGGGTATCACACTGAACGACCATATCTGGTTTCCCCGCTAAGACCCTATCAATCAGCTTTGCTGGAGTTTCTGCCATTTAGACTAGTATAAGTAAATCAGTGTAGTTACCCTCGGCTGCGTGCACAGTCAATGGAAAGAAAGGGGCACCTCCAGGAGGCAACTCAGCTCATGTAAAAATCTGAATTCTCCCCGGAAATGCCACTGTGTCACCACAGATCATGGGAATGAGCCTTAGGAGCTCACCTCTTAATAAGGTGAAGCAGTGAAGTACCTTGAGTTAGACTGACAGGTTCAGGCTCTCACTGTTGAGAAGGTGGGAGATGCTGAGTACGCTCATCTCTTATCTCCTCTCCACACCAGTGAGGCTTGAAACGTATAGCATTAGACCCCCATAATAAAAGGCAAGGTTACAGTATGGATTACAGACTCCTTCATAAAATACTTTGAAGGAGAGTAAAAACAAAACCACACCAGGGAAGTGTGAAAAATCTGTATCGTGGCCTACATAGTGTCTGTCCACCCACAGCTTTGCCAAGTAAGGATAAGCAAGAACTGAATGAAACTCCGCAAGCACACACTTCAGTTGGCCAAATATCCAACACAGTCTGGAGCAGCTAAGAATTGGTCTGCACTCTCTTAAGATTTAAAAACAGAAGAGATTCATCTGTTAGCAATGCATGCCCTCAGCTGACCAGGTGACACAGAAACGTAAGATGGCAGACCCGGATACAGGCTCTCACGCACTCGTGCTTCTGTCACCGAAAGAAGTCACCTCGTTAGCCAAGGACAGCAGGGCTTCTGCATTTGACTTCTGCAGGAACACAGAATTTGGCAGCCTCCAGAAATCTGAGCTCTCTATTTTTCTTCCCTTCGTTTACTAATGCCCATTTCCCCTTCCCCGCCTCCCTGCTCCCAATGCACACACATTTTAATGCTAAAACCCAGGAGTTACATGGCTTTTCCATACTTCTGGGCAAATATTACACACTATCCCTCCAAAGTAGCAAGTATGCCTTCTCTACAGAGGTAGTAAACCTGCTGTAAGAACACAGTGCTTCATAGTGAAATACTTCAGATTAATCCAAAAAAATTACCTGCACATCTCATGCCTTAAGAAAGGCTCACGTCCACCATCTCACACAAAAATACACTCCCTACAACATTGTGATACACTGCACACTCTTAATGGTTTCTACAGTTACGTAGTCACAGACAACGTAATTAACAAGCAACATTCCTTCCTGTAAAATAGGAGGGAGAAAATAAACAGAATAAAAGTTCACAAAAATAATTTGAGCTCAGAAATAAACCTACATTTTTAATTTAATGTCATCATTTACTGTGTCAAAGACAACACAAGCCGGGATTACCTAGGTGCAAGCACAGGGTTTCAATCAGTTTGATTTACAAAATACCTTGTGTCCCCTGAGGAGGAAAATGATACCTTATTTACTCTCTTTAGATACACATCAATGCTTTATTAAATATTTTATTCACTTTCCATTTTATTTGTTTTGTACACACTGAAATCAAGAAAAAACAATCCTGTTTTAAAGTTGTATTTTGTTTTCTGTTTCTTGTTACATAACCAGAAGTGTTATAGGAAATACTATTGTGGAGTCAAAAAAAAAAAAAAAAAAATAAAAAAAAAGAAAACCAGGCAGACATCACTGCATCACAATAATGTGTAAGGTGCTCCTACACCCACTATTGCCATACATTTAAATTAAAATTACATGTAGTCTATAACCAACTTTCAGGTCTCTGCTGAATGCCCTTTCTGTGTTTAACCTCCTCCATTGCTGACAAAGAGGTAAGATTTTCCAGGTTAGTAACAGCAAAATTCCACATTGCAAAAACATTGAATGCTGTCATGCAAATAAAGTCATTCACAGGGTCTTACAATGTCCCTCCCATGTCAAGACTGGTCTTAAGCAGAGAAATGATAAGAAAATATGAACATAGATCTTATATTCTTGTGGGAGAGCTAAGCAATTTAAAACCAACAACCACATAAAGCCTAAACCATATCTTTTGAGAGATATAGTGAATCACTACGAGTGCTCCTTTCTAATGAAACCAGAAGAGCACACCAGCCACTGTGCTGGAGACATTTCCTTGCAAAAAGCAAAAACATCCATGGTGGCAAGTGAATTTCATGATCTGGGTGACTTGTGACATTATGATCCTTCACATCCTTCACAAAAAGGGCCACAGACTCCATGTTGGAGAACACACTCATTCCATCCCTCTCTGCTCTGTGTACACCTGCCCAGGCAAAAGCACCACACTTTTGAATTCAAGCACGCAGAGAGACCTATTCACATCGTCATCTGAACCCACCACACACCCACCATCTCCCACCGTAGCCTCCAGAGCCATTTGCAACAGCCTGAAACACTGCTCTGAATCCAACCGGTATTTTCTTCTCCTCTCTGCATTACAGCCACAAGCCCAGAGCCTTGTAGCTCAGCTTGGTTCATCTGGGCCCACTTACTCAAAATAAACACAAAGGAAGGGAACCCAGTGGGCTGGCTGAACAACAGCAAGAAATTCGGCTGCAGAACTGCCTCACACTTGTRTGCATAGCTGATTTTACACCACTCGGCTGCTACATTGATATTATCTTGTCAAAAAGTACAGAGCAGCTTTCACCACAAATACTTGGAGCTTGAAAATTACAGCAAAGCAGCAAGGCTGGGGAAAGACCAACTTTAGCTGGATGCAAAGTGCACTGCAAGTGCAGCATCTGAAGCCTCAACGTGACGCAACCGAAATCGTACCAGGGACGGGGGCTTGCTGAAGGAAACTGGACCCACGCAAAACCACAACGTATGTATTAGGTGCCTATAGCTCATTCGCTGCCCAAGCTAGGAGCGCCCTGCAAACAGAGATTTACACAAGCTACAAATCAATGAGGCAGTGTGGCTATGCCCATGCCAGTGACAAACTGCAGTGGGGAAGGGAGCCTGGACCGCTCGGCAGACCGACCACCCCCCTCGGCCACCCTCCCACACCCCCTTCCCTCTCCCCTTCCCCTTGCCCCCCTTAACCCTTCCCCTCTCAGAAGTTCAGTGTCGGTGCGGTGGGAACAGCCCTGCAGCTTCGAGCCTGGTGGTGGGAGCAGCCTGGCCTAAATGCCAAAGTCACCCCGGTGTCGGTGGGCTGCGGGAGGCCAGCCAGGCTGACGCGCCCCTGCGGTGGGCTCCCGGCTGCCAACCGCCCGGCCACCTGCAGGCCTCCGCCGCCCTACCTTGCTCCTCGCCGGCCCCAAAGCAGGCTCTGGGGTCCTCGGGGGGGAGCCGGGCTCCGCCGCCCTCCAGGGCTTTGCGTTTCTTCGACATCTGGTCGGTGTTTGGGAGTTGAGTTTCTCCTCTCTCTCTCTCCGGGGAGATGAGTGTATGTGGAGAGAGAGGGAGAGTGTGAGGGAGAGAGACACAGGGAGGGAGAGAGAGAGAGAGAGATTGAAAGAAATCGCTGCTTAAAGAGAGGGGAAGAGACTTTGGAGTGGCTGGAGAGCAAGTAGGAGGCAGGGACTAAGTGGAGAAATCCTACAAATCACAATCCCATCAATTCAGCCCCACGTCTAAAGGGGCTGTTGAGGTCTCCCCCTTCCTTGCTCATTCATCTGAGTGTTTGAGTGAAAATTAAAGAGAAGGCAATAGTCCTCTGTTGTTTTTTCCAAATATTAGCGGGTGGTGCTTTTTTTTTATTGGGAGGGAGGGAGGAAGGAGGGAGCTGATTGATATTATTTTCCCCTGTTGGGATTCCTTCTGGTTAAAAAAAGGGAAAAAAAAAAAAAGGGAAAAGCGGAAAGGAAGGGGGGGGGGGGGGGGGGGGGGGGGGGGGGGGGGGTTGGAGAGCGGGTTGGAGATGAGAGGATTAAAAAGAAAACCAGAGGCAGAGGAGGAGGGATGACAAGAGCCTGCAGGTGCAGGGAGGCTAAATTCCCTGCAGGGGTCATGTGCTCTGGGCGCCGGGGATCCTCGGCTCCCCGGAGGCTGCCAGGGCCGGGCGAGGGGCCGGCGGCGGCGGGCAGGGGCGCGGCGCGGCCGGCGGGGGCGGCTCGGCGGGGGCTGCGGCCACCCCGCCCGGCACCTGCGGGAGCGGCGGCGGCAGAGCGGTGCTGCTGGGCTCCGCAGCCGGCGGGGGATATTCACGGATAACTCGCACCTTGCAAACTCCGCCGTGAAGTCAGTACCCCCGCAGTCAGCCAGTCAGTCGGTCGGTCGGTCGGTCGGTCGGTCGGTCTTTCTCGCTCCCTCTGTAACCCTTTCAGTCCTGGGTGCAAGATGTGCCGCTTCCCCGGGGAGTCCCGCCCGACCCCCCCACCCCGCCACCTGCCCCCTTTCCTGGCGGATTTCAGGGCTCGCTAGCGGGTATTTATTCGCGGTGGGGGGGCGGGAGGAGGGGGCGAGGACACAACTTACCCTCCAAACTATGCACAAGCTCGTCTCTGCTTTCCCCTTCAGATCAACTTTAAAGAGCAGATTCTCAGTCCGGGAGGCAAAGAGGCAGGGGAGGAGAGGGGAAATGGTTTAGGAATAGCGGCTGCCAACTGGGTGAAGTTCAGGGCACAGTCCTGGCTCTTCCACGCTCCAGCAGCCCAGCATCTTCCCGGGGTCTGGAGAACAAGGTGTTCAACAAGTCTTCCTTGTCACCCGAAATTGATTGATGATGGCTTTCCCGCCGGGCTGTATTTAACAAAACGATGCAGAGAGCAGGAAATTTTGGAGGAGCTTGCAATATAGCTGCAGCTTTAATTTGTCTATTTCTGTCTCTCTATATGCATACGTGCAAACACACATACACATGCACACCTGTGTATGTGTATATGTATATATAAATTAAAAGATAAAACTCTATCAATACAATGTTGGGTCCACAGGATCTTAGAAAAGCCTGCCTCTCGGCTGCGTGGAAGTTAAAGAGTTTTTCTTAAGCAAAAGGGGCTGATGCTTGGACACATCTCACGTCCAACAGGAGGCAATGACGTCTGTAGCTTCATTGCTATAACAGCACCAAGGCTGCAATTGCCATTCACTGAAATGATAAGGGGCGCTCAGACGTAAGCAGTCTGGACCTCTAGCAAGAGACTGAAGCGAAGATGATTTTTCCCCTCCCAAAACAAATAATGCTAAAAAACACCTAAGGAAAGAGACGGGGGAGCAGGGAAGGGAATCTAGGTCTTGCAGTCACACGCTTCTGCAACATGATCCTCCAGCTCCAGAAACATTTATTTTCTGCAGCTGACTAGACTTTGGGAAATTTCAGTGTATTATGATTGCTCGGGCGGGGGGAGGGGAGGGATTTTTTTTTTTTTCTTAATTATTTCTGTCTCTCTTCAAGCAGGCATTGATGAAAGCCGGGTAAAAGTGCCCTCCCCCCATCTTTCCAAATATAGTTAGGCTCGGGTACATGCTGAAGTGTTTCTGGTGTATGGCTAGATCTTCTTAAGTAGCAATTTCTTGCTGTATAGGCTGCAATGATTTTTTTTCCCCAGCACTGGAAGGTGCTTACAAAGAAAAGAAAAAAAAAAACAAAAAAACACAAAACACAACCGATGCGAAGCAGTGGGCTCCTGTCCGTGTGGGGTCACACTCCCACTGCCACGGTTTTGACCGCATATGGGGACCGCTGCCGCGCTCCCGAGCCCTGCCAGGCGGCGGCGGGGGCGGCTGGGCGCGGGGGCGGCGGGGGGTGGCCGCACCTCGGGACTGCCAATCCCCGCGGGCGCTGCAAACGCCGGGGGGGAGGGGGGGCCCTTCCCCGCCCCCCCGTGAGCCGCTGTCCTAGAAATGACAGGCCGGGTGTTGAATAACCCYGCCGCCCGCCCGCAGCACGCGGCTCCCGGGCGGCAGCGGGCACGCCGGCACCGCGCCGCGCTCCCGTTGCGGGCAGCGCGCCCGGCCCCGCCGCGGGGGAGGGCAGCTCCTCTCCCGGCTGCTCCGGCCCACGCGTGTCCGCGCTGCCGCTGCGGTGCCTCCGGGCTGAGGCCGCAGTCAGGCGGGGAGAAAACCGAGCCGCCCCTTTTCCGCGCCTTGCCTCCGCCGGAGGGGGGACCGGAGGTGACACGGGCGGCGGCAGGGCAGGCCCCCGGGGGTCCCAGCCCAGAAGGGTGCCTTCGCTCTGTTGTCGAGCCCTGCGGCGGTGGGAGGCTGGGAAGGGCCGCCCCCAACCAGCTTGTGTGGCCGGGCCCCTTCTCTGAGGTGCCCCATGAATGCTGATTTCTGCCCCCTCTCTTCATCCCCAGCCCCACGCTTAGTGCCCAGATTTTTCCGTCTGCGTCCTGCCAGGTCTGGGGCACGGCTTGTTCGGCCTCCAAATGATTACCTGCAGTTAAGTGGCTACTTGCCCACACCATTAAGCCAGTTCTTTGCTGGAACAATTTTAGACACTGGTGATGTAAGTGGTATCACTGGAAGCCCGAATCAGGTTCACTGTCTGCTGGAAGCACTCACAAGGTGCCAGGTTCTTTCTCTTTTCAAAGTTTGTCTTGGTGAGAAGGGAAGGACAGCGAACAGGAGTGCCAAGCAGGGAGAGGAGGCATAAAGACTCTCACTAGCATGGAGGTTAAATGTGGCATTCATGATGGCCCTTSATATATCTGTTACGATAAGCTCCCACACAAGGCTTTGGTAAGCCTTGCCTGCAAAGTAAAGGAGGAGATTTTCAAATCATGAGCAGGAGATGCTCACATTCTTACACAGTCTGATTTAGCAAGGTGTTTATTTTTGTGAATGATTTGTGGGAGCTTTTCAGGACCTAGTAGCACATCCCTTTCTTTCAGAGAGATGCTCTAAAAAATTTACAGGGAACAGAACTGGATACATTTGTCAAGCTTTAGGGGCAATCCTATGCTATGTTGTATTTAATTTTATCTTAAGTACTACCTTTCTAAACCTATTTTTTTCACCCATTCAGCASACAGGAATCACGATATATCTATCACAAGGTAAGACATTGCGTTATCCCACATCTGTGTTTTAGGAAGTTCCCATCAAGCTCTGCCTTTACACAAGAGTTTCCACTGAATTATTAACATGCTGACAGATCATATTTTTATTATGGTATCATGGAAATCAGAGATGGAAATACGGAATAGATCATCTCCTGGGGTGAGGATATGGGGTGAAGAGGATAATTCCATAAACAATAATCTCTGAGGCGGTACCAAGCCAAACTTTAAGTCTAACTCCTGTTGGGATTTTATTCCATCCTCTCTAACAGATCTTGCCAAAGGAAAGCTTTCCATCCAGTTACTCCTAAGCACTCTTTCTTAAATTCCTTCCCACTACATACAACAAGATTTGGACCATCTCAGGGAGCTACCTTCTCCACAGTTAAACTCTTTGACACGTACAGTAGGAGAGAAGGAGGAAGAAAAACAGCGGAGGCAGTACCAGTTTCCGTATTCTGTACCAACGCTGGCTTTCTTTACTCACAGTCTAGAAGTGACTCTGCACTGTAAAACGGTTTGTGACAGTCTCAGAGGGAAACGGAAGAAGGGGAGATGACAGCATGTTGCTGTTTGACTGGATATGGTCCAGAGGAGAAAAGCAAAGGGAAAGCTTTTGGGGTGGGGATAGTACCGATCTGAAATAATTTACCAGTGTTTGGGTTTTCTTGGTGTATCACCATTATTTGCCGTTCTTTTTTTTATGTAAGAATTACAGTACTTCTCACTCTTGCTTCCAGATGAATGCTGCCTTCCATCTCTGCCTGGCACTGTGATTAGCTATCACTCAGGTAGGCCTCAAGGAAAAAAGCCTAATAGGGTACACGAGAGCACTGCTACTAGTTCATTTTTAATGCTCTGAAAAGTAACTAATTTCTATGCTATTACTCATTTAAATGCTACCCATTTTCAGTGACTTCGGTAACTTCTTTTGGATAGGATTACGTGAACCATTTTCTTTTGCTGGACTTATGTCACCAAACGTAAGCAAGTGGCAGTCAGTATATTAAGTCCCAAGTCTTTTCATTAGAAGAGAAGGTGGTCCTGATCTAAAACTTGTGAAGGTAAACAGGAATCCTTACATCGTGCTCGGTGATCCCTCACTGTGGGATTCCAGTAGGCCTTGGGACCTGGTATTAAGGCCCTACTAAACACAGTTGTACTCAGAGAGAGACTTGAAGTGTTTTCAGGCTTATGGATTTGGACTGGGTATTTGCCTCACATGAGTCAATAACTGAAATCATCAGGCAAAAGACCTTCAATAAATATAGCTCAGTTTGCAAACACTTTACTTTTTGCTTTATTTTTTAAAGCATTACCAGCCTAGCCTGTCAGTCATGTTCACAAAGGACCATTCACGGCGSTTTTCAGTGACTAGTCGGTCTGAATGCAGCATATTTTAAAGGGATATAAAATTAAAAGTTCAGAGGAGATAGAAACAGCATCGGTTAAGACAAACCAGTGTGCAAAARTGCACACTGCACAGACACAGCAAATAACCAAACGTGACAATCGTAAGACCTAGAGAAGTCTTACATTGCAGGTTTGCTTTCTCTTACTTTTTTCTCACATGGCTGACTCAGTTTAGTGCTATTTGACCCAGCAATACGTAACCAATACTTAACAGCACAATGAGAGAATCAGTTCTCTTTCATGCAGTGCCATACTATCACTTTTGCCAAGCATTTTGCAATTTTTGTCTTGTCTGTCTTTATGAAGTGACTTATAACACAGCGCTCCAGATATTATAGACATCTGTATCATTAAAGCCTAATTCTTGCAAAAGCCCTCTCCCCACTCAAAGCAGTTATTTTGGTMTGTGTCCCTGAACTGTGAATACACTCCTGCACATCTTGACAGAATACTTAGCATTTGTATAGCATTTGGTTTTGTCTTCAAAGTGATTTGCTAGCATGAGCTAATGTATCCTTACAACACCCAGAACAGTTGGTAAATTTTATTATGCTCGTTTTATAAATTGGGAAACAGCAGCAGAGAGGTGAAGAGCCTGTTCTATCATCTTTATTACTGCCTTAATCCCTGGCTAGTTCCACTGCTTTCAGTGGGAATTCTTGCATGGTAAGATACTATTTGATAGGACTGAAAATCACAGTGTCTTCCACTAAATGATTCGGGCAAGGCCTTGGGGAGACTTTAGTGCAGGTTTAGAACTGAAGTATCCCTCTCTCACACACACACGCTCTTTTGCTTCACCCACTTTCCCAATTTAAAAACAAAACCCAGAACTTGCCACGATATCTGTCATTTTTCCACGCCACAAGCTAATTTACAGTAGTAATAATGATCAAGTAGCCTCAATGTACTGACATTACATACAATACAAGTTGACACATAGCACAAAGAAAACTCGGAGGACTGACACAGTTCCCAATTTCTTATGCTACGAAAATGACCACCTTTTTGATCTYATAATTTAACAATTCAAAGGAGGGGGGTGAAAGGCGCATTTAAAAGTTTCATGTGAAATTCAGCACTACCAGGAAGGTGGTACTRAGTCAGTTTCAAGAGACAAAGCCATGTCTGTTTTGGTTTTTTTTTTAATATTGTTCTTTCAGCATGAAATGTGTACTCTAATTTCACAACATTCGTCTTTGTATTTTCACAGAACAGATGAAGATCCGTTCTATCTAGAGAGGCCTTGCTGAATTTGCTCTGTTAAGTTGGAGGGAACTGGGTATTCTCACCTTCAAGAATAAAGTTATTTTGTCCACTTTTCCTTCTGCCTTCTGCAAACACCTCTTATTTGTCCAACACATGTGGCCACCAAGTTCTGATCCACGTCTCCTCATAAACCTTAGCTATCATCGTGTAGTGTCATTTTTAATAGTAAAAACATGGTGGCTTATTTTGCACAGTTTGAACTTTTACCAATGTTTAGAACTGTGAATTTGTTGAATGGATTTTCAAGCACCTCTCTGTTGAGAAGGATGGAAGTGTTCAGGGTAGCAGCTACTGCTSAAGACAGAGAGGGGGAGTATACAGAAACTTCTCGCATCTCCCAGCAACTCTGATTCTCCAGCACTTTTCCTCCCCTACCCTGTCTCTGCTCCAGCTCTTTCCTCTCCTCCTCTATTCCTACAGCAGGAATTTCACAACTCCTTTGCTCCTGGGAGGTAAAATCCACTGTTCCCGACCCAGCTGAGAAAGCATGCACCTGCCTTAGCAGTGTCCATGGCATCAATGAGATGAAACTAACTATGTTATGTTTTGTAAAAGACACCAGTGGGTTATTCTGCTCACAATTTTCTAGGTACTTAAACACTAGCCCAGCATTAGAAGGTGGTCAGTACTGACAGTTTCCATGATGGGTGTATATGAAACACTCTATGCTTGAAAAACTGTTTGTGGTACCTTGGGTAACCAAAAGGGCTGGAATAGGAGAAAAGAGCCTGCAAAGGTCTCTTGTCCTCAAAAATTCCCGCTCTGGGCTTTGTCCCTGCCATTTTCCATGACACTTTCTCCCAGTCAAGACCTATTTTATTTATTTATATGATTTATTTACCTCTATAGCCCTTGTCCTTATAGCCTCCTTCACAAAGTCTGTACTTTATGGCAGGACACGGAGGCCCACCTTAGGCCCCCGGGGACGCTGGCAGAGCCTGTGGTAGGAAGGGAGCTGCCCTGCRGGGACTGCAGCCAGCACAGGGCTCTGTTGCCCACTCCCGGCGCAGCGTCAAGGCTGGGAGGTGGGTGGGCTGGGCAGGTGTCCCGCGGCAGTGCCCCCAGTACAGGGGGCACTCGTTACCCGAGAAGCTGTTGCGCCTGTGGAGTATCAAGGTGGTTTACCAGCTCTGCCTCCCCACTTCCTCTGGCCTGCCTGTTTCGCAGCACAGAGCCTGCCTTGGTGTCTCTTCTACTCAAAGGTTTTGAGCAGTGAGGCATAAACCCCTATCAAATTCACCTGGGTAAAACCCGTGTTTGATTAAGTATAATTTTTATAGGAATAAACATAAGCAACTGACAATCAGGTTCTCCTTGGTTTTCGGTAAAAAAACTTCATTTGAGATTGTACGGGGGGGGGCAATATTTTAGTCTAAATGAATAATCCCACTATTGTGAAAATCCTACAATTTCCACTTACTGTTCATCCAGCTTTCATTCTTGTTTCCAGATACATCTCCTCAACCATCCCAGTGGCTCACAGGAGTCACACTTTTAAACCCCTGCCACAGTGTCCAACCTACAGGTTTTTTGTTTCTTTGCTACTTTCTGTGGGAGGAGGAGAAAAAAAATCAATTCTAACTGCATGTTTCTGCAATATATGCTCCACTCTCTATTTCCAATTATTTTTAACCCTTTATTTAAGGAACTCAGAAAAAAAAACAAGTGCTATCAGAAACAAGTGCAACTCCTATTATGAATCCTACTCTGCAGCAAATCATCTACCCTTACTATTTTGGCTCTCAGAGAATAATTGCTGGTATTTCCATCTGAATATATTTGGTAACAAAGAAAAAATGAAAAACCAAATAYGTGCTAAATGTAGGATACCGGCAAAATACATTGTAACTTTAAAGGACTAGTTATAACAAAATATTTATAGTCTTTAAAATGCAATTCAGTGACCAACACAAAGAAGAGTTTTTACTTTAGGGTGCAYTTTGATTCAACAGCACTGGTTTCTCCTCTCTGTTATATTAGTATAAAGCAGGATTAACTGCATCAACCCCCAGAAAGTATAAAACTAGTGTAAGCAAGAGAAGGAAGACTCTGGCTCCTGCCAATCAAAACTATGACCAGTGGCAGCACTATTAGACATGCTCTAAAACTACTGTGCATGAGAGAAGAGGGTAGGTTGAGCTGAGCAACCTGGTCTCATCTCTTAGGTGACCCTGCTTTGAGCAGGAGTTTGGCCTGGACACCTTCTGAGGTCCCTGCCCACCTGAACCTGTAATTCTGCTCTGTAAGTTCTTTTAACTTGCATCTTCACCAGTGAATTTAATGGAAATAGTTAGACTTTTTTAAACATACTAGTTTGTACTTTTTTCTTCCAAATCAAAATGTTATGCTGTCACTTCTTTTTGTACGACCATCCARCTAAACTATATCTGGTTGAAGGAACTAGTGCATTTCGCACTGCTTCACTACTTGCATCTGTGTAAAAGTGAAAATGTAAGGAGGAACAGCAACATCAGCACTCAGAGATGTTCCAGGTGAAAAACTCCATAAAAACCTTCAGCAAACCTCATTCCTTCAAAGACTTGCTTTCGCAAGTTTGCTAGAACGAGGACCTAGAACACGGGACAGAGAACACCGGGGAGAGCAGAGAGGAGGAAAGAAAGGATTCCCCTCTTCCACCCGTGTTAATCTACACATTTGATCAAAAAAGCCCCCAAATTGCTCTGATAGATGTGAGAGTACAATCACATGCCATGGGCTCATGTGTGCTCCTACCAATGTCCTGCCTGCTTGAAGTAACATACTGCATGGTTTAGCACTGGCTAGGACACAGCCACCAGCAGCCTTCTTTTCAGTTTCCTTCCACAGATTCTGCCACTGTATTGGCTTCTGATTTTTCAGTCAGGGCCTGTGCATTACATTTTTGCTTCCCTTCAGAAATCATCCTGCTTGACAGAGGGGAAAAACTCTTTCCCATACTGTCCTGTTGGAAAAAAGGCTGTAGTGAATACAGAGCTRGAAGTTACCAGACTGATGACCCCAAAATGTGAGAGGTCCTTTCTAAGTACTGTTGGGGAACAGCACATCAGCCACGCAGACAAAGAAATATTTTCAGGGYTGCTTAACAGCAGTTGGAACACCAAAGGGAAGGAAGCACAGCAAAAAATTTAGCATTGCTACCTTTCACTTTTATGRAAAGTCTTCCGGTCCTGAAGACAAATGATTACATTGTAGTTGCAGAGAAAAGCCTGGGAATGGGATTCGAGTGGTCCTTTCGCAATGGAGAAAAAAGTCAGCTGCAAAGGCAAGCAAACCCTAAGTGTTTSTATTATCAGCAGTACGATAACCATTTTATTTTGCTTCTTAAGAGAGACTGTATGGGAAAAGCCTTGAGAAATTCGCGGGAAAGATGAATTTCTCCCCCCTCAAAGGCCACAGTCCCCAAACTTCCCACRAGCAGCGAGAAACAAACTGAAGGGRCGAGCGGGCAGTTTTCAGTAGTGTGTACCAACCTTTGCTTCCCAAGTTGTAAAGCGGCAACTACCAGAAAACCAGCGCTTCCTACCCACAGCGCTCAGCCTTCACCGTTCAGGTCCATGACGGCGGTGCTGAGGTAAACCGTGAGCCCACTGGGGCTAGGCGGGAAGGACACAGCCCTTGACAGGGCCGGGGGGGGGAGGGAGGGGGCAGGCAAAAAAACCCCTCGCCCTTCACCGATCTCTGAGGTGACCCACCCCACCGAGGCGCTAGGCAGGTCATGCAGACAGAGCCTCGCCCTCTGGGCTGGCTCTTTCCCCTCCCCAGGCACCTTCTTCCCCTCAATCCCCCTCTCGCCTGCCCGCCGCTCCGTGCCCGGCACACCGATGAGC
>JASVER010000016.1:7032520-7173500 GCA_030449065.1 Oceanodroma leucorhoa
CTTATAAATCAGGCTGGCTGACAGGTGCCGTTGCCGCGTTTACAGTTAACGGTTCCTTTGGGGGGGGGGGTGAGGAGGGTGGGGGAGTCCATCCTGCCCCCCCCCTTTTTATTTTTTAAAATAATAATTTTGATGAATAATTACTGTTTCATTTATTTCTGTCACGCAGGTCCTGTGTCACACGCGTACATGGGTCTTCCCAAGTACCGACCACCCCACCCCACACACACCCCCCCCCAGTCTCCCTGTCAGTGCAGCACTGAGAGGCTGGAAGCGGGAGGCCGTACCCAGCACCCTCTCAGCTTACTATATTATAACGGATTTCCCTGTCTCCCAGAAAAGCAACCTTTTTTTTTTTTTTCCTTTTTAATAGCCTACTCGTTCAGTGTTTTTGCATTATCTGCACACCCACTGTTATTTCTCCTCTTCCCTTCCCACTGTTGTCCCCCCCTCCCAGCCCCATTAATCATCAAGTCCTGGGCTCTAAAGAATAATGGTTTATAAAATGGTTGCTCTGTGCATGTCCTCAGTTGCACACATAACCCCAGCCTCCTGCCTCCTGCTCATCAAGGTCAGAAGGAAGTCTTGAGGGCACAGTTAAACCCAAAATGTATTTATTTACATTTTCTTCCTGACTGCCTCCTTCCACCCCTTTTCTTTTCCTCGGGAGAATTTGATGGCAAAGCTCCCCAGATTTTTGTGGGGTCAGGCCTTGCCCTATTTCAGAACGTATCTGTGCTTAGCTCGGCAGAGAGGACAATATCCCGGTCCTATTAAAGTCAATGGGAATCAGCGAATTCAAGCGTCACTGGGTTTGGCTGGCAGAGGGTGCAGCCACGCTCTGGCCAAACCCTGCCCCGTTTCAATTCAGCTTAACTGCAGCAGCGCCAAGCTGCCGCGGAGCTGGCTTGTGCTGCTGGCGCAGCGCTGCCCTCCCATACAGGAATCCTTGGTGACGTTGAGTAGCTGGAACAGATCCTGCACCTCCCTGCTGCCGCCATGCAAGGAACCCGAAACTAGCTTCCACCTCCTGGCACCTCCCCAGCAGATAAAGGTCCTTCGAGGTCGGGGATTGGCTGGATAAATTAAAGCAGCCTAAAGACTATATTCATTTAGACTGCAAACGAGCCTGGTGCTGTCCAAGTCCCAGTGGTATGAGGCACAGCCATTTTTACATCCTCTCAGCTGCACTTACCCCCGCTCCCCTCCAGCTCAGGGCTGGGTGTATTAACAATCATATGGTAGCAAATCTTTTTTTCTGCCGATGCAAAAAGCAAGAGTTTCAGAAACAGTTCAGTTCCGTAGCACTAACTACTGTGAATATCATTTTGCTTCAAAATACAAGGAAAAAAAACTTTAAAAGGGCAAGCAATTAGACCACAAACGAGATTTCTGAAAAGAAAAAGGAATCTAACAACTGAATAACTGGTGCACAGCAAGGGCTTCACTGTGCATTTGAAACTTATTGTTATTTGCATTTTTTACACAAAAAAAGGGAAACATAAACCCAGTATCATAAAAACAATGCTGGATGGCAATAGGGATCCTTACGACAACAGGAATGAGTTTACGCATTTTAATACCCAGTTTATGCATAAAACTGCATTTATGTTACCCCTTTGTTCAGCTATATTTTACTTAATTGTATCAGCGGGGGTTCTCCTCAATAAATATCCATTTAACAGATAGACCACAAAGCCACCCAGAACAGAGGTTTTCAGGGAATGGACAAAGCCAGGGCTTACCGTACCAGATTTGATTCAAGCACGTGAGCGGCTCAGCAATCTGCCCTAGTCACAGGACATGTGAGGAAAGAAAGGCAGGTGTTAGSAAAGGCTCCTGCAGAGTCCCAGGGATGGCAAATGGCCTGCCTTCACCCACGGTCATTTACGTTCTACCACTGTGACTGAGCTTTCTTATAAGTTTTTTTTACKATTTTATTTCAGTGCGGCAAAACCGACCTCGGGATTCATTTTATGTGTGTTTTCCGTGTTATGAATGATGCAACTCCTAGTATCCAAGCATGTTAAATGGGAGATGGGACAAATAACATGCACTAGTACATAGTAATAAGGGTGACTTTACTGTTTATTTCCCCACATTAAAAGCTGACCTTGTGAGAGCAAGGGTACCCATTGCCAGTGTATGCCATACGATACTGAAGGTGGAATGATGCCCACAGAGTGGGAAGTGGCCTGCTGTCTATGCAGAAACAGTCGCTCTTTCCTGTCAGCGCGGCAGAGGGGAACGGTGCCTGCCTAATGGATGGGGGGTAGCTCCCTGCCTTTGCACAGAATACAGCACTGCACCCGCTGGATCTGCCTTCAGAGAAGCAGATTTGAAACAAATCAATCTTTGCTCTGCCTTGGGAGTTGCTCCAAGTCTTTGGCTGCAGATTGCAGTGCTAAATTGAGACCATTATTTTGCATTGAGCTATTTTCATCCCGAAGTGCTTTAAAGGCTTAGCAGATATACAGGCTATGGTGCTATATGCACAGGAATCACTCCAGCCACTAATGAAATGCAGCCACCTATTAACCAGAGCCGTGTGATGCCTGGTCCCTGGGCGTGATGACTGCCAGAAGATTTTGTTTTATCCAGCTGAGTCGAGTCTGGTTTTTGGTCACTGGAATACTTCATGTCATTTGAAAAGAAAAACTGGCAGGATCTTTACGGACAGAATAGAAGTAAGTATAGAGAGTTACACTCAGCCCTGGAATTTGAAATGCCACCACTGAGACAAGATCTCTGGAGTCTTGCTTTGTTCCACCACCCATATTTGATATTAATTATCAAAACAGCCCTCCTTCTACTCGGTGGTGCAGGGAGCTGAGCATGAACATCTGGAGCCTTTCCACCCATGGGGTAGTTACTCAAAGGCCTCCAGGGCCAGATGTGGACAAAACACCATGGTGTTTTGGTGGTCTACAAAACGAATTAATAGTTTCATTGCACTTTCCCATGGACAGGTGCCTGTATGGGTAAAGCACCACAGCCACCTCCACAACTGGCTTTAACTCACACTTGACTGCTCTGTCTAGAAGAGGCAGGAAAACTGAATTACTGCATATTTGCCATTATGGAAAATTCATTTTAAAATGCAAAAAGCACAGTGAAATATGAACTGTACACCTAAAATGAGTGATATAATATCCACTCAGTACTGTACATACACCTTTGTATAGATTGCACGCACCGCATTAAATAAGCACGCTTCCCTGTCTCTAGTTAGGGTAGAGAGGGAATTGTGTGGTGAAAGACGTAATTTGTACATTAGGAAGTCTCTGTTGCCAGATCAGCAGCAGCAGCACTGACGTCTGTACTCTCTCGCTTTGTTCCTGCTGCTATAAATCAAAATGACTACAGTCCAAATGCCTCACTTGTTTAACTATAAATGCACTGCTAGTCAGAAAAATCAACACCAGGAGGGATCTAGATAATCTGCATATACTTTAAACTGATTAAATATAGAAAGTCCAAAAAAGGACAAGAATAAAAATTTTAAATTTATGGTTTCAACAAAAATCTTTTAAAGGGTGGAATCCAGCAGAGCTGTAAAAATTCTGTGTCTACAGGCACTGATGTCTTTGCTAAATGAACTCTCAAATTTGCCTTTCTTAATGTGCATTGGGATTTTTTATTTTTATTTTTTTCCCCCAGATTAATGCAACATCTTTAGAAGCCTATTTTCCCCTGTGTCCTCATGTATTTTCCTGCTTGTGTAAACTACTGGAAGCAAATTAAAACAAGATAGATGAAGTGGGTCAGGTTTTACTTTCCCTGGTTTTATACGCCTGTGTATTTATAATAATAAATACAAACATATATGGTTGAGATTGACTCCCATTTATTTGGAATTTTAGAAAGTGAAATATCTCSTCTACAGATGAAGTGAGCCCTCAAAGCCTAAAATACCACTTAGCTCCCTTCCAAGTTCTAAAAGAGGACTCAACAGTTACATAAAAGCGGTGGTGCCAATGCCTGCTGCTAACCTGTTGGCTGGGGGACAGCAGGGGAACTCTCCTCCTAACACCTACCGAGAGCCTGGAATCATTACAGAAGAATGCAGCACGATTTCTTGACTAAATGGAGAGGGAATGGGAGAAATTAAGAAGGTAACCTTCCAATACCAACATTAGCTCAGCTGAGCTGTAAATCCTGTGTATTGGACAGCATAGGCAGAAATATGTTGAGCTGTACTTCTGGAGAGGAAATAACAGGATCGGAGAACAGCAGGTGAGCACATTGTCAACACCATGCTGACGTTGCTGTTGGAGCCACTGCGTTACAGTTCCTGAGACCACCAAATTTTTTACAGTAAGACATTCAAAGAGTATCAAAGCAAAAAGTCTGAAGGTATTTGTTTCACGGAGGCTGTCTTGTTAGGCCTTGGCTAATGAATTTGCAACCAGATGTTCATTCTAAGATCTGATCCAAAATGCACTTAAGTCAATGGAAAGTCAATTGGAAGTTCCAGATTACTGGAAAAAAGCTACTATAGAGCCAATATTTTTTAAGAAAATAATAAAAAAAATAAACAGGCTGTAGCCATTGGTCATTCAGCTTGGCACTGATCCTAGGCAAAACTGTGGAAGAGCAAAGGAGCAGACACAGGGTCATCAGTTATGTGCCATTGAAGTTGTCATAGTTGTCATGTGAATGGGTAGAGACTACAGCAAATGGAAAATAACTGGATTTATCTTACCTCTTTCTCATTGCTGGCCAACCTAGCCAGTATTCCTTCTCATTTGCCATTGATTAAGAGCATATACAGATGGTTACTATAGCTCAGCTGGCACAACTGTAATGTTTTAGGATGTGGTAACTATGTGAAATAAAGGAGAGTAACATGATCTATGCCAGTTACCGTAGCTGTTTTTTTTTTTTTGTTTTTTTTTTTKTTTTGGGTTTTTTTTTTTKKTTTTTTTKTTTTTTTTTTTAGAAACAGCGTAACAGGCCTCATAAAAATACTTGATTTTTCTGTTTTGTTTTCTTTCAGTTTATAAATACCTATGTTGAAAGAGAACCATCTTGAGGTAACAGGCTTCCGTCTTTCTGATTCACTTCCATGCGACACTGATTAAAAAAATTAACTATAAACAATAAGCAGTATAACACATATTAAAGAGTCAGACTGGGATCCAGTGTCTGAAAAATGAAGTTAAACAAAATCTTCTGTGTTTTAGAGTAACTAATTAACCATTGCAACTGCTTCCCCAGGACACAATTCTCTCTGTCTGCCGCCTTTAACTCAAGACTGGTTGGATACCTTTCTAGAGATTATAATCTTGCTGCAGAAATTTCTACTTAAGATTCTGTAGGCCCCACTATTTGGGCGGTCAGAYGGTTATCCTAATGGTCCTTCTAAGCCTGAACACATGGCACCTTGATAATTGGTGAACAGTGAGCATAGATTAGCCTACTCTTATAGCTCAAGGTAAGGTTTCCCTTGAGCAAAGTTCTGTTTCTTCTTTTGCATATTTTTGCATCTATATGATTTGCACACAGATCTTAAAAATAATTCTAACAAATCATGCAGTGTCTTTATATCACAAGGAGGCTGTAGGTTGTTGGACAAAAGATCAAATTTACAGGAGAAGAGAGAGAAAACAACATAAATTCCAAGGGGGACTTAATGTCAGTTTGGTGCAGTCCTCCCTCACATCTACTGAATTAGGAAAAAAATGGAATTAAATTGAACAGATACCCATACAAAATCTGGTGAGAACTGCAGTGGAATGGAGACATCTAGCTGCCTTCTGTCTACCAACAGCATCTGTGAATCAGGAAATCCTGGCTCTGGAGAGAGTCTATAGATACCAACTTCTTTAGGAGAAGTCRAACAAGCCCTTCCTTGCTGAGAGGGAACATAAAACTGGGATGGAGAAGAGATTATAGGTACTGTTTACATTTCCTCTTGTTCTCTCTGCAGCCTTCCCAAACAAAAGCTCATTTCCTTTAATTCCTGAAGTTCGGTTTCTTAGGAGAGCTTTTTATTTTTGGCAGTTCTGGGGACATGGTCTTAAAAAACAGCTTTGAATGCACAAATTACTATGAGAAACAATGCTGAAAATACCTCCTTGATCCAGAACTGAAGAGGACTGAAGTGCACTGACAGAGACAGTGTGAATAAGCCTGATTGCTCTTGTTCAGGCTGCACCCCATCCCCAATTAGAAAGCCTAAAAAAGGGGCAGTGTGTCATTACTGCGGTATACTCTCCCTTGCATTGTAAGCAGCACCAGTTCCAACCTGCCTCTACATCTCCAGAGGCCCAGCAAACACGTAGACTCCACAGCAAGGTGGGACTGCACGCAGCATAGCATGCCTGCAGCCCCACAAGTAGAGACGGAGCAAGCTGCATGGTGCCCTGCCCTGCGGAGGTACCTCTGGGGCTCTGTCCATGAACCAGAGCCTGCTGAATGACCGCACCCACACATGCAAGCATAGACTTAAACACACCGTCAGCTGAGGGACTGAGGACTAAGAAGACTTGCTGCATATGTACTTGAGGGCTTCGAAACATCAGGTGAGCCCTCCATTTTGTATGGTCCCCAGCTCCTTCAGCCAGTTGTCGCAGGCTCTGGGACTGCAGCAATCAGCAGCAGGTTCTCATAGTATGCCTACAACCTTGTTCCTTCAGCTTCTCAGCACGTCTCCTTCCAGCTTCAGCCTGCACCTGCTCTCAGTGCACATAAACACATGCACRTGCTAGCTCCAGCAGTAACCAGACTTTCTACACTCAAATTCTGACTTTACAGATGGGGAACTATCCAAAATTGCAGTTGGAGCCCAGCTGTTCCCTACTCACCCGATAAACAAAGGCCACGCAACTCTGCATATACGCTCCTCCAAGAGAAACAAGAACTGCAAAGCTCTGAACAGGTTTTGCGTAAGAAAGCACAGGGATTATATTAGTTACAACTATCACAACAAAATAATCCCTGTGACTGTGGAGGTGAGGCCAGTATTCAGATAATGATGTGCATCTAGAATGAAGCAGGATATTTAGGACATCAGGACAAAGGAATGATAATAAGAGTACTGGCCCAAGCTCAAACACTAATACATACCAAACATTAATGCACCCCAAACAACAGCTGCTTCAGAGGAGTGTTTTTAATTTTCCTAGGGAAGAGATATCACCAGCAGAAGGAGATCTGCAGTGTTATTTTTTTGGTAGATGAGGAGGTAGCTTGTGTTCCAAGGCCTGTACCTATGTCAGATGGAACATCAGGTCCACAGCTCACACTATGGAAGGCACCTCTACCTCAAAACTGGTTGAGCTTGCAGTCATCTCTGACAATGTAAACAGCAAGGTCACAGGTGCAGGAACAAGCACTTTTCTCCTCTAGAGAGCTCCCTTGAGAATGAGTTTGAGGGTGCCCTTGTGGCATCGTATCAAGCAAGGAAGCTTGCACTGCAGCATCTACTGCTTTTTCTGTCAAAGGAAGACTTCAGCCTCCAGGGGTGTTAATTTAGTTGCTGTTCTCCCCTTCTCCTTTCCTCCTTGTGTCAGCCCAAGAGAAACAAGAGAGCCAAATGAGAYCTACCAGCTCATTCTGTCTTTCTAAAACAGTGCTTGGCCAGGAGTTTCTGGCTTGTGCCTTTAGTCCGTGGGATTTTCAAATGTCTCTCCAAGTCTCAGAGTGGCCTGAAACCACTTAGCTTCCAAGGTCAAGTGTATTCATTGTAATATAAATGAGGCTTAACACTTTTAACCAGAGCTAAATTTATCAAAAGAAATCACAAAGTGAGCTAACTGTGAGGGTCATTATTCCGGAAGGGAAAGGTGAACATAAGGACTGAACTTTACCTGGAAAATTTAAGCTGAACATTTCTATCAATAAATAGGGCAACAAGAAATTGAGGGATATGTTTAAGAAAGCTGTGGAGAGAAACACTTTGTGGAGGACTCTCACCATTCTGTTTACAGGTGCCAATATAAGCAACTGTGTGGTTTGCCAGTGAAAGAAAGATAAATGAATGAATTTGAGTTCAAGCCTTACTTATAAGAACCCCTTATATTGCCATGATTCATTTTGGCAGCCCACCAAACCTGAGAGAAACTCAATGGACCAGCATAATCCCTGATCACTGAAGTTAACTGAGGTTGAGTCACACCTGGAACAATCTTGCCCATTCATTCATTAACAAGAGAGAAGACTGAAAACACTATATAGGTTGTTTCTGCTATCTGGGGCAACGTGTGCTAAGAAAAGCACAAGCCTTCCTTCCATTCTCCCTAGAGGAGAAAAAAGCAATTTTGTAGGAAATTCAGATCTAGGCAGTCAAGTTATCCTAGAGTCTCAAAGTTGGTACGCTACCTTGCCACATGCAAGTCCATCAAAGTCTATTGTGTTATGAATGAATCTTCACCACCTGACTGAATTCACAGTAGCTTTTTCATGTACCTGCTGTACTGCACTGTGACAATTAAGGGTACTTAAGCTTAAGTCTAGTGTAACACAGTACTGTAACGGGGACAATGCCCACGGTAACAACAGAAGGATATTCGAATAATGTTCAACCACCACCTTGACTTTGACTTACTGCTTGTGCCTGCAGGATACTTTGCTTATTGCCTTGAAAATGCTGTTACCAGTGAAGGATTCCACATAAAAGACTCTTGAAAAATGAAATTAAGAAAGTTTTTTCATGCTGTGTATGAAAACAGGATTCGGCCTCATGCATAAAATTCCTTTGAGTATCTTAAGTTTCCAAAGAACAGCTTTATTGTTCTCATGGTAGTAAGCACCAAAGATGGAGTTACAAATCTACCTCATAATTTGCCCCAACTATATGTATTAGTCTCATATTCTTCCTTACCTGGAATATTATGGTAGTTATTTAGTCATCTCAATTAAGAAATTGCTTTATAGACCAGTTCTGAGCTAGCTCAAATTTTGGGAAGTCTGTAATCAAGAGTGTTTTCCAAGGAGATATTTACCTTAGGTTCTTCTGTCGTGGAAAAAAGCCATGGGGCTGGGACTTCACATCAACAACGTTCTTAGCAGTKGTGGAGTGTGCTAGTGTCGTTGAAATAACTTGTTTTGGTGTTTTACTGAAGCTAGGAACACAAAAATAGGAGCATTTGTCCCTGTTGTTTCTACCACTGTTTAAAAAAAAAAAAAAAAAATCATGTTCCAGAAAGGCTTTCAGAAAAACCAAAGCGAAGATGGTCCATCCCAGGTTTTACTCCATTCTTGACTGCTTCTGGAACAGGACATTTTGGGTGTTTTGTCAATTCCCTGTAGATATCCAGCCAGGATGTATGTATTGAATTAAAAAAAAAAAAAAAAGACACACACACACACAAACCCCTTCAACTTACTTGCTGCAGTGAAGTACTTCAGTTAGCTCTTTACCTGAAGTAATAAATTAAAAGCAACCCATTATCTGGGTTGCAATGCAACTCATTTTTCTTTCAAAAGCCTGACATTTACAGTAGAGGAACTTTTAAATATAGAAACATTTCCCACTTTTACTAATACTACTTATCTCCTAATTCACTTCAACCACAAAATGATTTTAAATAGCCAATAGATCTTTAGAATCACTTTTATTTGCACTTCTGGAATAGTCATCTAAYGTCCTAATATATCAACAGTAAGAGAATATGTCCTGAATATAGTTCTAAGAACAATTAGTTAAAATGGGAAAATATTTGGAACTGTTCTAGTAAGATTTATATATAATAGCTGTTTCTGTGGGCAGGAGTAAGTGTTGTACTCAAAACTTGGAAACCACCTTAAACGTATTTACAACTAACTGGAATTAAGATTTTTTTCAGAAGAAAGATATGATGACAGAGTCAGGGAAGTTATCTGCTACCTGTTTGTTTAAATGAAGACTATTTCCTCCCGTAGGAGGCTTAGGTGGATACCTCATTATGGTGTTAGGAAACACGGTACTTTGCTGAAGCTCTAATTCCCGTAGGATGTAGACAGAGGAAAAATAGTGACTATCACATGCTTTCACAATTTCATGGAAATATCCATGCATATTGGAAGACCAGCGCAGTCACTGATAAACGTCTCTGTAGCTAGAGCCCACACTTTGCATGTCAAGAATATGCAGCAGAGAAAGAGCAGAAGCGTTGCTATTAGAGCTGACTAGGAAGTAGAATTCCAGTCTTATGGAAAATGCTCATACTCATTTTTGTCCCATATTACAACAAACAACAACAATTTCAGATTTGCTCACAAACCAGTTGTGAAAGCAGTCAGCTAAAAGAGCAAACTAGCACATCCTGTTCCATTTCATTTTAATACCCTTGATCAGTTGCTGTGGTTCATGGGAACAGCAGTCTGGGTGCCTTTAACCCTCTTTTCTTCTACAGCCCATGCCCCAGCTACATCCTTCCTCACATGCCATGGCAGCCTGTGCCTGCAACAGGAGAACCAGTGAGCCCCATGCAGTGAGGGGGAGAGTGGGGGGGTAGGGCTGGAAGAAGGGGGGCTACCGATTGCAATAGAAATAAATTAGCACATAAGAGATTAATTACAAGCCCAGAAGYCTTCAATCAATACTCAGGTAGACTGCCTTCACTACCTTTATATCTACATACTCACCCTGTATGTGCTGGTGTCTAACTTTTCTTGCCAGATTAGCTCAAACAACAGGGTATTGGAACTGGGTTATGATTATAGCAAGGTGGAGGGAGTATCAAAGTGGAAATATGGCACTTACTGTATTCTCGTCTCAAAACCTTATGGCTTACCACCCTGAAAGGAGGCGAGGGAGCTGGTAGCAAACAACATCTTCCATTATGAAAGGACTGACAGGTCTAATCGTCATTTCTGCTTCAGAAATTTCTAAAATGCAGTATGTGAAAACATGCTGACCCTTGGGAAATAAGCGGGGCTAGTAAAAATAAATAGGTTCCAGCTTTTCAGGAAGAGCAGATCCACTACAGTGACGTAAAAACACCCAGCAGCTTGTCCCAGCCATTTCCCATGAGACACTGCTGATCTAGGAAGAAACAGCAGCTCACACAGCTGCCTCAAAATTTAAATGCCAGGATGTTACTTCTTGAATCTCTTATTTTTTCCACAGCTTACCTTTGACACAGTGACAGTACTTGCACAGTCCATCCATATCCTCAGAAAGACCCTTTGAAGACTTAAAAAAAAAATAAATAATAAACCTTCACAGAATATCCCAGTATGCCTCAAAATACATTACAAGATACTAGTAGTCCTAGGAATATCCTCTTATTGTTGGGAAAAGTTTTATTTTAGAAATAAAATATTTCATATTGTTAATTTTAAGGTTTTTAGTTTTCTGTTGAAACAGATAATGCATCGCAAGTACATTTTAGGTGTTGTGTCCATGTACTTGCTACAAAAGGACCAGTGTTGTGGTATGATGCCTTGGTGCACAGAGGTGCAGCATGTGGTCAGCCTGAGCCAAAGCACAGACAGATGAAAAAGCAAGTGCTGAAACAGAAGTTTCCCTCTAAATGGAATTACTGATTTAAAGTCATTTCTACCAGTTACAGCAGACTATTTCTGTAATACTATAGCTGCAGGCTTGGTAGTGACAAATAAAATTTCTTCATTTCAAAGCATACATGTGCATCTTTGAATTAAAGTGGTTCGTTTCAGGCCCATGTGGAGACTGCCAGGGTGAAATATTAAGTCATTTTAGTTAGGAAGATAGTTCTTCCAGTAAACATTTCATAATCTATCTGTTTTCTCTCATGTTAATTCATCAGGATCTAGTTCCTTTATGTTTCTTTCTTAGATTTCCACTCACTTTTTCCCCAAAAATGCTGTTAAATCCCAATACTTTCCATAAGACAGAATGCATGACTTATTGTTTGTTTATAAAAGAAGTGTAGGGATTACATGCTGGAACAGATTCTTTATAMATAATCACTTCAACACGTGTCCTTCCACTCCAGTTACAGTAAGACTGCAAGTCATGTAACCATCTCTACAACAAAAGAAAATTGCTGGTTTGTTTGTTGTACTTCTGCTCCAAGAGAATGAAGGAAGAATGTTTGTATATATTAAAAAAAAAGAAAATTTATAGAAAATATAAACCCATACAAATATATATCCAGAAACTGAAGGAAAACAGTATCATCTCAATAGGTTCTCCTTGATAGATAAGGAGTCAGATAAGTAACATCAGGCAAGATCCATCATCTTGTCATCTTGCCATTTGCCCTCAATAGTACACACCCATTGCTAGACCAGTAGTAGAAACCCATTTCACAGACCAGGACCTTTCACAGAAAATGRTCTCTCTTCAGAGAGTTTCTGATGGCAGCATCCATAGGAATAAGCCACAATCAGAAACTCAAATACATATTGAAGTTGCACACCTTAAAGAGAAGCCCTGTGGCCTATAATTTTTACAGAACAGAAGTTACACACTCAAGCAGGTTGTCGTACATACAGGGAATAGGAGGGAGCAACAGCCAAACAAGACCCTGTGATTTCTACCCAAAAGACCTTCCCTTGGCCAGTTCATCATCACCTGAAACTTTCCCTTCTCAGATCTCTTCATCAGAAGAGGGAGCTCCATAAACACAAATCCAGTCATCCCTGTCACAGAAAGGTTGATATTATCTGCAATGATTTCAAAGGTTTGTGGTCCTAAAGGAATAAGCAAGAAGCCCTCAGGTGAAACCAAACACAATGAGAAGGCCAGAGTCTTGCTGTTGGCTTCAGTGTGGCCAAGACCTTTTTTTGCTGTTATTTCAGAGCATAAGAGCTATTTGAACAGTAAGATGAGTGCAGCTCTGCACATGGCTAGAAGTGGCAAAGCAGGCACAGCAAATGACTGAGCAGCTGAAGAAGTCAGAGGAGCAATGCATCTCCATACCTAGTCTCACTAGAAGTTGTTCTGCAAGCAGCACAGCTAACGAAGCCCAGTTTCCTGCTGGCATGCTGCGAGCATTACTTCTCAACCACCTTTCCTGGCAACAGCCCAGGTTCCCCCAGCATCCACCCAGCACCCAGTGGGATGAGAGGCAGCCCACGTTGTGTCCAGTCACCTCCTAGGTGACCAGCAAGCTGACCAGCCCACTGCCACACAGGGTCCTGGGCTGTCCCTGCTCTTCTGCCAGAGGGGTGGTAGCAGCAGCTCCTTCCTGAACTCAGTTCCTGGTGTCCCCCAAACCAGTGGGAGTTCAATGATCATTGAAACCCTCTTTCAAAGTTGGTGGAAATTGAGCAGTGGGGCTAAAAGTTATGGGAGGGAAAGGAATGGAGATGGATAAACAGACAGTGAGCTCACATATGTCTTGTTTTCTTAGCAGTTCAGGCTAAAAAGGAACATTATATATATATACATATATAAAGGGTGGGTAACTGGCAAGATTCTCAGTATCAGAAGCAGCTTGTCCCTGTCTCAAGAAACCAACAGCCTATTTGAAGTTAKCTGGTGTGTTTTTTTCTCTGGTAATGACTTTAACAGTGTTCTTACTTTTACTAGCCACACTGGGCACTAGTCCATCTTACAGACTGAAGCTCTCAGTTCTCCAAGTAACTCTGCAAACCCAATAAGATTACCCACTGAATTCAACCAGAGATGTTGCATTCCTTCCCGACATGACCCTGTTGCTGGTGGGGGGAGACTAATCTGAATCAGAACAATCTTCTCAGCAAAGACAGAAAATTGCTCACAATTTGAAAGTGTCCCTTGTTTCGCCCTGCTTCAGGTGGAGGCAGTCCAAATCCACCGGGATGGCCATTAATTGGAGCAATTCTACTGTAAGGGGCTTTGCTGATGCTAGATGCCAGAGAAAAATGTTTTCCAGGCCTTCAACACAGCTGGAGCATGGAGCTTTGAGAAGGCTGGCTTTGATTCACAAAAGGGTGTAAATGTCACAACACTTGCTACTGGGGCCCCTAGCCTTTTTGATAAATTACTGGCTCATCAAATCTCTAACTTAGAGGTAGGGGGCAAATAAGTGGGCCTGGGATTTATTGCTAAATTGGAATGTAAAAAAGTTAGTTTGAGGATGAATGCACCATTTCTTTTCTTAATTTTGAGAAGTTTAATTTTCCTGCTTGCTTTAGATTTAATATATTCCTGAAACAAAATAAAAATCCCAAACTTAAAATAGAAGATTCAGTCCTTTGCATAATTATTTGTCACTTTTTTGGGGAGAATAGAAGTTATTCATCACATTCAACGTGACTTTGTGGCTAATTCTGATTGACCCAATCTGCTACAGCATGAAAAATTCCCTCTGCCATAACAAAAAAGATGTGAGTGGGGCCAGATCTCCTAAACAAAAGAGTACTTGCTCATCCCCAATAATTACTTCTTTTGAAGTTATTGGTATTGGGAGTAACTGGATGCCAAACCTGTATAGGTTATCCGCTCTATCAGACACGCAAGAAATCRGAGTTCACCATCTGTTACAACAATTTAACCTTCCCACAGCCCAAATGAAATGAAGGTTCAGAGTTGTAACTGGAGAATTCTCCTTCTTTGGTCCAGAAATTGTGATGCAAGTTGCACTCCTTGCTCTGCCACTGATGGCACATAAGATCTTTGTGTAACTTTCATGCCCAGCTTCCATGTTTGTAAAAGTTGGTGTCACTCATTTTTATAAAGGACCTTGCTCAACAACACTCAGAACAGTGCTAGATAAAAGACTATCAAAATTATTCTTCTATCCTTAGCTTATCATCCAGCTTTAAACTTGCCACTCAGTGTAAAATAGCCCTCAAGAGTTTGCCATTTTCTATTTACGTTTCATAGATAATATGCTGAACTATTTGCTTTAACAAAATAAATTTTAACAGAGTCCTTATTAAAGAAATTGCATACGCAGTGGTTACATAAAACATAATAGTTTCATTTTAGCTTCCCCATCTCTGGGTGAATTTGAAACTTCCAAGTTGCCTGCAGTATTTTACATAAAGGGCACTCAGGAAGTACAGGATCTGCTCTATTGTGTTACAATTGCAGCGTTATCCAGCTAAGTTTTCATTCTGTATTATATTGTCAATGAATCTGTCTCAGGAAGAAAGCACCTGCTGTTTCTGTACTAAATTTTAGTATTTGCAAACGCRGACTGAAGCCAAGCTCTGATGCTCAAGTCCTTATAAGCACTCAGGCACCAGGGTGAATATGTCTGAATTTGGAGTATTAAATCTAGAGGAGCTTTTATGCTTGTGCAAGAAAAAAAAAATCAAGCAAACAAAATATTATATTAGAATATCCTTGATGTAAAACCCCATTTTTGACTCTTCTAGAAGAATAAAATGAAATCTGACTGCTTTCTCTTCAGAGTAAGTATTACAAAGTCAGTGGTGTCCATTTGGAATGTAAAATGAAGAGAGTCACATTTACAAGTAAAGAACTTAAATACACAAGAATTGCYCCCCTACATCAGACCCAGCTTCTGAAAGAAAGCAAGAAAAACTTCAATAATCAGTTATGAAGTAACTTCTTAACTGGATTATTTCTTTTTGACACCAGTTAGCATTTAGCTCATGTCCCATCCAAATCACTCTTGCAGCTTTCAAATGCTCAGCTTTGTAAAACCCAATAGGAGAAAGAAAAATGTATATTTTAAGTTTCTTTTAAAGTCAAGTTAGGAATGAAAGATTAGCCTATGGCACAGGAAGCAAGCCTGTTAAATCTTACTTTAAGATGCAAAAATTAATGTATTTAGCTCTGTGGTTCTGTAATTCAGTTCTCGTGCAGAGATGATGGTCATCAGATGAACACACATGGTAAAATGAATTCCACCAGGATACCACAAAGCAATTGACCTAATTTTACAGTCAATGCAAGCCAGCATTGACTGTAAAAAAAAAAGTGAAGAGCAACCATGCAGGAAAATAAAATCTGAACTCTACTGTGTTTTTATAAGCTATATTCTCACATAAGTAAGCACACAGCTCTTCTGATGTTAGTGAATGTCCCACAGATCTGACTTTGTCCCTCTTACAAGGCAGGTTTGGTTTTATACCATTTCATCCAGTTTCCTTTTACAGCTACAGTCTCCTTTTAAATTGCTGGCACTTTCTTGCCTTCAAAGAGATAGCTGCTCTCATTCTCCTACCTAAAATTCCAACCAGATCTGATATCTAGACACACACACTGCTACAGTACTGAACTTACAGGTTAGCCCTGAAGTGCAACAAGGGTAGGTATTACAGACCACCTTGAATTAGACAGCTTTCATAGATATAAATGGAAGAGCCTTAAGGTATGCCTAGACACAACTTTATCAATCTTCTTTCAAGAATGTCAGCAATTACAAAGCATCTAAGAATGTTTCTTGGGTGTTTGTTTGTTTTATTTGCAGTTAAAAAAAGACATAAGAGGTACAGAAATACTGAATTCAGCCTACCTACCTGCTGAAGGGATTATCATTGTACTGTCATTAACTGATTTATCATTAATACTGCTCTGTGGGAAAGCAGTAAAGAATAACCCCCTCCTACATCACCAGTATGATCAAATTCTGCCTGAAAACAGAACTGCTGACCTGATTGCAATCCTGCCTGGAAACCTCAGTCCTGGATCAGGCACCCATCAGCTAGGTGTCCTTCAAACACAGTGCAGAAGACCAAGAACAGTTTACTAAGGAAGTTTAACCCACAAAATCTATACTCTGATGTTGATAATCTATATAAAGAATATACAGCTCCTATTGCTATGACAGATAACCCACCAAAAAACAGCTGGAAGTCAATGGCAGGCCAAAACTGCAGCCAGCCAGCTCAGACTGCAGAATGGTTTAGTATAGTGAGACCTGCTTCCTTGCGCTTTGTGGGGTTGCTGGTCATTGCTGTTATGACAGTCTTAATTATTTTATCGCCAGTGTGCACAGCAGAAACATCAGACTGAAGTATCTGTTTGTTCTAATCAAGTGATCAACAGATGAATGCTGTGACAAGATGGCTTACAACCATGGCTGCTGGGATAGCGAGTGGAAATTGCAAAGCTCGATGCCGCATGGGTTGCATTTGCCCCCAGCCAAGAAAGTGAAAGGGAAAGAGAAGCTTTTCTCTCACTCTATCAAGAGCTTCAGCTGCCTCAAGTTACCAAACCATAGCCTACGATTTCCTGGCCAAAACCTGAAACATTTTCCTACTGTTATCAAAACCTGTACAATCTTTCCAGTGTACCACAGTGGCACAAAACCCCTGCATATAACCCATTGAAATCAGACACTAAAGAGTATGTAGCTCATTGGAATACAATCACAAAAGGCAACACCTCTTGCACAGATGAGGAAGGGGTTGTACGATTGAGGTTCTAGGCATTGCCTAGAATGTAGGCTTTGCCTGTGAGGATTCCTAGGGTAACAAAGATTTTTGGTCTCAGCTGTTGAGAGTGATCCAGCTAAAACATCTCTGCAAACTTTTTAATCCAATATCTCACTAGAGACAAGAGCACTCAAGCACATCCAGGTATTGTTCTGTGAGGGTACTCTGAAGCAATATTTCTATACTTTGCTCCTATCCTTATTTCCAAGGCATCAGCTGTTAGTTACAGTTAGAAACACAATAGATCTAGGTCTGACTCAGTGTGTCTCTTTCCAGTACACCCCTAAAAGTTGTATGTCTACTCACAGCTGGGTAATTTAATTCAGGGAGTCAACAGATATGCTAGTCTCTGAAGAATGACCCAGAAAGTGCATATGCAGAGTAGTTACTGGAATCAYTCCCCATAGTGAATGCCATGGTATATATCTAGATCCTTTCTGGACCTAACAACTGGATTTGACCCACAGTGTAGGCACTTCCAGCTCTCTGACAKCCAAAGCAGCAAGTGCTCTTCTAGGATTCTGCATTCATCTCAGCTAGTCTTGGTCTTGTTGAAACAGAGCAGTTGAACCTGGCTTTAGCATGACAGCCTCATGGGTGTTTCCAGGGCTGAATACGCATTTTAAGCTGCRGAAATAACCCTGGAAATTACCACTAACACTAGGCTACAGAGTTATGTTGCTTTTGCTTGGCCATCATTTGTTCTCATTACTTCCTTGCAGCAAAACTAGTCCAGAGTCCAGGTCCAGCCTGGACAGTTTCCCAGTTTGTGAATTAGGGATGTTGCTGGAAAGTGGGAGGTAGACTGCAGAAATAGCTGAACCCAGAGCTATCACTTCTTAGGAAGGAGTTGCAAGTAGCTGCCAAGCCACTACRCAAGAGGTGAACATTGCTTCCTTCTCTGCCTTTCTGAATGAGAGTAGCTTGGGCAGCTGGGTTTTTTGTGCTCAGGTGTGCTCTGAGCATATCAAGGGGAGCCAACCCCTCAGGAGCTTTCAGTCACAAACACTACCTTAACTGTGGGTCATAAAGGCACCCAGCTTGTCACAGGGGACCCAATTGCCTACGCTTGGCTACTTGGGTGTGTGTTTTCACATCCAGCTTTATGTGCGCAACTTTTGGGCCAAACAGGAAGGGACTTCATTAGTTTTACAGATCTCTAGCTAGGTAGCCATTGAGTGTGGACTGTCTAGCTTGTTGTCTTTGATCTAGGCAACGAAGTAGCACTGGAATCCTGCTTTTGGTGTCAAAACAAGCATTCAGGATCTCACTCCAAGAATCTTGAGTAAATGGGGCTTTTCCATTTCCTGTAAACTCACTTTGTAGAATCTGCACATAAATGGGTACCAAAATTGTAAGCCAGAATATGCAAAAACATTAGGGTTACTTTCAGTTTTCTTTAATGCTGGAAACTCTTCTAAGTTACAGTAAGAACTTCCTTAGGTGAGGATCCAGCAGCAGGGAGATCTTGAACGTCATTTTAATAACTAAAAGTACATCAGCAGAACAGATTTTCATCAACAAAAACTCCTGCTTACTTATGGAACTTCTACCAGATTTCCTCTGGCAATGCAGTTATAGTCCCTGAAGCACATTCTAACATTTTTGTCATCTGATCAGCCCTGCATAATTTACTTGATAGCAGCTGTGTGCACTTTCTTCATACTTTTCCCCCTAGTGCATTAATACGTTCTTTTTTTGAAAGCTTTCCAGGGATTGTGAAAAATGTCTTTTGTTTCTTCCTTTTCTTACACTCCTCCCACACTGTAACACCAGCTTATGCTTTTGCCTAATGGAAACCATCCAAGATGCACCTTTAAAAGACAAGAAGCAATTCTGCAACTTTGTTAAAAATCTAGGAAAAAAGGAGGATACTTGCTTCTGCTATAACAGRCCTGAGCTTAGTTTATGCTCTGCCACAAGCCTCCAGTTTAACCTCAGCTGGACTCACCTAGCCTGTTCTTGTCCAATTTTTCTGGAGAGGTATTGGGAGAATAAAATACCTGAAAAAGATATATTGGGTGAAACTATGTCATATCACAAGCGTTTTCCTACTATAACTTAGTGCATTTTTGAGACTCAATTTCCAAGCTTTTATACAAAAAGATACTAAAAGATRGCAATAAAATAGACTTCTCTCAACAAAGCAGATTCAGACTTAAAATGGCAGCTGACATTATGTAGATATATATTTTAGTGATGCTCATACTGGGAAAAATCAGGGAACAGCAGCAGTGGAAATGAGTACATCACCTGTAGAGTTATGTTCAGTGAAAGTCTTTCTCATAGAGGTTACACAGCTGGTGACTGAGATAATGCAGGAAGAATATCACAAACAGCGTGTGTCTTGCATGGAAGAGTCACCAGATTATAATATGGGCTATTCCTGCAATTGTTGTACATGATGAGTTCTCCAAATCATGCTACAGTTTATTAACCAGAGAGGAAGGAGAACAATGGAAAAATTGTTAATTTGTGACCCAAATTCCTTACACTTTTTTAACCACTTTCCCCTTGAACAGCGTATCTGAAAGCAATATCCTGGCATGAGTTTAATCAAATTTAAAGTAACACAGGCTAATCTTCTGAGGCCTGTTATGTCTGTGAAAAGTTATTTCTTTCCTTAAGCCCTGCTTCCCTTCTRGAAGTCTGTTAGTCATGAAATAAGCAAGCAGCGGTGTCTGAGGCAGTAAATACAGCAGTTGCCCCCATCCCACCCCCCCTCCAACCTCTGCTTGCTGCTTCCCCAAAGAATACAAATACTACTAATGAAACAGCTCTTTTTTTTCCTCTGAGATAAAGGGTAACGAACAAGAGAATGGTTAATAGCAGTGGTAACCATCATAACTGACAGGCATTACAAGGCTTTGGCAGTCATTTTCAAATGCTGGAACCAGAATTTGAGCATTTAATATGATTTGAGGAGTCCAATTTGAAGCACCATTCTCCCTCTTGTTTTTTAAGAAACATTTTCCTTAGCACATGTATCCAGTACTGATATGCATCTGAATTTCTGGTTGTTAACTGAAATTTCTGGAAAGTCCCTGAAAACCCTCTAGTGCTTCCCTTCCTTTTTTTATTATTTTTTTTTTAGTCTCCCTACCCACAGAGCAGGATCTGGTTTCTTTCTTTATGCTCTTTTCTGTCTTAAAACAGTCAGTATCACCAGCAGAACTTGTCTTTAGTTTCTTTGCTTTTCCCTCCAGGAAGGAAGGCTGGGTCCCATTAAGCCTCTCCAGTGCTGGAGAGACCGGGTGTCCCGTTGGGCACTCACTGCATTCACACTAAATCTCTCCCTGCTCCAAGGCTCAGTGAGACACAGTAGCCAACTGCCATATGCTGCTGGTTTGCAGTTTTCAAATTTAAGAAGCAATTCGTATCCTAGGTCTAAGACTGCATCCCAGTACTATCAAATTCTCCCCTTTGATTTTAATGTGATTACTGAAGAATGTACCTCAAAACTCAGAAGCAGCTTAATTAAGCAGCATGGAGTTGTATCGATGTGCATGAAAGAAGACATGACTGTCTTCTTTCTACCATATGCTAGCTTAGAGGAGGACTCATGCTCCACATCAATCCAAGCGTAAAAAAAGTCAGGGCTAGCATGGGTCTGCCACAATCCTGAGGACAATTTAAAACACAAAATCAAACACACCTTCCGCAACTTGGCCCCATTGTAGCTCCAGGCTCGGAACCATTTTTAGTGCAGAGAGCTCCTCACTGCTTTCCGTGAGAGATCCCCACACAGAAGAGATTACAAAAATCAGTCCCCTGGGGAACAGGGAAGGTTGTTTCCAATTCCTTCTCTCAAGCTGCTATCAGTACAATGGAACTTTCTGCACGCATAGCTTTGCCTCCTCTGAAGTTTCCTTTATTCTTCCAGCTCCGATTTCTGGGCTTTCTGTCCTGTTATTTTCCCCCAGGCATGATACTATTCAAGCTTCTCCTTTCCTCTCCTGTTCCCTTGCATCCTGCTGAGAACATTGCAGGAAGAATTATAGCCAATTCATTTGCCTGCCTGCCAATTAGAAGTATACTATGTCAGAGTCAAGTGAGTAAATACCAATAAACAATATGACAGCTATCCAGCCCATTTGACCCTCTGACAGTTTTCAGTGCTTTCCACTTTATTAAAATGAGGTATTAATAGAACAGATATGTTTCACAATGCACAGCACTGTAGTACTTTCAATCACAGAGCTGATTTTTATAGCCAGAAAAACAGATTCTTTAATGTGCTTCTTTATGCCAGACAGTGTTAAATCATGAAGTTTTGAGGGCATTTATTCTAGCATTCCAGTAATAAAATAATCACACTGGTGAGCAGATATCCTCCTAACTCACTCTACCTTTTTAATATTTGATTATGAATACTTAGGACAGTATAGAAACCAGTTCATATTGTTTGCACAACATCACAAGGTCCCAGGTCTAGATTTGAGTAGCCAGGTCCTCTTGTAAAACACAGTAGTTTAGCAGACACTTTACATCAACAGATGCCTTGGACATAAATAGAAGGAACAAGTCTCCCCTCCAAAGAGTTAGCAGTTGAAGACCCCAACTCCATATTATGCATGATGCCAGGGAAATGTTGCTTGCCCAGAAGGACTGTTGTTTGAAGAATACTCAACATCGGCACAGAGGGCAACTGCACACTTCTCAGTGAGGTGCTGGAGCATAAACAGACTACAACTTGGAAGAGGCAAGCAATCAGACATATGGTCTTATGAAAAGATATCTATCTCATGCCATGGATATTTTCAATACAAGGCAACAATTCAACACAATTCATATTCAAGCAAGTTAAAACTATTCAGCATGCTCATATTTAGTATGTAATACAAGCTGGTAGTTTTAGAAACTGTCCACTTGAATGCTGCAATTTTCTTTTGCAGGCAAATAACCTTATGCTGCATCCATTTCTTTTTCACTGACAAAACATTTCAACAATTATTTCCAGCTTGCAAGAACTTGAATGTCCACCCTTAAAATATGGATAGCTGGATTCCTGGAGAAAGGCCAACCACAGCTCTAGGCTCTCCAACTGAGTGTGAAGTGAGAGAGATATCAGCACCCCAAAGCACAAACACTCACACTCAAACCAGGGCTGTATAACAGAAAAGTCTCTTTGCAGCAGTAAAACCAGGCAAGTTTTAATATGTGCTGGCATGAGTAAATAACAAGTGCAAAGCCTAATGTGAACAAGGCGCAGTACTAAAGGGTGCTTTGTGAGTCTGCAGCAAATGACAGACCACTCTTTTCTGCCAAAATTAAACTACAGCAAGTAACCAAGTCAGGGAGCCTCACTGCTCCTTGGCCATAGCTTTTAGATAAAATAAAACAGTTTCTCCTACCCCCATTCTTCTGGGAAGCACATGCAGCTTCTGCCATTAATATTTCTATTCAAGCAGGATGCTAAATATGAAATACCAAAAGATCAAAGTTTATCTGCAGAAACCTTGTGCCTCTCCCTCTAAGTCTCTCCTTTAAAGACCCTTGACTCTCTTTTTCCTAAAAAGCTTGTCTTGTGCTGTGGGACACAAAACCACACAGTATTTCCATGCCAGCTTTTCTTCAGCAACTGTGCCAAGAGCTTTCTCCCTTACATACACATTGCTGGAGCCATACCTTCATACCTATGGCTACAGGACATGCTGCTTTGAAGTAGCTATTCAAATAGCTACTTCAAAGCAGCATGTCCTGTAGCCATACACCCCCAGAAAGCACCCCATCATTGCCCAACAGTTAATTGAAGCATTGCTTTATGCCCCAGCTCAGCCATCCTTTCAAATGAAACCCTAGTGTGAGCAGTAATTCCTTAACAAGGCACACATAATCAATATTGTCCCACAATTAATAGAGGAAAAACATGTGGTTAACAGACTTCCCTAATAAAATGGACAGAAAGCTATATTCAATACTACAAAATAGATTTAACTTACACTTGTGAAAAAAGTTCCAAGCCATGATTCTCTCTGGAATAGTGATACATGTTGCAAAACTTCCATTTTGTCCCTGCATACATGTTAAAGAGATTAAAACAAGTCATGCACTAAGTAAACCATGACTGCCTCACTGTGGATTAAAGCAATGCTTGCTTCCAGTAGATTGCTATTACTACCAAAATATTAGCTTTTTCTTCATCCCTTAGAAAAAAAAGTAATTGACATTCCGTTCAGGTGAACAATCCAAGGTATTTCTGAACATACTATCACAGTATTTGTATTGGCTGACAAATAGCTTGCAATAGGTGAAGCTGAATAATCAGTTGATCTTGGCTGAAATCACAGCCATGCACCTCAAGCATACCTTGAAGCTTGCATTTATAGTATATGTGGATTTATTCTCAGATTTTTTCAAAACTCTCAATAGCTTTGCAAAAAGATTTGTTTTAACACTGATTGAATACTGGCATTACATAACTATTTACTTTCAGATATGTTTAAAACCTACCTAGCAACTTTACTGCTGCACCTGAGTTCACATTTCCTCCCTCTGAATTATCTTTTGAACGTCTCTTCCTTGGAAGCACAGGCTGGCTGAGCTCCAGCTTTGAACTTTCTGGAGAATTGGCTTAAACAAGTACTAGTTTGCATCTGGTCAGATGGACAGCAACAACCCAGATTTTATTTTCACAAAAGAATGACATTCTAGCTCTCAGAACATGACACTTGCACATCTTGGGACCCACTACTTACCACGTGTAGGTCCTTTGAACCTGGTTCAATTAAAAAAAAAAAAGTTAAACTAGAGTTGCTATTCCACAGACTCTTATTTCCAGATCTTTTACTGCAGCCTCTGTAGCATCCCAGGCTGCATACAGTAAAAGTCAATGCTTCTCCAAAGCAAGGACATCATCTTATACAGAGGACACTGGTACCTTGTGACATACTGAACACTGTGTTTTATGTTGAACCTCAGCATTGTAGCTGGGTGCTGTTCAGTTACTTTAGTGACTTCATACATGATTCCAACAGAATAATTTACAGAGTAATCCGAATTATGCAGGCTGCGGTACTGTAAAACACACATCCTTGGCAATTCATGTGTATGGCTTCTGCATGGAGACAATCTGGTTACTAGCTAGATCAACAGCTATAGCTACTGGCTATTAATGTATCTGCTTACTGATAGATTACCTCTGCTGATATACAGGCCATGTTGCTCAATCAAAAAAGTTATTTCATTAACTTCTATATGATATCTGTATTAATAAAACTGAAATGTCTTATTTCTTCTGCTGTTATCACATATTTTCTAGCACTTCCTTCAGACACAGGCCCCACCACTGCATTAGACAGCCAGGGTTTGTGCTCTTTCATTTGGGGAACTGTGCTTGTGAACCTATATTTTTGTTCAGTTTTGGAATGTAAGAGTTCCCTATGGAACGGAGAATCCAAACCAAGCAAAACTGCTGCAGAAGCTATCCATGAAATATTTTATTTTGAGCATTTCTGTTCAAAATTTAGCAGCTGTATTTAAACCAGGAGCCTTGGAATGGGGCTTGGCTGTGCTGCGGTCAGGAGCTGCGGCACTCCCAGCACGGGAGCACCCTCCCAGGCAGTTATCCCCAGGGACACCCAGGCACAATCCCCCGCCGAGGGCATTACCTGCCATTCGTGCACACACCTCCATTTCGACAAAACGACATTCTCCACACAAGCAAAGAAAAGCTGTTTTGTTAGTGAATTCCTGCCCAGACCCATTATTGACTCCAGTTTCCATCCCCTCAGTCTGGCCCTCATGGACAACTATTTAGCTGGAGTTTAAAAGCATCACTATCTCTCAAGGTAAATTGCTGTATAACTTCCAAATGCTCATTAAGAGGTCTTGTCTCACCAAGAAGAAAGTAGTATATAAACAATAAAAGAGCATTATACACCCATCCAAGGGCTTTTCAACCCCACAACAAGGCACTGAAGGGCCTAGGAAAGGTCACAGACAGAAGCTCCAGAGTGACGCAGAAAGCAGGGCAGAGCAGCCCTGGGAATATTTCATGAGTGCTTAAGCTGAAGATATTTGTCCAGAAGCAATTTCTCTCCCTCAGGCTCTTTCCCAGTGTCTGTTGATTATTATTAGTATTACAGAAAGACTCAAAGAGTAGCTTGCATTGTCCTCACATGGGACAAGCATGAATTTTAATGGCCCCAGCATGAAGTGATGGGATAAATAACCTCAAGAGCTGCAGTAGCCCCTGAAACTCACAGGCAAGGTGGCGATCAGCGTTCTCCTCAAGTTGTATAAAATAATTATGACTTTACTGTGAAAGATTAAGTATCAAGGTGAAAGGTTTGTGGAGAAGAACGGACTAGGTAACCTCACCTTAGTAACACTCATGCAAGAAAAAAAAAAAATCCAAGTCTTAGCTGTCTGACCTTTGATTTTCCTTCTATTTACTTCAACTTCAGTGAAGTCTATACCCTTCTGCCAAAAGGTAGAACCACACATTCTCTCCACTTATCATCTCCTTGACTTCAGAAGTGCACATGTGGGTGTAGAAAGAGGCATTTCACACAGCACAGGTAACTTGTTCCCTGCACAACAGAACTGAGACAGCCCAGTTTCAGACAGATTCCCAAGCCCATGCACCTACACCCTCCCACCACACCAGATGCTCCTGCTTACATGCTCCGGCACACCCTAAGGCACCTGGTCAGCACACACAGGGTTGAACGGAGGGGTGGCTGTTGCAGGTGTGCAGCAGCCGCTTGGTGAGGAGACCTACTCCACGTCTTCTCCCCAGTGAGAATGTTCCTCAAGTCTCAGTTGCTTCCTCACCTTTGGGACATCTCTGTCTTCCTGCTCACATGCAACAAACTGAGCAGTAGGTTCAAAAGCTTTTAGAATAATACTGACCAACAGATCGACAGGCAGCCAGTAAAGCCCCCCCCGGTGCTGTTTCCTTAGCAAACGAGAATGAACATTTGGGAAAGGTTGCGCTGGATGGCTGGAACCTCAAAGCTTGATGGGGGAAAAGGAGGAGGGAGGAATGTGCTTGAGGGCCGTTTTTTGCTCTTTGATCTTGCTGCTAAACATACATGTTTCTTGCAGTAACCCTTTTACTAATTTTGAAAAGTCACCTTTTTTCTAAGTTTTATACCCTGTCATATGATGAACAATAAATTCATAAGCAGCACTGCCAATAGAAAGCCAATTAAAGTTTTTGAAGGCCAAGGTGCTCCATTCCTGAACACACACATGCTTTTCCCACATATGCAAAACATCTGTGGCTGAAACAGCTTCTGGAGGAAGCTCGGGGAGGGGGGGGGGCGGAACTCAAACATTGCAAGTCAAAGCTGCAGAAGGAGAGGCTGTTCTTCACAGAAGGTTACAAAATCTTTTCCTGCCCTTAAAAAAAAGAAAACACACAGGACAAGAACAATACATGCTCACTCACTGTGAACGCAAGTAAAATTCACTCCAGAGACATTTTGCCCTGATATGCCTTACTCTGGCCTGTGCCTTGCTCTTCCCCCAGCCCTGAAGGCAAAGCCCGCCCTGGGAATTATGACAAAAGTATTGCTGAATACGTTGGTCCATTTCCATGGACAACTCCCCCCTCTGGAATAGAGGCTAAGGGCTGCCTGTCCAGGGAGCAGCACATGGAGCCTGTACAGAGGGGAAGTGTTGATGAAGATGTGGGGACAAAGCAGGGATAAGAAAAAGCCAGAGTAACCATTACACATAGAAGACAGGGGATTTTGTGAATTAAATAAAACACACACATCTTCAACAGCTTGTGGAGTGGAGCAAGAGCAACACACAGAGGCAGAGTGGCTGTACAAGTAACCAAGGGACAGATTTATTGAAGTTTATCGTGTATAAGGCAGCAAAAGCAGAAAACAGAGTGACCACGACACAGGCAAATCTGAAGTTACTGCTCTTGCAGCTTTCATATGTATACTTTTTAAACTCAGTTTAGTTTTGTTCTCCTCTGTGTTAAAATATCCAAAAACTTACACAGCACTATAAGAATCAGTAGTATTTCAGTTGCTAAAATGCAACATATTAGCAACAGAAAAAAAGTAGCAAGTGACAGCCAAAACGTGAAAGGCAGCTTTTAAAAATTTTAATTCTGCTTTGCCAAATGCAAATGTAATGATTGGTTTCTTCTGCAGCAGCATTTATTCACCAGGCCAATTTGAGGTTGGTTCACACAACGGAGTTACACCCCAGAGAAGGCAAACTCAGTGTGCTTTAATAATTAGTACACATAACATGCTTGCCTAGCAATTAATTTATATCAGTTGCGAGCTATGCCAAGCCACCCATACCCCTGCAACCTTACATGCTCGTAGGAAGGAAGGAGAAGTCAGCCCACAAGAGGGCGATAGCAGACCAGCAATAGCAAAGTCTTTCGCTCCGTTACAGGCGTACCCCAAGAGGCTGGTGCAGCCCCGGGCTCAGAGGGATGTTCCTCCCTCCCCGACTCTGCAACCTAGAAAGGATCCTACGGGGGTTGGAAGGGGAAGAGCAGAAAGGGGCTAAGGGGGGAAAGAAGGACTTTACRGAGTAATGAAGTACCCTGGAGACTTGCTTGCTTCAAACTTCAGAAACTGGGCAAAAACTGAGCAGGCAGATACAAAACCGGCTTAAGACATCTGGTTATTTGCTAGATGCTTTTTCGAGTATTTGGTCTAGCAAAAACAATTTTGATTACGTTGAAGGAAAGCAAGAAGGAGGTGTTTTAGCTATGGCTGGTGAAATTCATCTGCAGCAGTAGCCCTAAGAGGRGGCCTGATGCTGCAACGGTCAAGAGTGTTTGATATTAAGTGAAAGATACTGAAGAATGAGCATTTATTTTTGAGCATTTCCTTACTGGAGTGGCCCCAACACTCTGCAACAGAGGTCTGAGCACAGAAACTGTCTGTGCTCCATAGGGGATGCTTTTATTAGCATTGCTTGCTGTCCAATGGGAGGTACTTTGTCACAAGCAACCTGCTTGATCTTGTTCTAGAAGTAATGGTGACATTCTGGTGGTCACTTGAGGACCTTGACACCCCTGGCAGCCAGCAAAACTCAGGCTCCCATGCCTCAGGGAGCACCTGCACCACATCTGCAGCACAGACCTGAGGAGCACCAGTGCCAGAGGCAGCATCCTGACCACCCGCTCAGCTGTGACAGCCCAAGGAGGGGTTCAGCTACAGTGCTCATTTCTGAGGCCTGACCACACAGATGAGCAGAAACCCTACCATAGCCTCTCCACAGGCTGCCAGGCCCCTTATCAAACACTGTTTTGAGTTTTCCCACACCAGCACAGAATTCCCCAGCAGCAGGAGCAAGCCACTGCACCCACACTTGTGTGTACAAGTCAGATTTGCCCCCAGCAGTACCTRTGGACCTGTTGGCACATCATACATAGAATTTGCTCCCCACCCCTGGGACACAGCCAGGATCTTTTCCTCCTCCTGGGCCAGGGGCAGGTTGTACTCCCAAAGCAGGAGCCTTCAGCTGAGCCTCAGCTCAGCTCGTCACACATGCTAGCATGGGCATGGAGACCCTGCCATAGCAGGAGGAGCACACACTGCACCAGGAGAAAAGAAAAAGAAAAGATATTTAAAAATCAGCCGCGTGACTTTTCACTTGGAAGATGTTTCTTGAGGTCCAGGTAGTGCCAGTACATGGAATGTATCATGCTCACCTCCAAAGCAGAGAGAGATAGGGCTAGACACAGCCCAGACTGTGGCACAGGCTGCACACATCAGGAAGGTCTCCATTCCTCACAAAGGTGTTCTGCAGCTGCCTGAAGCCCAACTGCAGAGTCACACATGGACACTGACATAATTGGTGCTCCCAGGCAGGTAGACGGGATTTGGGGCTGRGGAATCCTCATTTAGGGCTAGCTTTGTTATCTCAGGATCAGCTTTTCAGCTGACAGTACCATTTCCACAATATTTGCCTTAATTTTTCCAACTCTAAATGCTTGCTGAGTGCCAGAAGTGGCAACCTGAACCCTACAGAAATCGACTGCAAGAGAAAATAGCAAAGTGTTTCCACAAACATTTCAGGGTGATGCAGTCTGCAGAAGGAGGTCCCTGCACAAGGTCTGTTCTCCAAATCCTGATTTCGGTCCAGATCACTTCCCTGTAGCAACGCACCAGAAAGCAGCATGGATGCTGTTGCAGGCAGGAAGAATGGGGTGAGCCTGGCAGCACACACCTGTATGCTTAGGGGGGGACCATCGCAGCAGCAGCACACCATAACCCATCCCAGAGGGACAGAGCAAAAGCTAAAGCAGAGAAGAAAGCATCTAGCAGAGTCTTTGAATTTCTCTTAAAAAAAAAAAAAAAAAAAATATTTGTGTGCAATTTTTTTCTGCACTAATTTAAGAAATCCAAGGTTCAGGGGGAAAATGCACATTCAGTGATAAATTTCAATCCTTATGTTAACTAGAACCACCACAACCTCATGAATCAGATTTGAAATAAAACTGGGGAAGAGTAACGACCATTTGATATCAAGTCTGTCAAAGTGAATTAGACTGTACTGGCAACTTCTCTGAGCATGGACTTTGTGCATGTCACCAGCCAAGCTTCACTAGTGCAAATTCATACAAGGAATAAGAGAAAGGTGCACCCCACAACTTGGCTATCTGCTGAAACCAGCTTTTGAAGCTCTCAGTGAACTGCAGATGAAGTTTGCCTTATTTAATTACCTAACAGCAGAAATTCAACAAAAAAGAAAGGCATTCCTTAAACTGACAAATTAGCAGGCTGAGGGAATGCTGTCAAAATTAAAAATTAATTTTGTTTGCTGCCACTGGTCAGTTTAAAACCCACAAATTTAGTCTTCTGACAGGCAATTTTTCAAGGGCTGTTTAATTGCTACCATTTTTTGGCAGTCAGCGTATTTGCAGAATTCCCTGGCATTCCCCGACAGCAGCCCTGAGGTTTTCAGAAGCGAGTGCTTTCAAGATGAGCACCATTCCTCACCTACATAGAAAAATGTGTTTGTAAGTAAAAAAAAAAAAAAAAACGGAGAAGAGACTGCTGCATGTCCAGCTGCCAAAGTTCATCTCTTTTTACTCATCCTGGAATGGAAGGTGTCACTAGCCTTATACTCAAGTTAGCGTCCAGTTACTGGGTATTTTTAGTGCCCTAAAAAATAACCCTTGCTTAGGGTAGTCACACTTACCCTCACTATTTTTGTTAACATCTGCACCATGAAGACCCCAGTGACGATGTGTCGATGCTCTTTATGCACTGTAGAAGAGATCACTACACTCACTGCAAATAATCCACTCAGAGATATAAGAAAATTTCTGTAAATAAAAGTTACAGGACTCATTTTCTCAAGTTTCCTGACTGAGTGCTCCCCTTCCACCTACATGTCTCACCCGAAGCCTGGATTTCCCCCTTCCTCTGCAGAGATCCCCAGGCTCCAGCCCTGCAAGCATCCTAGCAGCAGCTGCACAGCAGCTGAAGCACCACCAAAAGGTGACAGATTCTCTGGCTGCCAGGGGCATAAAAAAAGTGTGCATCCAGCCCATCGCTTTTTCATGGGTTTTTTTGGTTGGGTTTTTTGAGAGTTTGCGTATGTCCAAACCAAAGGAACAGGAAGAAGCCAGAAGTTTCCACTTGCCCCGATGGTAARACTGCATTTCATTTTGTAGAGACGTAAAGTAACTACAGGAAATGCAAAATCCTACTACTGGGGCGAGTGGAAATTTCTGTCTTTTCTCTCCCACCCACCATAGTCAACGTATATCTGGGCAAAGAAGTGGCAGATGGTGGAAACTCATATGAACCATCCATATATTAGTAAGAGAGGGRCAACCAGAACACATAGCTATCCCGGGTTACAAGTAATACAATTGCATCTCACACAGACCATACATCTTTGGGCATCAATTCAGGTAGAGAACACAGCAGGGGATACCGCTTCTAGTGTATTGAAACAGAAGTTTTCTTGTGGGAAGTTCTCAGAATGATTAAAGTTTCACAATTACTATTACTAATGTTGCATTAAGGTGAAGGATGGCAAAACACATCAAGAATTAAGTGGCACACATTCAGTACAGTGCCCAGAACCCAACTCAACAAGACAAAACCTTTTGCAAAAGAGTGCCAATGATTGTGCAGGGTAACTAATGGCAGCGACCTTGAATCTAAAATAACATGAAATTCACGAAATCAAGCCAAAGCTAAAACAAGCTACCAGCCAATTTCAATCTCTCTTAGAGGAACCTCCTCTTCTGGGAGGCATCAGTTTTCTGACACTAAGACAAGTTTGTATTTTCAAAGGTGGGCAGAGCCTCCAGGTCCCAACTACCAGTGAAACTCCCCTTCACTGGGTATGCCCCTTCCTCCCCAGCACTGGCAGGTCAAGCAGCAGCCAGCCTCACCACTGTCTCCCTGTTACCAGGAAAGGCAGAAGAATAAACATTTTCTCCACCCCAGAGGCAAGAGATGCCTGCAGCAAGGCTTATGAAGGCTTTACCTTTCCAGACCACAAGCTTCTTGGCAGAAACAATCATTAGTTAAGTGCATTAGCAAGCACCAAGACCACACTGCAGCAAGCTGCCCCTCTGGAGGCTGAGCCACAAGGCAGCCCCTGGGACCATGCTGCAGGCTCTCCTGGCCATCCCACCACAGGAGTATGGCCAAGCAGCAGCTCTACCCCAGGAGGACATAATGAAAAAGACCTCACCAGCCCACAGCAGCTCATTCCTCCCAGCACCATCAGTCCCACAGATAACCCCAGCCCAGAAGTCCCTCCACACCTACCTGCAAGCTCTAGGCTGGCTGCTCCTGAGATAAAGGACAGATTCACCATTATCCTGCACATCCCAAATATATTTGCAGTTCCCTCTCTTCCCCGCTAGTGAATCAGCCTCCCACACAATCAGCTGGCTCCGCCTGCTCCAAAAGCCCCACCTGTGCCCACCCAAACTAGCTTCACCTGCTTGCTCTCCCCCCTCCCCACAGAGGCAGGCCAGCCATGAGGTGGGTCAGCGCCGCTTGTGTGCCAGCTCCGTGGGACCAACKCAGCCCAGTTTCTGCAGGGCCATAAGGCCTTTCGTAATGGATCACGAGTTGTCCAGCTTGCACATCAGTCCCTGCATAAATAGGGGATCCTAGATCACAAATAGGAACAAACAGGCAGATCTCTTTCATGAGATGCTAAATGTTCTGGTTTCCTTTCCAAGTGTCCTGTTAGGCGTCTCCCAGCTTCTCCCCATTCAGTGAGTGGGTTTTTTCCAGGTTGCCTGTGTAAACATAAATTTCCTCATACTGACCTACATATTTTGGGCCTTGAATGACACTCCAAGGAGAAGCCCCTTAACAATATTCAGARAGCTCAAGTGCTGCAAACCCAACACACTCCATCTTGCTTTAGCCTCTGCCAAGGGTAAGGACCAGAGAAGCCCACAGCCCATGTGCATGGAGAGAAGAGAGAAAGAAGTGGGGTTAATGTGCCATTAGAGCGTGGTGGATATTAAGGCTAATACAGGGTTTCTTTTCACAAGCGTTCGTTAGTCTGCTTCTGTTCTCACTGAGGAGGAGGAGGTATAGTGCAGAGGCAAAGGCAGAAAAGCTAACAGGAGCTAAGGCTTGGGAATCRTCACCTCTAAAATGCAAACAAGGCTTGAGCAGGTGAGTGTATTTGAGCTTGGGGAATAAACACATCATTTCTCTTCCAGAATTTGGCGACTTGAAATCGCGACCCAGCAGCAAACATTTATTCCCCAGCTCAGGCCTGGTGTTGCACATATAGCAAACAGCAGATGTCGGGGGTGTGTTTCACGAGGTGGGGGAAAGAAGCTGCTCGAGCAAGGCCAAGCCTTGCAGAGATGCGATTGCATGTGACAGGCTTTGGGAGGTTCATCTTCCAGAACAAACGGCTTGGCTACAAATTTTGAGAGAAAGGATAATGAAGGAGAGGGATGGAAATAGAAACTGGTATGGCCTCTGGGTTTATTGTTACCTGGCCTCCGTTGAAGCACTAAGATGTCACAGCTCCTCTCCAACCCTCTGAACCTCCCGTGCCACGGACAGGGCCAGGGACAATCTGCAGAGCTTTATGGGGGAGTCTTATAGAAATGCATCTCTTCCCCCCCATTTCTGCCTGCTAGCTCTGGCCCTCGCAGGCAACCAGACCACCAGCAGGGCAGCCACTGTCCCCATCCACACAGGGCTGAGCCCGTTCTCTGAAATCACAAATGGGGATTAGCAAGTGAATTATGGACTTGGTAAGGGCATAGCTATTGAGGAAGGGCCAGGTTAGAGACCAGTCTTGGTTTAGCACKTTCATTAATGTCTTAGTCCAAAAATGAAGAGATCATTGACAAAATCTGCTGGAGATCTGAGGTTGAGAGATGTCATTAATGCAGAGCAGAATGGAGATATCTCACAGGGCAAACCGGACAACTGGAGGGCAATGGAAGTGGAATAAAGCTGAATGGGACAAGGGTAAAGTCATAGTCAAGAGACTAATAATAATACTTTCTGCCAAAAGATGGGAGTTCATCAGCAAAAAATAGCTAAAGGAAGATTTGGATCACCACTACCAGTCAATCACTTATGTAGCTCTAGATAATGAAAATGTGGTTTTCAAATGTATCAAAAGTGCTAGTTTCGGTGCCAATAGGGAAGCAGCACACCATTGCATAGGGTCTTCTGCATTATAGCATGTATACGTGTGCTCCCTCTGTCATCAAGCCGTACGGGCACAGAGGGCCAGCAGGAGAGGGAAAGCTACCCAAGAAGAAGAGAGGGGTTTTATAACCTATCAAAAGAGAGGCAGAGCAATCATTGCCTAACAATACATATCAGCTTAAACACTACCAAGGGAGAAGAACTATTTAAGCTGGGAATAGGTTTTGGCTCAAGAACAGATAGTCATAAAATGATTATAGATAAATTTCAGCTGGCAATTAAAAGATAGCTCCTAAGAATTGAGAAGCAAGGGGACTGCAACACTCTCCCAACAAAAGGAGCAGCACCACTTGCCATAGGCACACAGGCACACACAAAAACCTCTCCAAAATCTCACCAACTGGTTCTGAGACAAATCCCGGTGCCTTCCTAAAAGGTCTCTGGTGAGGGGATTGTCTATAATTAAGGAACTGGATTCAGAAGGCTCCTTCCAACTCTCTGCAGTACGAGTCTGGTAACTGCATATCACGGAGGAATTCTTGGCATTGATGGACTGACTGAGGCAGTTAATTAGTTTACTAGCATCAAGAAACAGTAACCTACTTTTGCAGTGCAGCAAAACTGGGAGAAGAAAGGCAAGAAAAAAGCTGCAAGCTGTTTGCMCAGCCGTCTATAGGAGGATATTCGCTCCTCTGGTCACATATGTGTGGCACCACCCCGGGTGGTGCCTTGGGAGACAGGGCTCAGAAACACATTGGGAGTGCAGCACCAAAAGTATATTAACATTATTATAACTGTGCCATCCATCAAAAGTGGGGGGAAAAAAACCTTGATTGGTTTGAAATTTGAATTGCCGTGAGCTGTGTGATCATACGGGGTGATAYGCAGTATATGTAAGCCCCAATGTGCTGCTGTTTGCTCCACACTCACTTAAGGCTGCAGCCAGCCAACATCCACCTCTGGGAAACTATCATCACTGGGAATGGGCTTCGGCACCCACCCTGCTCCTGTCGGCAGTGTAGATACACTTGAGACATGATAAACATGATAAACATGATAAACATAAGTCAACACTTGGGCTAACAAAGACTCCGTCTGTGTAGGGATGCTTTGCTGTGGTTCCCAGGTATAAAACTAGCAGTGTCAGCTTGGAAGAGCAAGGGGTGCAGATGAATACAAAGGACAGAAGGACAACTTTTGTGAGTGGAAAAGCACTGGTGGCTCCAGGAGGAGATCCCTGAGAAGCCCTGAGGCTTCTCTGTTTACAAAAGCAACTGTTCTAGCCAGTCATATAACCTTAAGCTTTAAAGCCCATAATGTCCAGATCCTTGGTATCACAGTGGTGTGTGCAGTGGGAGAACCTGGGTTTGGGTTTATTCTTATCTTCTCAAGSAATTTTTGACATTGTCAGAAATGAAGGCATCTGTAAGATGCTATTAGACACTATGAGAAGTACTGGAACTGCAGCATGCACCAYTCAGACTGGCTCCCTCACTTTCTTTATCTCAGTTTCCAAAGGTGCAGAAATCCAGGAGCAGCTAAAACCAGACTCCCTGAAGAGGAAATTATTTTCTCCAAATATCTAAGCCCCTGGAATGGGTCTGTGTGTGATTTAAAAAACATACATGTTTCTGCTTATTGTCTTCCTTACACCTGCCTAAGAATGTGTGTGGGATTTTAAATTTTTTTACTTTTTGTTTTAGTTACATTTTATTTTAATTACTTTTTATTTTAGTTACTTTTTACTGCTCAGACTCTTGGCATTAGTGATGCAGTACTTTAATATGCATTATCTCACTTAACTCACAAATCTAATTGACATCTATGGGGAAGAGTCAGGCTAGAGACAATTGTGGGCATATCCAGTCCCACGTTTTACTTCTGCGTGGGACAAAGAATTCACATGGCTTTTGCAGGCACAGCAAGACATTTCTGTGCAATAGGGCTGAGGGGTCTACATAGATTTTTGCAGCCGGCAACTATTCGTTACCCAAAGGAAAATAAAGGAAAAAAAGCGTTAACGTGCTGAGATGGTAAACAATATAGGTTTCCTAAGAGTCCTGATCATTTGATGATGGCTTAATCCCTGAGCATTTGGACCCCTCCCAGCCTTGCAGTTGTCTCTAGCCCCAGTGTTTGTCTGGCGTGCGGCACGGTGACAGGAGCGGCGAAGAGCCGTGATGGAGCCGGTGCAGGGAAACCGCAGAGCCCCGCTCGCCAGTGGGCAAGACGAGGCGAGCTGTCTCACACCAGTCTTCCTCAGCGTTTGGAAACGTCGGGTATGTTTGCGCCTCCRCCTCGCCTCCACCACCAGCCCCAGGGGCACATCGGCGGGCGGCTGGGGCGGGAGCGCAGCTCGGCGCTGCTGTCGCGAGCCCATGGGTGAGAAAAGCCTCTCCAGATGAGTCACACAGAATTCAGCTTGAGTATTTGTAGAGTCGTCTGGGTCTGACTGCCCAGCTCCTCCAGCAACTACAACCCCGACGGTATTCGTAAGGTGAGCCTGAGGTGCCTTTGATGGCTGCTTGGCCAGACGAACCCAGTAAGAGAAAAAGCACAGGTCAGGAAGACGATGGTGGCAGAGCAGGTGTGAAAAGATAGATGTTGAAATGCTTGGTCTGCTTTAAAGCAGCGTGCAACTTGCGTTCAATGACATGAAAGGTTTCGGTTTCTTTAGTTTGAAAGTATGGGAGGGGAAAACAAAAAAGCCAAATAGGTAAAATCCATCTGATACCAGCATTGAGCTGCCTGGAGATGTAYAATGCTGCCTCTATGAAGGCCTTGTGTGTGTGTGTGCTTATTCTTCAGGCTCAGAAATCTTTTAATGGTAATTAATTTATTTTAATGGTGATCTGCTTTTGGCTGAAGACCTAAAACAAGTATGCAAGTATTGACCAGCAGGGAAGTTACCCGCGTGACGTGGCCAAGGTTGCTCACCAGGCAGAACAGTTCCCTCGCACTAAGAACTGAACTCTTTCGGGACCCAGAGTTCAGCTCCCAGGTTAGAATCACATGGTCTTCCAGGCATTGGAAAGTTCCTGCCGGCTTTAAGTGCACATCAGAATGGTGTCACGGAGGCCTCCAAGGCCATGCATCAGGCTGCGGCAGGAAATGGGGACAGGGCTCCTCCACTTCACAGTCAGAAGGCCCTAGCTGCAGGCAGGTTAGTTCAGCAAGCCCCAGCTAAATCGACAGATGGAGAAACTATTTTTGTCCACACGGACATGGCAATTGTTTCTTCAGTACAAGCTCTGCAAGAACCTGAGAAACTGCTGACCTCTGTGCTGGGCAGCAGCTGTGGGCTGTCCTCCACAAAGCCTCTTTGGAGCAAAGACAGCCCYGCCGTGGGCTGCCTGCCAGGGACCATGCGAAGGGGCATCTTGCAGCCCTGGACCTAGCGCCTCTYTCACACTTTACGGGTCCCTTTCCCTTCCACTGCATGGCAGATTGATCATCCTCTTCCCCTGACATGCCTGCTTTGAGAGCAGAGCTTAGGGCAAAGGACAAAGCTGGCTCCCTCCACGACATGAACTGGGTTTCCCCCGTTGACCGTGCCAGCTCTCAGAAGTGACATTTGCTACATGCACATTCCACTGTAGTGCTAGATCAGCCTACAAGATAGACTCCTTCAGTAGCTGAGTATACCAAGCAGCAGTTAGGCATTTATTACTAAACAAATGGGGGAGAGGGGGGTTTATTCAGCAACACACTTGAAAATCTGGTTATCAAGGTAGAACGCAGCAGCTGCCAGGCTTGCGTCCAGCTCCAGCATTTACCCCACAAATTGGTCACTGTGGGAAAAGAGCTTTCACCCAACACCAGCTGCAGCTACCACCTCTGACCACCAGGCAGTCAAGGTTTTACCAAAAGGAGGGAGAAACAAAGGGGGAAAAAAAAAGGGGGGGGGGAGAAGCAGATGAGGAGAATGTAGCATCTCAAGAGATCTTTTTAACTTCTTCATGACTGAATAATCATTAATTTGATTATGAAGAACTCTCTGACCCTTCGCCCACGGACGGAAGCTGCTGTGCGTCAGGAACTATTTGTGAAACCGCTCCGTGGAATGTCAACATACTGTAGGTTCAATATGTCTGATGTGCATTTGTTTCACCTTTCCCACCGCCCCCCCACAAACTGAAAATTAAGCATTGAATTTATTTAAGAATCTTTACTCTTTTTTTTTTCCATTTAAATTATACTTCCGAAATACAAGTAAAAAAACCTCACGATGAAATATTTTCTAATTTCTACAAAATAGTCTAAATAACAATGCACTTACATCATTTACACAATTTACCTTCACAATAAAATAGGAGCGCTTAGATCGATATTTACATATTGACAGAGAACGCAGTCGTGCAGCCATCTGCTTCTGGTGCTGCCTCCTGCTGGGGTACCTCCAAGAGACCGCAGCCTCCAGTTGCACGCAAAGCCTTCTGCAGGGAGAAAGCCCTGCCAAAGTCYTTCTAGGTGCAGGGACCTGCCCATAGGGTGCCAAAGAGACCAAAATGGTGGCAAATATTTTCTTTTTCATCTTAAAGCTGCCACTGTGGCACATGAGCACACATCGATGAGTTATTTAAGGAATTCCCTGATATAGAATTTTGCTTCGCTATATTAGGCACTTCGCTATAAAAGTTATTTATTATGGCTTATGCAAAACAATTCACTTTCCTCAGGATCTGTACTTGCCAGCGTCAGTGGGAGAAAGAGACATGTCCAAGGGCACACTTTGAGCCAATGTTTTGGGTTAGCCAGCATTAGAAATTTAGATCATATTACTTAATACCAGTCCTGAAGGAAGTATTCTATCAAGACCTGATCTTTCCAGCAAGTCAAGCAGTCAGTGTATTTTAAAGCTTAGTATATCTGCACTTTTCCCCAAAATTATTGGTAACTAGAGCTTTCCCTCTTACAGTAAGTTAACTACTTTTACATCCATGCTGTTCAATGTGCCATTGGGTGACATATCCCATGTATGATTGTCTTAAAAGAGTACACCATAGGTTGAGGGATTATTTACATAACTTAACATGTAGAAAATAAAGTTGAAACGTACCAAATAATAAATATAGCTCAACAGAGTCAATATTGAAATAAAATAAATTAGAATTATTCTCCAGGTGTTGAATTCCCTCCCTTAAGGCCTGAGCCAGAGACCATAAAAAAAAAAAGTGATGTTTTTTCAATGGCTTAAAAAGGTTTTGGATAGGGCTTCTTATTAGACACCAGCTGTTTGAAATGAGATGTTTAGCTAAGCTGACAGGTATTTGAAATCTATATGATCAAACAGCAAAACTTACCTCTAAAAGGAGTCTTTTGGGTAAAACAATTTAGACCAAACATTAATACTGYGTTTATTAGGAAGAATATAGTTCTTGCAGATTGTCTCGACACTAATTCAGCAGCAAGGAAATAAGCATACAGTTAAGAACACAACGTATTTGTGAGGCAAATACGTGTTAGTGCACAATTTTTCAAAAACTTCACTTCTCAGCTACATTTGTGCATATTTCAAAATGCTTCTAACTAGACGGTTAATAAAAGTCTTTTCATGACTATAGCTAAGTTTGCCATTACAAAAGTTAACTGAAAAACAGTTAGGAGTAACTTAGTCAAGAACGACGCCAAATTTCAGGTCCAACTATATCAGAACACTGAGAAATTTGGAATCTAAGTAAAAATCTTAAAACTTAGGTCTATCAAACTTAAAATAACCAAAAAGAAAAAAGATTAAAAGCAGTGAATCTGCTCTCAGAATTGCACGCTCACCAGGTTTGTAAACTCTACATGAAGTCAATGATGCACTGTTCATTTTAAGAGGTATAATGTAGATGCTCTATGCAAAGCAGTGCAGATGCTTTGTCTGCAATTTACTTCATGTCTCCATTTTCTCTTCCTTGAGGATTAAGCATTTAAAGTAATTCAGTAGCTAAAAAGTCTGTCTTATAGGAAAAGGTCTGGGTTTACATGGAAGGGGGGGTGACAGGCGTCCACGTGGATGTTAGCCTGGCATGTGCGGAGGCATCGTACTGGCTTTCGGGCAGGTCGGCGGGTGCCCCGCCGTCGTACAGGGGGGAGGCGGAGGAGGCGGCAGCGACCGGGTGCGGAAGGGCAGTGTAGTGCGCTGGAGAGCCACGTAAAAACTGGGAGCTCAGGCCGTTGGACATCCCGCTCGACTGAGACACCGGTGTGATGGTGCTGTTGCTCACAGACCATAAGTTAGGATACTGACTGAAAGATGAAAAGTGATAAATAAAACAGGTTATTAGTGACTCAGGTGCCTGCTGGCAGTTGCTCAGGTCGCAACACAGCTCCCACGCTGGGTTCGTTTGCTGGAGACAGTGAATTTCTTTAGGAAGCTCCCAGCCACTGTGAGGTAGGAAGGACCCCCAGGCAGGAGGTCATGTTCATGGCACCCCACCAATAGATTTAACCAACCGCCCCGTTTTCCCAACAACAGGTCCAGCACTGGGTATGCTAGCACATTTTAAGCCAAGCTGAGGAATGAACAGGCTGGCCTGAAAAATGCAGAGGTTTGAGAGCTGATTCCTGGGCCACGCCGTACCCTTTCCTCAGGGAAAAGCCACACGATGGAGGTGGCTGGACACAGCAGCTGTTGGACCCAGTCAGGTTTGAATCCATTGCCATGAGTCTGTCAAAGCCCCAATCCCCCTTGAGTGCCTCTGTAGTCAGAGAGGGACAGATGCCTCCAGACAGCAATTCAGCCCTCCTAGAACCTTGTTCATCATCTCATGTTAGAAGGGGAAGAGCTAGATCGATGGCTGCAGATTGCACGGATGCTACAGAAAGGGCTGCTTAAAAGGAAAACAAGCCTTGTCAGGACACTGCAGCCTCCACTCTCTCTCTCTCCTCTGGGTACATATATACACGCATGCATATGTGTAAACACACATATGAATTAAAAGAAACAAGCTGATTCAAGAGAAACACTACAAGAAAAAGTTCCATCCAGAGCGCTTTTTACCTATTGATCCCAAGCAGTTTAGCAAAAAGGATAAATATTTTTCTTACTTTACAAATAGGGGCTTAGACAAAAGGAGTGGCAGAAATGCCTTCCTTGAGGTCCCACAGTTCCGGTTCTACTGGTTTTATCTACTGGACAACCCTTAGTGTAGCAACTGAAACTCAGGGGACTTTGCAACTTTCCAAGTGTGTATCCTGGGGGCCAGACATGGAAAGGAGTGCTGGGAGGACCTGTTTRCTTCGTTAACATATGTTTAGGACTAAACTTATGTTCAGTAATATGGTTACTTTATACTGGGTWGTAGTACATACTCTGATTAATAGCTAAGTGTCTATGTGCATGGTTCAAATAAAAATGCTTTCCACAAACAGAGTAGTGGATCCGAATTGCCAAGAAAGATGCCCGAACCTCAGCCCTATGTGGTTAATAGCAAGGTTTTACCACCTTATCTGTATTTCTTTGAGTTTGCAAGTTTAGCTCCAAGGGACTGACTGTAAACTAAATCTCTGCTACAGGATCTGAAAGTTTAATTAAGATTAAAAGTACAAAGAGGAGAAAAGATACATTTATATGATCACAAAATGGCAGAGGTTTTCACCAAGTGTATAATCCCACGCTATGCTGGCTTCTGTGGCAATGCTCAAGTAAAGAATTACTGCCCCAACCGCTTGCTCCTTCTCCACAGTATGTTTCACTGCCCCTTCATTTGTAGCAGAACAAGGGTTTGTGGAGATGGATGGGAAAGCGGTGACAGGCTAAAATGAAACAGATCAAAAATAAACTTTTTAAACACCATTTTTGCTTAAAGGCAAAATGGAGACGAAGCTTAAAAGAGCATCCTCAAATTCAATGGATATTTGTCTATGTGATTTGCAATTCTTCATCTATCAAATACTACTGTCACAAGTATCTACATTTCCAAAATGAAAACATAAAAAAAATAGTTTTATCTGTTTCTTCAATCTTTTCCTTGTAAATAGCCCCTCCCAGTGCCTCCCCCCGCTCCCAGATGGCCAGTGAGTTGCACATGGTCATAAGGATTTCCGCTGACTCTTTACCTCCTTTTTCAGCCTTCTCTTCCTAGAAAGTATCAATATAGCGATTTGTGGGCTGCTGAGGGATGGACTCCTACCTGGAGCTGGTAGCTGTGCCAGTGCTGTGACTCATGGGCAGCATGGCCGTGTGTGTGGGAACTCCTAGAGAAGACCAGTTGTCATGGGACTGCAGCATGGAAAGGCAGGCAGAGGAGTTATCGGCATAGGCTGCTGAGAAAACAAGCAAGCACTTAAACATACTGGAATCAGACCAAATAACAATCTTGTATTCACATGCAATGTATAGCTTTAAATCATCCTCCCCGTTACTGCCTTGCAAAAAAACAAACTTTACACACACAGAGAAAAATAAAGTCAGCTACCAGTTGTGTCAAGTTTACGCTTTCACTGGCATGCCCCTGCTGATGTGTTGTTTTGCTCAACTTACAACTGCAAAGTCTTATTTCTACRAAGGATCTATGGCAAAAAAGCTGTCTTCAAACCACCTGCTAATTCAGCCCACGTTTCCTCAGTCGGTCAGTGGGAAGAGGCAGGCTCCTTACTTAACACTATCCCAATCACTCTTCCAGGGTACCTTCTTTATCTCCATCATCTACATTGGCAGTAACAGACTGGCAACCCCGGATAACAAGCATATCGCTGGATCACACAACCCAGTTTTGAGTTGAGCGTGCCACCACGGGCTCTGGAGTCTGCCTTAGGGACTGATTGATCTCATCAGGAGTGATTGGACTGTGGCTCAAACTACTTGGCTTGTGACCAAAACCAGCTGGCCAACATGGCAGAGGCACTAGGAAGCTATAAAGGGAATCCTGTACAGCTATCCATAATGCAAAAGAAGTTGCTGTGGCAGCTGGCTAAGGGAAGGAGAAGAGGTTCCTTGCTGAGGACCAGGGAGCAAGAAGGAACACCGGAGGTGTTTTGTTCTTTTATTCTGTTTCAAGTTACAAAACTTGCATAAAATTTCCTAGGTGCAAGAAAAGTCCACAGAAAGCTAGTTTTCCACTTYAAAATGAACTACAAAGCTACATACAAGATTGGTCAGGCTGCATCTAGAAGCCTGTGTACTACTTCACAATTCAAAATATTAAATATTTTTTTTAAATGGGAACCTTCAATATCCACACAGGCTGAAGGACAAAAATTGTTAACAGGCCTTTGCCAGAAGGAAGAAAAAAAAAAATAAAAGAAAGAAAAAAAAAAATCACTGTTAAAAATGCCCTTCTCTCCCTTAAGTACCTGTGGCTTAAGGCACTAAGCCTTCAGCTATTTGGCTATTTCTGAGCACAACTTTTAAATAGCTCTGCAGTCTACTCAGCTCCATATTGTTTCTGTGTATCCAGTTGTGACACATTCATTGAGAACAACCTTAATGCACCGATGTTAACTGCAGCAACAGGCAAGTAAAACTGACAGAACCAGGCCCTCAATTATTATGTGTTAATAACAAGTGACACTAACAGAACCAGACATATACTTCTTCATCAAATCATTGTATTACCTATAACTAATGATTAAAAACCTCACTTTCAAACTTAAAAAAAAAAAGTCAAAGCAAGTTTAAGCTCACTGGTTACAAGAACTCACAGGTTGACAAGAAGTCAAGGTAAGTTTAAGCTCACGAGCTACAAAATTACAAGAAGACAAAGCCAGCACAATATAATCTAATCAATTAGCAGGAGACAGTTCTACACATTCTCAGTTTTTCCATCATAAAGAGGCTGGGGACATGTACTCATCGTCCCTATTTCTTTGCAACGCTGGCCCCAAGCCCTCTGCGCAAACTGAGCTRGATAGCGACCTCAATTTCTGTGGCATCGCTCAAGATGCCCGCCACTCAAAGCTCACACCCCTCGCCTCATTTCCCATCTTTTTCAGAGTTGCAACGTCAGACTTACTTGGCGAGTTGTTTCTATGGGTGTAGGGGTTGGGGTAGGGGGCAGGACGGTGGTTCCTCAGCGAAGAGTACCTTTCACAGCTGTGAGCAGGGGAGAGCGACAGGGGGGCTCCAAACTGGGGGTGAGGATTGGCAGGTGGGCACAGAGTCCCAGTCCCAGGAATAAGCCAACTACCTACTGTGGGGAAGCAAGAGGTTTGTAAGATGTGATGCAGCCAGGCAGGGAAAGGATCACAGAGTGATGAGATAAATAATCGATCAGCAAGGAAATGCGCACGCGGGAAAGGAAAGAGAGTTTCAACAYGGCTGAAAAATGGATCTTTGCAACTTTCTTGAACAATCCTATGAAGGAAAATTAGACAACAGCTTAGAAAAAGCCCCGTGTCAAGCTAACGTCGTTTTTTGAATTACCATTTAATTACAATCACAGTAAGGAAACACTGAAATGGTTAAACCCTCCCTTACGTAGGTASTGTGTGCTCAGTAATTGTTAGTGTAATCTTCAGTTTTAAATTGCTCTTTGGGGGTCTCAATCTATAGCTACRCTCTGAGGTTTCTCAGACTGCTAGGAAGAACTCTTAAAAATTAAGTATTTTCACGGAAACAAAATAATTCCTACTGCAACTCAACTTCCATCCTTTATAGGCTGCAGACATTTTTTGGCAGCAATCTGTTAAAACAGGAATCTTTAAAACACTAATGCTTTTTATTAACCTGAAAAAACTTTTTAACCAAATGCCCCTGATTTTCTTAAAGTACTTAAAACATAAGTACCATTTCAATAATTTCTGCTGTAAGTTGAAATAAACTTTTGTCTCCATATCCATATGAATATTGCTGTCCTTGTATATAAAGGTGGCTGTCCTTTTGGACATGGAGGTAACTGCAAGATTCTATTAAAGGATTTTGAATGTAATACAGAAGTCTTAACCACACACACATAGATCACAATGTTTATACAATCATAAACATGCATGAACCACAATCATAAGGACTGGTAATATTATTCTCCCTATGAACTAACAAGCCAGGCAGCAAACACCACTTTCAAAGTTTTGCTTAACTTAGGAGATGAGATGGAAGAAATCAAAGTTATGTTCACGATGCAGAACGAAAGGAAACGTACACTGTGAATACCCAGACTGCTGGTTGTCTCCCACTTCCTCCATCATGTCTTTGTGATCACTTCTATAAAAGAAACCGTGTTCTATTAGTTAAGAATACGCTTTTACAAATCTATGTAAAAAATCCACACTTTAGAATTAAGAGCTCTCACCTTTCTTTTGCATCAAGAAATGCCTTTGCAAATGGATTGTATTTAATTTTTAAAGCTGTGATCTAAAAACAACAACAAATATCTTTATTTGCAAGTATCACCATTCGTTCTCACASAGATATTACGATTTGAATTAGGACTATCCATTGAAGTTAGTGAAATCACAGATTTTTGAAGAAATAAGATTAGGCCCATAATACAAACTTATGGACATCAATTAAACAGCCTCTAAGGTCTGAAGTATTAGCAGAGGGCTAGGAATTAGTCCCTCTGCCAAATTCTAAGAGACTGAATTGCCTGGGTTTATTGATCAGCTGAGGAAACAGCTAAGAAAGGTAGTACACTAAAGAGCTATAAAAAGCTTCACGTTTCAAGCCAGAGCAGAATGGGCATCAAAAAAATCTCAGAAAGGTTGGTAATTTACAGATTCATTAGACATAGACGTGCATTTTGGCTAACAGAGAAAGGCCAGTTTTGAAAATGGCACGTCCAGTTATTTCACTGCATAGCTGAAAATGGCAACTGTATTCCTTACCATACTTGTTTGCCTCACAGAATCTTTTAAGAATTACTCTCCTGCAATGAATTTGCAGTACATATTGAGATCAAACAGTGGTCAGAACTTTGTGCTATTATACATTCATAGGACTTTTACATGCATTAATTTCATTTTTTGTATTTTGCTTCAAACAAAGCACAGAAAGAACTGAAAAACCTGAAATGAGATCCATTATTTTGCTCTGTAACATGCACTTTGCCACTTGAAACCTCCTGGTACTTGCATCCTTTCTTCCCTGCTGTGCATACCTCCTCGTTCTGGTAGGCCGTCACGGCTATAAACTGGGTCTCTGGGAAGGAATGGCTGGTGATCATCCGCTGTGGGCCACCCACTCGCACTATATGAATCCTTGGCTCATACTTGTGCARGGAGTTCAACATGATCTGTGAGCAAATGGACAGAGCAGGTAAGCAGTGACAGAGCGGCGGCAGATGCTGGCAGGCACAGAAAGCACTCAGGTTTTAAAGCATCTAATGATCCATCTCTCCAGCAGAGGAGAAAGAGGCAACAGGTACGAATGAACCCTAAAACTGAAGCCGTAAGAAAAGGAAAGGAACGCTGCAGTCAGACACCCCAACTCTTTGCCTAGGTCTCCTCATCCCTGTTACTTGACAGGGCAGCTTGCGTAGTCATAAACACGCTGGCGATGAATAGCCAGAAAGATGCATCTACACCGTTGGCATTATCAGGTATTCGGACCAGAAAGACATTTTAAAAAATAAAGTCAAAACATCAAGGCACCCATCCCCGGCGGRAAGAGCAGCTCTGCCGAAAGAACGCAGTTCGCGGGGCGGGGGCGGGCGGGGGGAAGAAGCGCGACCCACCCCACGCCAGCACGTTTGATAACAGCACTATAAAAACGAGCATCAAGGAGGGCGTGAGCGGTGGCTCGGCAGGGCCCCGCCGCCCCGCAGGGACGGGACGGGACGGGACGGGACGGGACGGGACGGGACGGGACGGTCCAGCCCAGCCCAGCCCAGCCCAGCCCAGCCCAGCCCAGCCCCGCTCCGCTCCGCTCCGCTGAGCGGGGCGAGGGCGGTGCGGTGCTGGTGCCGGTGCCGGTGCCGGCGCTTACCTGCCCGCCGCCGTTGAGCTTGTTGGTGAGTTTGACTTTGCTGAAGGAGACGGGCGCCTTCATCCAGTGGGCGCCGAAGTTGGGCGAGTCGGGGTGGATGTAGACGCAGCTGGGCGCCTGCGGCTCCGGCTTCCCGCCCGGCACCCACTCCCCGTTCACGTACTTCCAGCGGTGCCCGTCGGCCGCCACGAAGTCCAGCAGGAAGGAGTACATGGCGTTGGGGTCCAGCCCCGACACGCTCACCTTCAGCACCGGGAACATCCTCCTGCGGGGCGACACGGAGGCGCGAGGCACGGCGGGGGCAGCCCCCGGGCTCCGCCGGGGCCCCCTCGCCCCCCGCCCCCGCGGGAGGTGTGCGCGGGGCGGGGGCGGAGGCGGCGGGAGGGCGCGGGGCCCGCGGCACCCCTACCTGCCGTTTTTGGTGACGATCATCTCGTTGGTGAGCTCCTTGAAGCGCAGCCACAGGTCGTTGTCCTCCAGCGTGACCCGCAGCTCCCGCTCCGTGGGGTCACCCTTCTCGCTGCCCGCCTGCAGCTCGCTCTCCACGGCGCTCAGCAGGTGGTCCACGCGGTACTGCGGGGGCTTGCCCGCGCCCTCCGTGCCGGGGGAGCTCATCCTGGCCCCGCGCCCGGCTGGCGGGGCAGGCGCCCTGGCAGAGCCCCGAGCGGCGGCGGCGGCGGCGGGGCCGGGGCCGGGGCCGGGGCCGGGGCTGACTCCACTTGACCTCGGCGGCCCCAGCGAGCGGGAGCGGGGAAGGGGCCGCTGTTATGCCCCGTCATAAACACCCCCCCGGTGACATCACCATGCCGGCGGGGGGGCCCCGCTGATTGGCGGACGGCCGCTTTGATCTGTCCGGCCGGCCTTTCCCATTGGCTGCCCGCGGCCATATCACAACGGTGCCCGGGGAAGCCTGTGATGTTAATTGCAGCCCGCGGGATTAAACGCGGCTATTTTATGTAAATCTGCCCCCAAATGTTTGCACCTCTATCAAAGCCGCCGGGGCCGGGGCTCCGGCAGCCGCGGAGGAAATGGCCCATCTCGGCAACAGCCCCACAACCTGCGTGCGGCACCCTCCCGCCTCCCGCGGCAGTCATTAACGGGGACACCGACGCCCGCCACAGCAAGCCCTCCCGGGCTGGCTTTAGGCAGCCAGTCCTGGACGGGAGACACCCGGGCCGTGGGTTCATATTTAGGGAAGAAATGGGAAAGCCCTTCTCCCCAGGCCCCCGCAGGCTGCCCGCAGCCCCCCGCCGCTTCCCGCCCTCCCTTGTCACAGGTCGTGGCGCTTCTGCTGAAGTGAAGGTGGCTGTTGGCAACGGCAAACCTTGCTGGAAAATTCAACCAAAAAGCTGAAACCACGCTGTAGAGCAGCTGACCAGAAAYCTGGCACCGTAATTGCACCCACCCCCGCCACCGTCTCCCCGTCTCTTAGGGATCACAAGAGCCCACCCGTGAGAAAGGGCGCAGGGTTTGCCTCCCACCGCCGCTACAAGCAGTGCCTTCGCTGACTGACGCGGCCGCGGTGCTCGACCACGATGGTTTCGAGCCATCCCACCTAAATTAAAAAATACTTCTAAAAATCCGATCGATGGTTGCGAGCCAACCCACCTAAATTAAAAAAAAAAAAAACTTCTAAAAATCAGATCGATAGCTAAAGGCTTCGTTTCGTATAACAAGGAGAAACCCCCGCGAGTTTCTGCGGGCAAGAGTGGAGCCTGAGCCTCACGGGTGAAAGTTTGCAACGGGCTGAATTTCTTTTAAAGTTGTTTGGCGCAAAAGCAAGAGATGTGGCGAGGGAGAGGAGAGCTGGTTGGAAACCCTCCCGCCCGCCCGCCGGTGTTTTAATAGTTTGCATTCTCCGGGGCTGCGGCGGTCTGTGGTGTGAGGGGAACAGTTTATTACCTTTCCGTGAGAATCCCTGGATAGAGGGCGAGGGGGAGAGAGGTGACAATGAGCAGGAAATAGTTCAATGGGGTCTCTTTAAACAATAACAAGTTCTTTAAGCGGGAGCAAAGGAGAGGGAAAAGGAGCGGCGCCGTGTAAAAACAAGGGTTTCTTTTAAAATAGGCATCTCCCCACTCTCCAAACTCCGAGCATCATCGCTGCCGGGGTTTCTAAGGTTTTAGGAGAAAGTGCCCGCGGTGAACGGGCAAGCCGCCTGGGAGCCGGAGGAGCTGGAAGTCGGGGTTACCGGGGGAAGGCGGCATGCTGCAGGGCTCCCTTTTGCAGGATGCAGAAGGCTGTTCAGTCCGGGCACCGGCTCTTTCTGCGGGCAGGCACCCCCTGCCCGCACCCCCTGCCCGCACCCGCTGCCTTTCCATGCTCCGCACCCAGCGGAGCAGCAGCCCCAGCGTGTCTGCCTTCATCCGACTTCAAATAAACCCARTGCTTCCGCTATTATTTTCGGTTTCTTTTTGGTTTGGGAGATACGACTTAGGGCTGTATTTTCATTACAGGGCACCGTCGGGCTCCTATATCCTTAATTTACTGAACTCCGCAGAGCTTTTTTTTCCCCTTCAACCTGACCTGTTAAATTCCGCATGTCAGCTCTCTTCAACTACTGCCCAGAAACACACGAAAATTTGTTATCCCTTCAGACTAATTCCTGCGTTAAAGTTTCTTAAAGCTCTTTTTGCCTGAGCATCTRTCGCCCGCTTTTTGTCCTCTTCGGAAGGGGAAAGCAGCATTTACTAAGAAGTTATGGGCGAGGCTTACTAGGTTGATACCTAGACGCTACTATAGATATTTCCAGATGGTCTTTTCACCATCAGGTATTTATTTCACTTAAGGTGCTCCACTCAAAACAAGCAAACACGTCCTAGCAAAAACCGTGAGCATTCAAACCCCGAAAGACCACGGCACGCTGTCCCTCGGTTGGGTTGGCAGCACCACCTTCCTTTGGGTTTGTGCTTTGAAGGAGACATTTCAAACACCTTAATCCTGAAAAAGCCGAGCACCGGGAGAAGTTGACCCCGGAGGAGGGCTCGCACGGACGGTCACTCACCCCGTGCAGGTGAGGGGGAGAGAAGGGACTTTTTCCCCCTTGCAAAAGTCCCCTTTTCCCTTTTAGGGTACGGTCCCCCGGGGGCGTGGTGGTGGTGGTGGTGGTGATGGGTGCCGTATAGGGCAAACTCATCTCGGTTCTTCCTCAACCCGACCTCACCTGACCACGAACACGTTCAAGATCCGAAAGCAGCAGAACCGGCCGGATTTGAAAGCGACGGGGCCGTTTTGGTGGAAAATGAACGGTTCCGAAAATTAATAAATAAAATAAATAAAGCCCATCTAAATGTGTATTTAGGCGATCCGAGTTTTAAAAACACTATTTAATTCTTCCGAATGGATGCTTCAAGGAGGAGCTAATTCTTAATACATATATATATGTGCACCCAAGGAATGGGAAGCAACCTCAACCTGTTTGGCAGCAGAGGCTTATCTACATGGTTACTACTTTTTGCATTGATCACTCTCTTCAGGCAAAGGGAGGAGAGTTGAATTGAATTTGATATATCTCACGTTTTACTTAATACTTAGCAAATGACCGTGCCACTCTTCCCAGRCAAATAATGTCTGCATTTAGATTTAGTTGGTCTTTCAAAAAGAAGTTTATCCCGCTTTAAATTTTTAAATTACCATAAAAAAAAGTTTCCAGAAGTTATACATAATCTTTGGAACCGGGAAAAAAAAACAACAACACAAACCCTAAAGTTTTTCCTCGGCTTGGATTCCTGCCGCCGTTATTTTATTTCCTTCGCTCTCTTTCTGATCTTAATTGCACTTTGGTTCTCAGGAGAGAGGACTCCCCACTTCCATAGCCTTTTCACCGAGGGCTGCAGTGCATGACAGTTTACAGCCAAAAAACTTCCTCCAGCCGAACAGCTATAAAGATTCCCGATTTATAGCAATACTTTTCTTCTCGCATGGGGCGAATAGTAGCCTCCAGCTGTTGCTTCGGGTTCATAAGACCTGTCCATCATTCCCTACCTTATTCCCCCGGGACAGCGCAAATCCCCAGACACCTTCCCAAGGGGAACTAGCCCGTGTCCGCTCCCGCAACTCTCGGGCACCAGCTTTAATCGCCTGGGGATGCCGTGCGAAAATGAGAGTGTGGTTAGCTATTGGAGGTATTTGTTTAATTATCTTTCAGCTTGCAGTTCGGGGGACACACACACACCCCATTAACACCGCCCTCGGCGCTGGCCCAGCGTCCCTGCAGCCCCCGCCTGCCGCCGCCGCCCCGGGGAGCAGCGCCCAGCGGGCCGGCTCCCCCCGCACCCGGGGATGAACCCCACCTTTCGAGGGTCAAAACGTCCCACCCCTGAAGAACAAACGCCTACTTTCCCATGACCTGCCTTTTTTTTYCCCCTTTCTTTTTTCCCCTTAAGAAAAATGAATACATTTAATAGGATATGTATGTAATAGAGATGTATATCTCTATCTCTACTTGTCAGCTGCTTTTTCCTGGACACTGAGGGGGAATGTCCTACTGGCACTACTGTTGAGGCATTGACTGAGGATGTAAATGCCATTTTCATAAGAAGCTTCTGGATTTCGTTTTAATCTGGCATATCGTTTTCCTTATATACAAGGCTTAAATGAGAGAAAGCCTAAAGATCTTTCTGGGAGAGCTCTTTATAAGAACTCACCATTTTGTAACCCCAACGTACTAACATATACCTACAGAAGAAACAACAGCGTGTGAAAACGTACAGTGGTTTTACCCATTTTAAGTTCATACGTTGTGAGTGTTAAGCCTCTGGAATAACTGTGTTTCAGGTTTTCTACTTTGAGTATTTAAGAAATAGGACTGGTTTTCTCCAAAGGTTTTAATGCTTACACATTTTGCAAAACATTTGCTTTTCAAGTAGTCTGAACGGAGCACAACATGTCGATTTTGATTTGTTTTGCTTTCCCCCTTTAGCATTTGGGAGGGCAAGGCAAAGGCAGAGTGCCATCCTGCATTTTTTGCAGGTGGCAAAACTCCCGTTGACTAAGGCAGATCTTTGCTTGAGTACTGCTAAGTACCCTCTCCATCTCAAACGCTCAGATCCTGAGGTTTCCCTCATGAAAGTCAATGATCAAATTTCCAATGACTTCAGGCCTGCTGCAGTAGACAGCAYCAACTGGGGAAAAACAACAAAACAAACTGAAGCTCCCATGAAAGCACTTTAAGAGGGAGAGTCTGGCTCAAAGGTGGATGAAATCAGCAAACTTGAGAGCAGAGTACTTGTGATTCAAACTCAAAATTTTGAGCCAAAATATCCTTTTCAAGATCTTAATGATATTGCTTAGAAGACTAGAGCTATTTAAACCAAGTTGTCCTGAGTGAGCTAGTGGGAACAAGTGGATGACACAAAAAAGAGCCATCCACCACTCTTAACAGGTCATTTCTTTAAAAGCTGCCAAGAGGGACAGGCACAATGGACCACTGGGGCTGCAAATAGATACTGTTTACTGCTTTATCCTGGCCTAAAGGATAATCTTAAAAAAACAACCAAACAAATCCAACAACAAAACAAAACAAAACAAAAAAAMCCCCACACCTAAGAAGTATTCTGCTTCAAACGGGGACCATAGGAGTCTGATGACAGAAAGTACTTGCCTCATCATAAACATCCTAGCAGGAGTGCTGTAGAGAGAACCTACCATAAACAACACCTTTTCTTATACTTCAACCCACACAGTTCTCAAATGTAAATGTGACTTTTCTTGCTGAGATATGTCAGGGTAAGTTAAAAAAGTTAATATTCAAGTCTCAAATACAGAAGTCCTCAGATTTTCTGACATTATCATTAATAACCAAAACAACATACTTTTACTGAGAATATTCATCTTTGCCCTCAGCATTATCTCTCTTTACAAAAGTCTGCAGTGCTAAGAATCAAACAGGCCATATTCCTYTTGCAGTTCTTTTAATATCAGTAAAAGATTTAAGGCAGTAGGGAATCCATAGTTTCTCCTTTCCCTCTCCTTTAAACATTTAATGTAGATTACTGTAAGGCTTAAGACAAACTGGGTGCTTCACACCGAGCTACATAATATTAACTCCTCTAGAAAAAAAGATGCAAATCCTAATGTGTAATTGCAGAATTTTTAAAAACAAGTCAACTTCTTTTCCATTGTTTTTTTCTCCCGTTTTACTGGTTTAACACTTTTCTTCCTCCTCCTCACTGCTCCACAGGAAAGGTAAATACACAGTGTTAACGAGTACCATTTTACGTTTTATAAATCAGGGTAACATTTTTAGTATTCACCTGGCAACTTGTGCCTAAATCTAGACTATCTCATGTTTTGGAATTAGCAATTGCCTTGAATGTGGCCTCAAAGCTTACAGCCTCTTCCGAGCCCTCTACTGCCAAGATTGTATCCTGATTTCTTGCTCTAGGTAACGCCCTCATCCATAGGAAATAAAAGCACTTGGACAGCTTTAGCAAWGAGGGGTTATTGAAAGCAAATTTTCTGCCTCTCATCAGCAAGGAAACTATCTGATAGAAAACTGTTTTCTTCTTTACCTCATTTGAGTGAATCTCCACTAACTGATAGCAACAGTTTTGCATAACTCTGATGCTGTTTTTCCTCACCTTGATGCAGCTGGCTCACAGAAAAGAACTGGAACTTAACTCAATCTAGATATTATTTGAACTCACAGGTAGCGTACTTTTACATCAGCTGAGCCACTTTTTAGCCCCTTCCACTGTCTCCTCTCTTACACTGCTCTGAACCCAGTTAACTTCTTTCTTCCGAGATGTATGTGACCTACTTCTGCTCTATAAATCCAACCCTTCTTCTTACCCACAGTTGCTTCACCAGCAAGGACTTCTCCACATCTGATATAAATATTTCTATATTACTACTTTTAAGAAAGTGAAAAACTCCTGAACTGATCAAGTCACCACCATATTTTCCTGTAAATCTTTTTTCCATTATGTACACAACATGTGTGTTGTGCATCATCCTGGACAGGTCTGCTCAGAGGAAAATATATGGTAGAAGGACCACACAGAGCAGAACAACAGGACTGTGATGCCAACAAATTGAAATCTGGACAAGGAATAAATAAGTGAGGCAACATTCACTGGGAAGTGGCAATTGCAGAGAAAAGAGAAATTACTGACACAACAGCTCCTTGAAGAAGCTCCTGTTGGTCTTCTCAGGGAGACAGTGGACAAACTAATGCCAGCTTCTTCCCGTCATACAGGGCTCAGACCTGGAGAGCAGCTTCTGAGACATATACAGACATGCTTGTGGTCCTCTGTTTCATGACCAGGAGTGTAAAATGTTTTGCAAACTTCAGCCTTTCTGCATTAAATGTACCCACAAAGCTCTGACAAACACAAATGTTTCCTACAGTTTCCTATTTTGAATTCAGCAAAAGTTAATTGGGTGTTGGACRCTTTTTCCTGTCTTATGCCACCTAACGAGTTTAGCTGTGGGAAGATGGTTGRTGTAATGTACAGCACAAGAGACTGGAAGCCAGGAGAGCTGACTCTGAGCTCCACTGACTCACTGTCTCRCTTTGGGCAAGTCTTCAGGATCTCSATTTTGATAAGCTGCTCTACTTCATAGTGAAAATATTACACAGAAATTTTCATTGGTAATATTCCATCCTTATTTTCCCTGGAACCATTTGTAATGAAAGTAAGTATCTGATAAGCTAATAATGCATAATGAAAAGTAATTACATGTCAAAACAAAAATTAGCAACCTGTGTTCTCTGGTAATGCAAATCCGGTCTGATTCTCTAACAGGGGTGCATTTTTCCTGCCGGATGGTTTTTGGACACTTGCATTTTTACCAAACTGCTCATTTTAGCCCCACTTAGTTCCAATATGCTGCAGACATGGATTCATTTTGCACTTCCAATTTGTTTTTTTWAAAAAAAAAAGTCTGCACGGTAAAAAGGGACTATTTAAGCCTTATCTTTTTGTCTGGCAGTCCATGCTGTCACTACCACATGCAGATACAATAGAGATGAATGAGCAGCAAATGATGAACGTGTGGGGACCACAACGTGCAATAACCACCAGCGCATGTGCCATGGGAGGCAGTGCCAGGGGTGCCTAGGAGACACTACTGACGCCCAAGCCTCCCTTTGAAATCTCTGCACATAAGACACTTTCCCAGGGCCAGAAAATATTTCTTGCCCTTGCTAAGAAAATTTCAGCTGTGACCTAGGACTAGTGGTCCAGGTAGTTTGATGTCCTGTCTAACAGTGGTTAATCGTTACATAGGAAGATGTGATCCTTCACCCCTGATTATGCAGATTATTTTGTAATGTTTCCAGTCAGAGAGGCATTGCCTTTGTGGTTCTGTTGACTCACTTATTTCTCAAAGCATGAAGACTTATAGCTGTATTTTTTATAAGCCAGTTTAACTTTAAATGTTTTTCTTATCCACCTTGTGTCTGACCTTTATGCTAATGAAAATTGCTCATTCCTATGAAACTATTTTTTATGTCTAGCTTAAATCAGTAGATGTTCACTGCATTCCTGAGCTATCATAAATATTCTTGCAGGTTTCTAGGAAAAATTATAGCTCCCTTGCCTAGAAAATCTGAGCTATCTTTTCATGTTAAACACCAGTGGCCTCAATTAGTGGTTAACTAGTTCAAAACACTCTATAGAGGCACAATTTTGATAATGTGGTACACTAAGTCTCTTAGTTTTGATGCTGATTCCAACAGCCTAACATCAAATTCTCAGATCAGACCAACTAAACAGCAGTGGATCTAACTGGGACAGCTATTTCTTTTTATTCCCTTGGACCTGAGAAAAATTCTTCCCCAAGCTTCCTCTCATCATCTCATAAGAGCTCATACATTCCCCTGTATATATGAGATAACTGAATGAAGTGAATAATTTATTTTAAAAGTTAATGATAGAACCACAGGCTAATTCACCCAGATCGCTAAAAGACAGACTATGAATTCAGGGTTACCTGACTTTATTATTGCTAGGAAATTAGTTGTACAAAATCCTTCAATGATAACATTTTTGTCCCCTCCTCAGCAAGTACAAACTTACAATTTGTGATAGCTGGCTAGTCAATGTTGTGCTACACACTTGCACCAAGATAACTGTCTAGCGTGCTCAYATCACTCTTCTTGCTGTAGAAAGCGCTGAACCTTCAAGCCTTGCCCTGACCTTTTCTTTACAGATCTGTGTGCCTAACTTATGTGTGGGAACAGAAARAGAGATTGATCCCAATCATGTCTATCTGCATTAGTACTCTTGAGAGCTCCTAATTCAAGAGGTATTTTGTCATTTGTCCTTAACGTTATTCCACACCATGCTATGGAAATTTTCTCCCAGTGAGCACTGGCAACTTTTGACCCGATTGCAGTGGTATTCCAGAGTATCACATTCAGTAACCCCGATACATGAGTGAAAAAACAATAGCTCATATAAGTGGTCATATAAAAGGTACAAAGCATATTAAATCTGAATTACATTTCTGTTCTTTCAGAGGTACTCTGATACCTGAGAACTACTCAAACCTGAAATCTGCTGATGTTGCCAACTGTGCTCATTTAAGCTGGCAGGTTACCTTCAATCATGGACTTGCATCCTTGTTAATGTAATACATTAATAGTCTTGCAGGCACATTGCAAGCATTTATTTGCCTTCTTCATCTTTTTTAAACAAGTTGTTAACCTTCAGTTGAATTAAAACAAATCTCAACCATGTTCTATTTATTGCTGGTTTATATTAGTAAAAATCCCACTAACACCACTAATTGAAGCCTTCTCCAGTTCTATCCCTTAGACAGCTTGTTCTTTGTGTTTAACACCGGCTTTGCAAAAATTTTCCTTAAGAAACCAGAGGGAAAATTTCAGTATTGTCCAAGTCTGTAATTTAAGGTGCATTTCACTTTCAGAGTCTTGTGGCAGATGCCGTGTATCCCCAGGAATTCACTCCTGATTCTGTCTGTCCAGATGTCAAGGACAGGGACAACGCGAGTAGTAGAAAAAGAACTGCTTTACCTTCAAGGCACCTTCCTTTAGGAAAAAAACCCTTCACTTCAAGCATTGACAGCTTTGATAAAAACAGAATTTAATTCAAGACTTCATCTTCAGCAGATGTCTTGTCTCACACATTATAGTACACTTATAGTAAATATATTTCTATTCAAATAGCAACTGCTGTGATGCACTGAAAAGATTTGTCCCCATTTTACATCTAGAAATACAAGATTACAGTGTGCAAAACTGAAACAATATTAAGTTAATAAGTCAGGTATACATTTCTGATCAAGAAATTAGAAAATCCACAAACTCATTTTATTAATGAACTCTTATGATAAAAAAGTTCTTAAACATCAGTTAGATTCTATAGATTTTACCTGGGCAAAATTTCTGTTGAAAGCATAGGAAGTTTTTCCATGAGTAATCCATACAAGAATAAACTGAATTAAGTATGAATGCCTCCATAATTCTTAYAACTTTTGTTCTCAGAGCAACAACTGAAAGCTGAAAACTCTTGTATTTGCAAGACTGGGTAATGACGTGTCGCCCTATTTTATTTTTGTTTAATTTTTTTTTTAATTTTTCAGATTTGCACCCTGAATAACAGTGAAGAAGAGGTGTAACATGATAGAGTGTACACATTGCAAGTCTCCTTCCAGAAAAGAAAGGATTGAAATTAACCCAGACTCCAAAATTCTTTCTTTTGTCCTGACTTTTCTTTAAAAACCCTTGCTTTGCCACAGGGAGGTTTTGGCAAAGCATTGCTTTTGGGAATAGGGGAGGAGAAGGAAAAGCAGGGGGAGGAACCTAAAAATCTCCACCTTTTGGCTGTCTCAAGTACTTGTCTGCCTGGAAGCTCAATATGATGCAATTAATGAACAGCAATCCTCCACCTTCAGTGCTTCCTTCCCTTTCTCGAGACAGATGTGCTGACAGCATGGCACCCTCTTTAAAGGAACGCAGTTTTATGGAAGCTGATCTCTCAGCAAGGCACGAGTGGCTACAAGCTTTTGGCTGCCCCTTGTATTTTCAAGCAAAATCACTGTGTTTGATGCCAAATATCCCAAGACAATATCAGAGATGAAAACCATTTCTATACAGCATCCAGCAAATGCCTCCTTTTATCCAGATCCCTTTCAAATGTCCATGCATGCTAAAATTTCCTTTGCTTGTCTTGGAAAACACTCTCATAGACAAATGTATCTCAGTTGCAAGCTATCTTTTTTCTCATATGCTGTGCACATTTTACTCTGCTTAGCTTTCATCCTATTCCTCCTAGACATATCTTTACATGCAACCTTAAACCAGTTCTCTCCCTCTGTGTTTTTACATCTTACAAGATACACTATGCCACCCTCTCCTCACTTACATCCGAACTCAAGAAAAAAACCAACTCAAAACTCAACCTATCCAGGTACCTAAAGTTAAACACCTAAATAAGTTACCTGTTAATCAGTGGTGCTAAGTACCTACAATCCCTACCAAAGTCAAGAACTTTGGAAAACTAGGATAATTCAGCCCCCACAATCTCTGTTTCCCACCTGCCCCCAGACACATATGCATATGTATGCGTATGTATGCATATTCGCAGCTTTATTCACCAAACTAATTGTATTAGGCTCAATCAGACTGAATAAAGCAACTGCAGAAATTAAGTTGAAGAATTGGTTTCACATGCCTAAATTTAGCCACAGAAGTTTGATACATTTTTTGGCTTAAACATTAAAGAAAAAGAAAACAAGAAGACAGAAGAAAACAACTAGATAGATACACATAATGCCAGTCTTCCTTCCAGGAGGAAGCACAGCTCCAGGAAGCCTTACAGATACTAACTAGCTGTCATGAGAGGTAGAGGTATGGCACAAGTGCCTTCTCCAGGCTTCATGCTTCGCAGTGTCTTGCGAAAGCGATCTGAAGGACGCATACAGAATAAAATATTTCCCTTTAGTCTTTCCCAAATACTTTAGCAAAACTTCATTTTCCTAATATTGCCAATGTTCTGACTCAGAGAAAGACCAGAGGAAAATAATGATCCACAGCATATTTGAAGTATTCGTGGACATAATTTTTTGTCCATCCCTGTAAAAATTTGGGTTAAGCTTCAATCATAATTCAAAACAAGATCCACATTTTAATAATATTTTTCAAAAAAGACAAAAATTTCTATAAATTGTCTCAGAGTTAGCAAAGCAACATGAACTTCTACACAAAACAAATTATTTATACAGTATACACCTTTTCTTGAATTAGTATAGAGTGAAGTTTCAACGGCTTTAGACCAACTCATACATAATTTAACAGAAATACTGAACAGTAACTGAACAGTAACAGTAAASGGTAGGAGGGTGTTTTCCATGGATATATTCGAGATGCCTCAGCTGAGAAACTTTGACACTAAATCCCAAGTATTTCTATTTATTTTTACTTCAATGTTTTGTTACTAGGCTTCCAAGTAGAAATCTTGAAGTGGATGCAAAGGCACTATCTTCCCTTCCGCTTGTAGCTGAAGAGCTTTGCGCATAGCACTGGAGCAATTCCTTCTGTTGCTGAAAGTCATGGTGAGAGTCTCCTTCAAGAGGACAAACCCATGGAAACCTCAGGAAGGGAAAGGCAATTGCCCATTTCATAGCTGTTTTGAAATTACTTTCTTCACTCTGCATGAATTAAAAGCTCTAAAAGATTTCGTAAGAAATGGAGATTCTTTTTACAGGTTGCTGGAAGCTGCACTTTTCATGGAGATTAGGCTGAAGGTCTTGCATAAAAAGGCAGTCAGCAGAAATATGCTGTTCTGGAAAAGGATGCTGACTTAGCAGTACACTTTAAAGTACACTAATCACACTTAACATACTGAAAATTTTCAATTTTTCAGTATTTCTTCTGCCTTTKTCAATCCACTGGTCATAAAGAAAGAGGAGAGGGGAGACAAAGGAAAAGAAAAGATACAGAATCCTATTGTGGGAACGCTTTCACCCTCAAGAAATGTGAGAGTAGATGGCTTAAGTCTTGCCTCAAGAACAGTTACTGTCATCTATAATTTTTCTCTGGTCGAAGGTGTCTGGATTAAAGACTACAGGTTTTGCTATAACTTTTKATATATAATAAAACCAAAATATTTTTATTTTGATTTTTTGTGCTGTCTATACTTAAGACTGAACTTCAGGTTTATACCATCCTCACTCACAGTGGACTTCCASTTAAAACTTGGAGATTGAGTCGATTCCCATCACCATTCACCAGTAGCCAGCCAGCTTTATGACTGCAGTGCAGTGGAAYGAAATGGGGTCTTTTCCCTCTTACGGTTCCCCTGCCTGCCTTTGTGCATACACTCCGTTAGTCTAAGGAAAGAAGCACATGAATATTAAGGTCTATTCTTCTGCTTAGACTTCATTTTAACTGAAGAAAGAGGTTGCATTCTGAACCTCAGCCAAGTAAACCAAGCAAAATCTTAAACACAACATTTTGTGATTTTCAGATTTAAATTAGGGCCCCCCATAGTTTTCCATCTGACCACAAATTCATGAATAAACTGTGATTTTATTTTTTTTTAACTCAAGTTAGCTTTTAGTCTTTCTTCTCTTTTAAAATTCACCATGAATGATTACTACAGTAGTCATCATTCCTAAGTCCTTTCACAGGTGCATAAAGGAGGTAAATGTGATGAATCTAGATACATCAATGTACCATGCCCTGGTTTGCACTGTGGCATTATATTTCTTACTCTCCATCCTTGACTTCTAATAATTGGCTTATAGTTGGTAAATATTCATATTCATACATTTCAGAATAGTGAAATAATCTGCAAGAAATTTTTAAATAGCCTACCTTATTTTTTTGCCTGTTGATTCTTTTGAGTTGCATATTTTTATTTTCAGTAACACCTTGGACTGAGTCAAATTTGGAGTAGCAAGGTTTGCTGCCTAGCAGGGCTTCTTGAGGATGAGGAAGAYGATATGTAGAAGTTCAATATATGCTTGCATGAGCTCAGAAATTAGTCTTACGTTTGTAAGGAGAGTAGGGTTTTGGCTTCAATAACATTTTTGATTAAATGTAACTATTACTACYCTAATAGCAGTTAGCAACCAGATTTAGAAATCCTTCTGCACAAAACCAAATCATATAGATAAGTATTGTGTGTATATTAGACAAAAAGTATAAAAATTATATGAATATATAACGATATCTCACATGTAATGAGACATAACTCCTTAGTTAACACAGTTGCTCTGGTTTACACTAGTTGCAGTACAGTAAATCAACCTCTCCTTTTGCAAGTAGACTGGTATTAATTATTTACTCAGATTTTCCCAGTTCTTAAGCATGAAAGCACACAGCAGTATCTCACAAACTACGTTATCCATCGACACATTCAACATCTAAACAGTGTAACACACCATCATGAGTAGGTGACACTACAAGGCCTCTAAGGGGAAGATTCTCAACCTGTGGTCATGAACGTAAGTAAGTGGACTGTTGTTATACTTGCCTCTTTAGGGAAGACCTGTCAAAAAAGGTGAAAAAGGTAGGTATTCYCCGACAGATTGGCTAACAGGGTGTAGTGTTGCCCTTGTTATTTATATGTTCTTTTTTTTTGAACTCTAGCAACAGGCATTAGTAAAGTCTCTCAAGCAGTTGTCTCCAGAAGCTCTCTATGAAACAGTTGCATCTGGTAGCAAGGTAAATTGAATGTACATATACACATATTCAGAAGTAGTGGGACGATAAGTGAACTGTTTGCTGGATGGCTGCACTAAGGATCCTTTCTGGTCAGCAGCACTGTATTAGATGATTAATGTATAAAACAGTCTCACAGAATTTCCAGTTATTTAAGCATCTTAGAGAAAGGATGCTAAGATCAAATACCCAAGGTTTGAAGACTGCAGTGGTAATGACAAAGCAGGGATTGATTTGAAAGAGTAGATACAATCTGTGAGAGTCATAAGAATTACAATATTTCAAAAATCAGCCCCAAATATGTACACTTTGGGGTTTTTGTGGTGCTTAACAGAGGTTGGCTATTTCTATGTGTCTTGTTTTAGAACATAATTTGAAACAATTATCTGGGTTTGGCACTTACTGATATACCAGCAAATAATAAGTTGTTAGAAACATCACAAGCTTTTGAAGGTAGGATTGGTCCCTGAGGTATTTTCTTGGCCTTTACACTACCTGCCTTCTCCTTACATTTTAAATTGCCTTTAATTATGTGCAGATAATAAAAATATGCCTCTATTTGACTCTATTTAACCTACCATTGACAGGTCCACAAAATCTTTTTACATTTGAGCAATTGCTTAGCAGGAAATCAGCCCAGCAACGACTTAAAAGAAAAAACCCTAACCGCTTCTTTAGGTCTTCTTTGCTTTGGGAARTTGTCTCTGAAGTCCCTCAGCTCTTTCCCAAGTTCCTAATTATGTATTTCTTTTTTAATAGGCTAAAACAACTGCTAGACTTGGCACAGCCTAGATCTGAGGAAGGGGGCTCCAGTACCTCCCCGGGAAAAGCTGCCCAGCTGTCTTATACTCAGGAAGGAAGCCCCTTTTGGGGAGTAGTCCAAACCACAGTTCAGCTGGAGGGAGTGATTTTAGGTTGCCCCTATAATAAAAAATCTTAAGCTCCTATTGCAGCCTAATGGGGCTGCTGGTGTGCATTCACACAGTCCTACTGAAATGCCCTCCTCATTAAATGGGTTATTCAGAAACCAAAGTCTGCACTGACTTTGGTTTGTGGATAACTTTAGATACAATGTCAGGGTCGAAATGTAGCTCCCAAATGGCTTCAGGATGGCAGAGTAACTGGTGATCACTAGGATTTGTTTAATATTGCAAGGGCAGGGGAATCAGAAGATGAAGATCTGGTTATCTGGTCAGGTTTCTTCRCAATGCAAGGTCTCCTTCTGTTACACTGGTGTACTGTAAATTGCCAGGGAATTGCCAGCAAGGATGACAGTGTTTTGTCACAGTTGTGATTAAGAGACTGAATCCTTAGTGCCCCGTTAAATTGCCTCTCCTGTTGTCCTAATTCAAGTAGAATTTCATTGTTTGCAATGCGTGGGAGGAGGATTCAGGTGGAAATACTAGCAAATTTCTCTTCTGTCCCAGAGAGATATGCAAACAAACACCAGAAGTGAACTTCTAGAGAAATTCTTTTACTGTCTGTTAGTGTCTGCCAGTTTTCATAGGTTCATCAGGACGCATGAGAATTCCCCTATAAAGCAATTTATGTGCTCTGCTGCAGACCAACACTTGACTCTTTTGATCTTTGATATTAGGGATAATGAATTTGTAGGCACCTTCATCTTCCTCAGCATTGCCATGCAACCTAAGTGGACTACTGGTCTGGTCTGACTGCTGCTTGTTCCATTTACTCAGTGGTAAGTAACACATTGTGATTATTTTAAGCATAAACTGGAAGCAGCCAGGATTTTTAAAACTGTTAGAAGAACCCGATTAGAAAGCAAAGGTACTTCATTTGCAATTGTACTTTTCTTAAATTAGATGAATAGATGAGAGACATATCACTTCAGAAACATTTTTTCTTGGTTGCTTAAACTTATTTCGGCAGTTATTCTCTTAATCATAATATGGTGGTGATAAAAGTTGGCTTTTATRGTTTTAATGAAAAATTTGGGATATGTCCTTACAAAGCTGGGAAAATGATAGTTGTGCTTTCTCTCCCTCTTTAAAGACACTGTACTTACTAGACTCGACTTACCAGACTATACTCTTACCTAGACCACCACCACATGAGCAGGTTAATACTATACACCTGAGGCCTTTCTCTAGTCTAGTACAGAAGGCTAGTTCCTTGCTAAACTTCCTTACACGGATTTGAAAATATACCCATTATTTCTATGCTTTCCAAAAACTTTATGAGGCAACTTCAGCCCAAATTGACTTGTTTAGCTTAATTTCTCTTCACTTTCCTTCACAGGTATAAATGTGCTTTTAAAAATGTTAAATGTGTTACGAAGGAAAGTCCTTAATTCTGAACAAATCACTTAAACAGCAATCTGTCATAATTACATGCAGTCTTTCTTGGTACTTGTGTACTTCCTTCTGAAGGAAAACATGTCTGTGTTTTATGATAGCATTTTCTTGAGGCATATGATGGTTCCTTCTTCTCTCTGCTGTCTTCTTGTCTGCTGTCAATGGGACTTCAAACGGTCCAGGTTTCCCCCCTGAGAAAAAGAAAAAAGAAAAAAAAGAGAGCTGGGCTCCTGCTGCACATCTCCAGAGCGCTGTGGGAACAAAGAGCCAGGAGCGCTGGGAGGGAGGATGGAAAACCAGTGGGAATGGGCAGGAGACAGGCAAGGCGGTGGGGGGAGGGGCCGTGGGGGGAATGGGAGCCGAAAGGAGCCAGATCTGGTAAGCTGAGGAGAAGCCCAGTAGGAGAAACTTCTTTGTTCAGAGGAGAGAACAAAGGGGAAGAGGAAGGAGAGAAGATGGAAGAAGCATAGTTGTCGGGTTAGAAGAAATTCATTATTCCTATCCACTCTCAGTCTGCACCCATGAAGGGGCAAACCTAAACACACAGAGGGAACTGAGTAGCTTGTGCAAAGAAACATGCTTCTTTTGCTCTGGTTGTGACAATTAACATTATCCTTTTTTTTTTTTTTTTTTTTTCCCCTCTCTTCTTTTGGCACTTAATTCACTTTGGACAAAAAAAATTAGATACGAAAATGTAGAGCTGAAAATATAATATGGCAAGGCTACAGATATTGAATTCATTGATCTTGACACATTGATCTAAATGTATATATTTTTAGCAGCTCAGAAGTACTGGTTTCTCTTAGACAGGGCTGACTGCTGCAAAGAAAACTAACCTGACCCACAGTCATTTGAGTTTCCTCTAAACCTAAAACTTAAATTTGTGATGTATCCTGCTCCACTTCTCCTGGGGTACAAGAGATTTAGCAGGAAGAGGTTGGCATTAATGTCAAAGCTTTTGTACTGTTTGTGTATGTAACTGCTTTGTTTTAGGTTAAAAACTCCTGGTGGAAACCATTTATTTGTGGAAAGCAGAAATGCCAAATCTTCATGGGAAATTAATAYATATCTTCAGTCATCAAGCAGACCATCTAAAATACCAAAACCAGAGCAATACTTACATTTTCTAAGTTAACCAGTATCAATTCTTTACTGCAGGACTGAATGTTTTCCTCCTAGCAATATTACAGCAGAGTAGTCAGCATTTCAATGTAATCTGCACTACAATGCCCTATGTTAATGCAGACAGATACTTCAAAAACAGAACAACATGTTAATGGTCCCTCCCATATAACTCTTGGACCTAACAATTAGTAGCCACTTTTATTAGCAGTTAAGTGCAGAAATATACCATTTAAAAATCTTACAACCTTTGTTCTGGCTTTTAGGTGACTTCAACAAAATGTGTCTTTACTAATCCCTTTTGTAAGCTTGCATGTCTGTTGTAAACAGCATTTTTATCCCCCAGCTTGTTGCCTGGAGTATCAGGCAAAGAAACAGGACACCTTGTTTTGCTAAAACTGTTGGTTTCTTTTTAAAATTTATTTTAAGATATGAGTAAAGGCTGGAAAACTTTCTTTACTGGTCACGGATGATTTTTTTCCCCAATTCTTTATCATCTGCTGTACTCGCAACTCTGAAATTGGTTGTTGGATTGGCATGAATGGGTTAAACGCTGAATTTTCATTTATAACATTGGATTAAACATAAATTTATACATGGCTCAAAACAGAGCACTATCAACTTCAGGGAGATTCTCCCTGTGAATGTGAAGTGTTTATCAGAATAGCCATGCTCTTGCAAAGTGGGTTGGCCAGTCCCATTTTTGTTGTTTTGTAAAGTGCCATCACTGGCTTCAACTTTCACACATTTACCATTTCAGTTGCTTCTGTGTTAAGACATGTTGGCTGTGTTCTGTGCAAGATATACAAAACCAGCAGCCATTTCTGGAAGTAAGAAATGAATTCATTATCTAGATTTCTTTTTCTGCATTGAAGTTTGCATATGCATATGCTCTTACATATGCACCCCTGGCCCTGCTAGTAACTACGGTGTTCAAGCCTTAAAACCAATCTCTTCTGCAGGGTTGCAGTGTGATAAATATCCTCCAAAGACTCGCTTACTTAGCAGTGGCCACTAATACATGGCCTTGTAATTCCTGCTGTAGGGYTTTTCTTCCAACAGTTGTAGGGGGAGTTGCTGGCATTTTGACTTCATCCATGTTTAAACAAACTGAGAGTTGGCCAGTCAGTTCTCAAGCATCAGGAGGGCAGCTTACGTACCTGGCTAAATTTGCCTTGCCATTTCCAGCTATGACAGGAAAACCAATTTGCCCGWCCATTTCATGTTCTAAAGGGTGAGAGAACCGATTTTTACATATATAAAAATCTGGGACTTTTATCTACACACAACTTTCTGGGGTTTACATATTTCCTTCTCCATCATAAATTATTAAGTTTTTTGTTTTGTTGAAACTCCTAGCTCTCAGTGAATATTTCTAGTTTAAAATAGTTCATGATCCAACTAAGAGAGGTTTTTTTCTTCTCCACTGACCTTTTTTGATTCTTTTAAGTGTTCTCATCTCTGCCATTGCAAGACTTGTGTTCTCTCATACAGCTGAGTGTCTTGTCTCTACTACATGAATCTGTGGTCTGTTTACTTCTATAAGCAGTTACTGAGAGAGTGTAAGACAGCCCACTCATATGTGAGGTACAAAGTCTTTCATAAAATGAAACTGAAAACTGTTTTCTTCAACATACSAAGAGTATGAACAGACTTCTGAATATACTTATTATACTGTTTCCTGGGAAGATTAATTTATTGTTTCATATTCAGTTTTGTTGCTTGTACATACTGGTACATGGAAGGGCTTACACTGGAAAACATTTTCTTCCAGCTTCGTTGTAGCGCAAGATAAAAAAAAATTACTGGTATTGTGATTTTCAGTACTGTAAGCATATTAGCTCAAATGGAGAAATTCATGTTTCATGAWACCAGTATAAGCTTTCAGTTGCAGTCATACCAACCATTCTGAAAAAAATTACTTTCCACATTTGTTACAGAAGAGGAAGATAAAAGAGCTGCAAAAATTCTTATCTTCATGCAAGGCCAGGATGATCGTTAATAGCGAGACTTCCAAGTATTTATATATATTCTGTACCTGATGTAGCTTTTTGAGAAATTATAAAAAGGCAATTTCTAGCTTCTACATTTCAGTCATTCTTTCCCAGTTTAGGAGATTTCTTCTTTATCTGCATAATTAGTCCAATGAGTAAGTCTTGATTTAGCTTCCTAAAGTTAAAAAAACAAAAAAAAYTTCACCATTGTATTGAAGAATTAAGCCATGTACATTAATAGTATCTGTCCTGAACATGAGATTTATCATCACTGTAGTTATATTAGCATCTTAAAAAATACTTTAGTACTTTGCTACTTACTTAAAGAGGGAGAAAAATGCAGTATTTGCAGAAGTGAKCATTTTCACAGAACATGTATAATTTGAACTGGAAAAATCGATACAAAATGTAATCTGGTTTTAAGTCAAATCTGAATCCCAATAYTACTGTTTGTTAAACCGGTCTAAATGTTTGGAGCCAAGTACAACACCTGCCTGCCTTTGAGCCAGATTCCACATAAGGATAGTGGCTTATTTCCACATGGGCTTCCTTGACTGGACTGCATATCCTATATTTAAGTCTGACGCAAGGAAGTCTCCCCTCTGGGAACGCTCTGGAGGTTTCATGAGTGAGTGTAGCACAGGAGGCTGGTTTGATGTGGGAGTCTGGCAGAGGTAGTCTGTGCTTCTCTCTTCATGTGAGCTACAGCCCCCGTGAGTCAGAAGGACATAGTAAGAATACAGGTTAGCACTGAGCTGACCCAGAGCACTTGGTGTTATTGCAACAAACCAAAATAACACAATCTGAGTCAAGAATATCAGTGTTTTAGTTGAGGGAGTTGTTTGGGCTTTCAAGTCAAAATGCAGCTTTCCTATTGCCAGACTGAGTCTTGAGATTTCTTCTTTGGGGGGGGACCAAAATATTTTACTTTTTTTGTTCAGGAAGGAGAAAATGTTTCAAAATTCATGCATTCTCATTTTTCATCAGATCTAATTCTAACCAGATCCCTAAAACTTGTAGTTTTAAAGTTCCTAATACTATTAGGTAAAAGGCACTAATACCAACATGTGCGTGCCTATACACAGACCGTAGAGTTGGAGTCTCTGTGTGTTGCTGCGTTCAGACTTCAGTGCAAAGTCAAACCCAAATCTCTCTTCAATTGATCAGAAATTGGACAAAGCCTCCAAACTTGGTACAACAGACTTATGGAACTGAACATGATCATGTAGAATAAATGAGGACCAACATACCAGCACTGGATGCTTCAGAGCCACCTCTTGAAGAGTCAGAGGCACAGGGTTTGTTTCTTGTGGGGCTAAAGCACTGGCACTGGATTTCCGATGCTCTGGATTGCAAGATACATCAAAAACTCCTCTGAAAAGRCTTACTATAAACAATTAGTTTAATAGACCTAATTTAAATGTCTACAGCATAGTGCTATGTTTGCAAAATAATTATAGTAGATATAAACTTTCTATTATAATAAATTAATTTTTGTCTCTTCATTTATTTAGATCATCTCTTCTTTGGTAGTACAGTATCAAACCTTCTCTGCCTCAACTGAAAATAAACTATTAGTAAAATGTTACTCCAGAACACCTAAACAAATTTATCTAAAAATGAGCTGTGAAAATTGTATTTGCATGCATTTTTGCATTCAAGGAAACACAAAATCAGTTTCTCCTAAGGGCACCAAAGTTGGCACAAATGGCACAAATCCCTGGAAGGTAAATATGTGCCTTGCTCTGTTTGAAGAAATCTGGCTTCAAAATAACAGTTATAGACTTTTCAAAACATGCATCCTGGTTTGCACAGCAGGTTTTTCTTAACATCAGAAGCAAACACCAGGATGTGATGTTCTGAATATTCACTTTCAGTATATTTGAAAGCTCACACCTACTTGTATTTGAATGTGTGATTACTTTAAGAACTGCATTGTTCTGAATCACAGTTACAAAAGGGAAGAGGCTTTGGAGACCTTATTGTTTATTATAAATCAGGTTTCTGCTTTCAGTCAGAGAATGAGAGAATATAGGCATTTTACTCACAGGAACTACTATTATTCACGTAGAAATAAACATTAGGTAGGGCTTCCTGCAAGAATGGCTGTGATCTAGGAAATATGCTGATTCAAATCATTATGCGGAGAAAATACACTCACAGTTCTAGGACTCCATTATCTTCATTTCTCAATTCATCAAAAACTTTGCATCTTTGGAAGATCTCTTGCAGTGCTGTCCCTGCTGCTTCTTTCTGGCAAAAACTGGAAATGCGTTTTCCTCCATCTCTTTCTCAATGGCACCTGGTGATTTTTGTTCTCTCAGAAATAAATAATTAACCTTGGGATAGGAGAAACACAAAATTGTTTTGAGTAATGAAAAGCAACTCTGCACCCTCACAGAGGAATACTGCACACAGCTAAAAGGCATCAAATATGGTAACAATCAATAACATGCTTAGAACTGAATGCATCTTTACCTCAAGCTTTGGATAACATCTGTCAGTTACTAGAACTATTCACCACCTTCCAGCCTTGATAATAGTTTTAGACTGAATTTTGGAATGAATAAGAAAGTATATTTCTGCCAGTTAGCATGGTGGGTGAGATTCATGGCTAACTCAATTCTGAGTTAGCCAGCCCTGRTTCCTCATGAGTGACAGGGGGTGGGTAGGTGAGATAGGCAGAAGGTCAGACGTTTAAAGTAGGTGCTTAAAAACAGGTAAGATAAATGCTGTCAAAATTAACTACTGTTTTATGCGGGTTTGCTCTACCAAAGTAATACTTACAGTTAATACCTCTACATACACTGCTTGTTAAGCACACAGTATAAAGAAATAATTGGAGGAATCATGCAAGAGAAGCCTGTGAAAGAACAGTGTTTAAAGTTTTTGTTTCTTAAGAAGAGCCATACATCCCTGAATTCAGTAAGAATGTCCCACAACCTGAGACTACCATAACCCATTCATGGGTTTTGCTGGTTTTGATACTTTTCAGTAAAATATTAGCTAAAAGAGGGAAATACTTRTTTATTTATTACTTAATTTTATTTTATTGCTTGAAATAATAGTCCTTATTTTAGTCAGATGTTTGTCGTTCATATATCAAAAAAATCAGAAATTCATTTCAAACAAAATGGGTCTTTACCCTCAGATTTTCCCTTTCGCTTTCATATATCTTATTAGTAGTAAATATCCAGCGTTCCCTTTTATGGTGTACTATAAAAATAAGAGCTTACTCCTAGTCTTACTACAGTTCTGGACTCATACATGCAAACCGGTGTTCTGTTAGAAACCTAAGCCTGACTTTTAGTTTATTATTTTTCAAAGGCACATAGCACCCACAGCTCATTTTCTGCTACGCAGGATCCTGATATAATTTGCTTGAAAGGCTTATATGTAGATATTATATATCAGTAGATATTAAAACCCAGTTTTAAAGCCCAGAAGATCTGAAAAAAATTAGTCTGATTTTTTTTGTTCTGGTTAATACTTGAGAATACAACATTTCTAACCTGTAGGGTAACAAAAACATGAAATATAGATCCAAGAACTATTTAAAATGTATTACTTCATGCTTTCAGGCAATTCCTTTAATTTAATTTCTTTTAATTAAAATTCATGCAGGACAGGGAAAGGTTGAAAACAGAAGATGCAAACTCCTGCCCCTCCAGTCTTCTGGGCAGATTTACYATTGACTCTACCAGAAGCGCAATTTTTCAAAAAATCTTTAAAATAAAAAATTTTGGTTAGTTTTAGCTCTCACAAGAAGTTACAAGTGCTAGAAGGCATTCAGCCTACAGTCCTTGTCTGCCCACAAACTACCACTCGGTATTACCAGATTTCTGCTACCTCAGTCCTGAACTCAACCTTACGCCAGTTACACCAAACTGCATAGTGGTTTCAAAGGTTTCCATGTGCAAACTCCCTGCCTCTGGTACCTACCACCCATCTCTCTGCTACAAGCTTTCACTATGAAGCAACTAGTTTTAGTTTAGACCCACACATCCCCTACAGCAATAGTCTAGAAAGGTGCTTTAGTCCTTACTTTGCCTTGCAAGCTCTTCATTAAAAAAAAAAAAAAAAAAAGCAGAGAAGAAAGCTGTGATCATTTGATTACTAACCAGATCGTGGATGCTGTACGCATTTTCAACAGCCTCAAACTGGTTGTTTTGCTCCAGCCTGCTGCTCCAAGTAGCAGCAAATAGAAAAATGCATTTGGAGGAAAGCAATAAAGTTCATCAGTCTTTTAATATATAGCAGATATCATTACTGCCGCATCACTGTCCCTTATGCAATACAGCATGCCTGGGATCTAACTGTGGAGCTACCCTGAAAAAACACACCTCTGCATACGYTGTCTGTAATGGTTCTCCCTCAATGTTACAAATGGTCTGCTGCTTTTCTGGAGKACTCAGGGTCTTCTGTCATAAAAGCAAGTGCTTCATCAGAGCTCAAGTACAGAAACAGGTTTTCTTGCACAGGGAGGAATACATGGGTCAGGTGTAAATTTTAAATAACTTAGCTTCCTATCTAAGATGGAGCCTCACTGTGACTTTGTCCTTGAGAAAAACATTAACAGCATGAGGGATTATCAAAACATAAGGCTGCTCACCATCTTAAGGAGACAATATTACAGTCAGGAAAGCCATTTGTATTCCTAAGTGTTTCTGAGAAGTTTGAGCAAGATGCTTTCAAGGAGGTCCATCAGCTTCCTAAACAAAACTGGGGTTCCACGAAGAGAGGACTTTTTTTTAACAACAACAAAGGCAGGTTGCCATTCTGATCCTCCAGTTCACACTCCTAGATCAAGATGCATTACATTTCTATTTTATTGCTCTGGTAGTTGAAAAAGGACTTTGAAATGGGGATACAGTGATCTGGTCTTAATGCAACTGGATTTTCTTTAAGTGTTGATCTGGTCCTCTGTCTCTAAGGCCTTTTGGTCCAACAGAAATACATTCATTCATGCAACACAGAGCATGAAACATAGCAAATTTATTACCCTGTGTCCTGGTTTCGGCTGGGATAGAGTTAAATTTCTTCCTAGTGCTGTGTTTTGAATTTAGTATGAGAAGAATGTTGATGTTTTTAATTGTTGCTAAGTAGTCTACTAGTCTAGGACTTCTCAGCTTCCCRTGCTCTGCCAGGTGCACAGGAAGCTGGGAGGGAGCATAGCCAGGACAGCTAGGCCAACTGGCCAACGGGGTATTCCATGCCATGTGACGCCATGCTCAGTATATAAATAGGGGGCGTGGTCCAGGAAGTAGCAATCGCTGCTTGGGCATTGGTTGGCAGGTGTGAGCAATTGAATTGTGCATCACTCATTTTGTATAACCTATCATTATTGTTATCATTATTATTATTATTTTCCCTTCCTTTTCTGTTGTATTAAACTGTCTTTATCTCAATCCATGAATTTTACTTTTTTTTTTTCTCTCGATACTCTTCCCCATCCCACTGCAGGGGGAGAGGGGAGTGAGCAAGCGGCTGTGTGGTGTTTGGCTGCCTGCTGGGTTAAACCATCACACCTTGCTTTGCCAAAATTTGGTGTTATACATGGGGAAATAAATCTGAAGTTCAACCAGCTTTTCAGGTACATACTGGCTAGTCTCTTTCATTTTTTGAGCACATGGTTAACATGGGAGCAGTAGAGTAATCTTATTTTAATGATTTTTAATGTTTGTGACATTTTTTTGCTCCATCATTTTGGTACTCATTGATTAACAACTGTGAATAAAACCCTGCCATCATTTTTGCAAATGGGGAAACAAAAAGAAATGCTTGTGAAACAAACGTTAGTATAACAACATCTTCTAAAATTCAGCAGAAATCTGTTAAACAATGGAGCTATTTGCTATCTTAGATAAAACTCAGAAGGCCTGAAAATGTCTTCATATAAGTTAAAATTAAATATCTTCATATATAGTAACTGACCTCCTGGACGATGCCATTTTAAGAAAGGAAAAATTATACACATGATGCACGTAAAAAGGGTGCCTTTCAAGTTGGAAATATTTCTTACTCCTTTTAGAGGTTCTGTACTGTAGGTAAAAAAATATTAGAAACTGTGATTATTATAAACTGTCATTATTATAAACATTATTATAAACGGTGAGCTTACTTAAAGGAATGTTCATATTTGGATCAACTAGGAGATAAACATTGTCTTTATAATCCTGTATAACACGATATTTAATGACCTCCTGAAATTCCTATTCACTTAATTCATTCGATAAAGCCTTGAACTAGACTCAAAAATACTATAACAAAAATAAAACACCCTCCAAAGTAAAAAAACTATGGTTAAATTACAGTTTTCTACCATATTGGGATAGCTCTAGAGATATTTAATATTCCTTATAAAATATAATTTTATATTATGTATATGAAAATATATAGTGTTTAACTTCTCCTGTTCTGCTGACTCATCCAGCAAGCAAACATGACTTGTCACTAACACTCTCTGCCTTTCATTATTTCACTGTGTGACTGTGTCACTCTTATACATGTAATGTTCAGCTTGTAATTTGCAACAAATAGATAAACTGTCATTCATGACTTTGAGTAGCAATTTTTAATTGCAGCAATCTTTAATCTTTTTATGTGTATGCTGGCAAATTCATCAAGTTCTTAATTTTGCTCTTCTGTATGAATTCAGCAGCTTTCTTGCCTCCTGAAGGAAGCAAATGTGGTAAAAAATCAACAAGGTATTTTATTGCCAACGAGAGTTATTTGATCTCTAAAATTCTTGAGTTACCTGAGGACCAACTGTGAAGTAAGGCTCTGGAGTTGGGCTTCAGAAGGCTTCAGGAATCATTCTTAATGCAGGATCCATTTTTAATATATAAATTGCTGGTGTGGGTAACTCGTTATACAACACCTTCAGCATTCTGCCTTCCACTAGAGTGAGGCTAATGCAACTGGTAGGACTGTACAGAAACAAGAGCAGGGCCATATGCTTGGTGGGCTGCTCAGCTACGCACTGAAAGCAACTGATTATAGTACTGTGTGGGTTGGCTTTTCTGCCCCATATGTAACACTAGGCAAGAAGTTATACTGAATAAAACTCTTGAAATAGCAAATTAAATCAGACACAATAGTGTAGTCTGATGTCACCTTTGGAAATAATCTGTGGAACCAATAGGCTGGTATATCTAAAATAATGTTTAAGAAGAACAGATGTGACATCCTATGGCCCTGACCCTCCAATATGCCTGCGCCTCCGTGGAGTCTTTTGGGGCTTCAGTGACTTGTTTATGCAGAACTCCTTGCAGAGCCTGGTAAAAATAAATCCCTGCTATGAAGAACAACAGAGAGGGAAAGTGCAGCTTAACTTTCATCTGGTACTTATGTCCTCAGGACTTTTAAAGTTGTATTTGGGAAGTCACATGTCATAACCACTTGTAGCACCTACAGATTTAAATACATACAGCACTAGTTCTGTGAGTAATCATGCAGACTTGGGTAAGACTGCTTATGTGCACTGTGTCTTTGGATGACTGGGATTTAAAGAGCAAATGCTCCCATATCTGCTTACTGGAATATTTGTCCCTTCACCTTTGAATCAAAATTAATACTTTTTTTTAAAGAGTCACCAAAATCCTCCCACACTTAGCTAAAATATTTTGCTTTCTGCAGTAACAGAGCATGTCTACTGTTACTAGAAGCTCCTCTGCTTTTTGATTTTTTTTTTTCCTTCAAGCACCTGAAAAAAACCACCAAGGTGGGGAGGATCAGGGCTCCTGGGAAATATGGAGTTAACGTAACCCAGGCTTGTTGCTATGAATAGGAAATAGCTTACCCCTGCAGTCAATTTGCCTAATTGATTAGAAGCCTGATTGCATCCCTAAAGGGCTAGATGCCCTGAGGGGATATGCATGCACAGAGGCAGGGAGCTGACATGGCAGCTTCACAGAAAGGGAATCTCCTGTGCTGCTGCTGGAGCCCGGGCTGAGAAATCCATTTTCCGCTGACCACTTCTGGATCAGAGCTCCTGCCCATCTCCAGCATGCTCCCAAGCACAGACCCAGCTTGTAGACTTGGAGAGAGGGGCCAGCAAGAGAAATCTGAGTGCTACCTCCCACAGGTGGCTGACGGGCCCAGCTGGCACAGAAACCAGCCAGTATGTGAAGACACTCAGCCCCCTGCGGCGAGGCTCTCCAGCAGAAGAAATGTTGTTTTGCCCACCCAAATGCTYCCCACCCGTAACCAGTAAGCGGTTTCCTTCTTTAGTCTTTCCTGCTCCTTCACTTCTCAGGAGTGAGAACCAGAAATGCCCGAATGACAGAAGTCCCAAGGCTTGGCAGAGCTCCCCCAAGGGTCAGAAACAACCGGAGTGGCTCCGTGGTTCCCTAATCAGCTCAGTGAAGTTGCCTTGTGAAGCCCAGTGGCAGGAAGCAGTTTAAAGTACAGTAACTCAGCCCATTGTCTGGGCTTTTTCAGCTTGGCTTCATTACTATTACCATGATAAAGACCAGCTTTTTTTTCTACTTCCCTTTTGCTCCTTCAAGTCTCTACTTGCTCTTGACTTTTCTGAATTTCACTTTGATACTTTGACACCTCGGTTGTTCTCCCAGACAGATATAATTACAAGAGTTCAAATAAACCTTGTTTTTGTCGGGGCGGGGGGTGAGGGAATGAGGAGAAAGCATGGGTAGTAGAGCGATGCTGTGAAGATTTGCTGGGAGAACTCATCTCCTCCCCAGTTTGGAGCAGTTCTTCAGGTCTTTTCTGCAATTCAGAGGGCCCAGAAAGTTGCAACTGTGGGACATATTCCAACATTCAGGTTTAGCATAAAACAGAAACGGCAAAAAGTGAGCCCAACAGGATAAATAGGGATTGCACACTGCCGACTGTGTTTCAGTGTGCAATACTCCACCTTCTTCCAATGACACCTCACCATTCTTACCTTGAGAAAGAATTTGACAACAGTTCAAATTTTAAAAGGAAGGAAAACCCATGTGAAGGCTCATTCAAAGGATCACACTGTGAAACAGCATGATGTCTTACAGTCAGCAACAGCACTCATTCAGTGCTGATGTGAAGGAAAATGCCTTTTATTTTTTTCCCCCCATATCTCCACCACTCACCGGAATTCCTTGACAGTCCCCAAACCCAATACAACCTGCTCTCCTTAACTTGTGRGATTTAGTGACTCCCACGTTGCTAGGGCTGGAAGGTACCAAAAGAATAAATAAATGTATTTCTGGGGCCCCTTATGAAAAGACATCACAGAACTCAGTTCTACTTTCCTGAGAGCAGAAAATGAGTCACAACTTCACTTATGGTTCACCTGGGAGCAGCTGACAGAGATTCTCCTTTGTGTCAGTACAAAAAAAGGCAGCCAGCTGGTGAGGGCAACGCAGCCATCATCTAATCTCTAATGCAGTGTGAAAAGAACTAYGGCAGGGGTTAGACTTTTACTCTGGTGACATTCATAAACCACCTGGAACAAAGACACATGGGGAAAGTGAGCCTAGCCTCAACAGAATTATTTCTTTTATCTCCAATTCAAAGTCTAGTTCTGTCACTAAACATGCTACCACATTATTAGGAAATGGAGCTCTATTTCTACAGGAAGATAGATATTTTTGCTTTTTTCCTATTACTTCCCAACTCCTTTTTTTTCTAGGCCGTAAGTCCTTGTACATCCCTACACTTCACCATTGCAGTTCCTGATTTAGTATTCTGAGGACCACTATTAGAACCACTAGACACAGCTTCAATCCTTTTGACAAAATATATTTATATTCCTCCTGTACTAATCTCAGAGACCATAATACATCATGCAGTGACCTGGATGACAGAGTAGTGGATGCATTTATTAAACCTGCAGATGACACCAAGTGGGAAGAGACTACCAGGAAGCTTGGCTTGGAATATAAAGTGATTTTGACAAACTGAACGTGTGGTCTGAAGAAGTGGTAGGCTACCCAGCACAGACAAATGCAAGACAATGCACACAGGCAAGAATAATCCACCACATGAAGACAGGCTGACAAACAGCTGGTTAGAGAGTGAGCTCTACAGAGATGAAAGCTGAGAGGCTGGAGAGGATTGCAAGCTTAACAAACCCAAACAYGGCAAGAGGAACTATAAGTGTAAGTCCAGCCTGGAAATCACAAAACACGATGATTCCATTATATGCTGCATTGCAGCTTCAAGGGGAGCACTGCATCCAGTTGTGTGTGAGGTGCTTCAAGAGGGACACAGAACAGTTGAAGAGAACAATGAAGATGAACAGAGGTGTAGAAAATGCAATCAATTAAAATGGTGTTAGCTTAGAAAGAAAAGGCTGAAGACACTATGGTCTGCAAACCTGTGGAAAGGAAATTATAGGGTTTTTTTCTATTTATTTAGTTATTCCATGGGGAAAAATGCAAAAAGGAATGGGCTCAAGTTGCAGGAAGAAGGTTAAGTTTCATAATATTATACTGTCATATGATATCAGGAAACAATTTTTGTCTTATTTACTTACCTAAATAAAGAGTGCAACAACTCATAAACACTAGATAGGCTTTTTTAAGGTCATCAGTCTATAGAAATTGCTTCTGAAAACATCATGAAGTCTATCTACAGTACCTGATCTTAAAAAATAAAATCAACACTCCTATATTGTGAGATGTATCACCTAGAGGGAACCATCTGTCTGTATGCTCTCTTGTATGCTTTCCTGTTAATTCATATGTCCAGAGACAGAAAAACAAACACCAAGGAATGACAGGCAGATTTATTATACTAAAGTATATACTAGAGTATTAAAAATAGATTCTGTAAAAATAAAATACTAGCTTAAACTAATTTATATAAATGTTTTTCTTTACCTATGATGTATAAAATTATGTATTTCAACTACAGTTTATAAAAATGAGTTAAAAAATTCTTTTTAATTTTCTGTTTAAAAACATTGTATGAAAAACTTCACAAGAAAAGAATGACTCCAAAATATTTTTTAAATTATATGAACCAGCTGTGTATAACATGATACACAGTTTGGTGCCCCCTTTTGCCCTTTTTTGAAGCTTTTAAAACACATTGGCACGCTGAACCAGATCCAGCTCCTGTATAAAGCTGAAACATCTCTACCTGGGTTCACTGGATTTATACCAATATCCAATGGTACTTTTTCTTTCTTTTTTTCTTTCAGCCAGAGAACAGACTCAGGCCTATTGCAGTTACAAATCACAATGAAGTTTACGTCATTGATATTGCACCCTTGGATTTTACTGTGAGATCACTCTGCACTTTACAGCAGGACAGTAGATCATTTTGTTGATTTTTTTTTTTCCCTCCAGTCTGAAGTATTTTTTGCATCTCCAATAAATTCCCAAATGAGTTTTCCCAGGCTTGAGTAATACCCACTGAATGTATTCAGGATTTAACTGTATTATCCTTGAATCGCCTCATAGAAATTCTAGGTCTGGTAGATAGCTCATTCAGTTCTGAATTATTAGTGTGTTATATTTATTATTAAAATTATAAGTTAGGGCATATTTTGCATCTGCTTTCTTACGGTATCTGTAGCCCTTCAAAATATGTTTGGTTTCCTTTTTTCTTTCCAGTTGCAGTCTTCCATTTGGAGAACGACTTTGCCACATTTGCAGCAGGAGAAATGGAAAATTTTTGAGTTTTTAGATCACTTAACACCTACTGTGAAGTATCATTATCAATGCATAGGCAAGACTATGCAAATAATTTGAATCCCCCATACAAGAAATACTTGTTTTAATATCAAAAATTCTATATCCCTATATGAGCACAAATAGATTTCCTTATCCTTAAAGCATGTTTAAGTGTAAAACTTTTCAGTCAAAAAGGACATCTCAGAAAAAACACTCCCATGTATAAGGATCTGACCCTAACATAGACTTTTAATATCAATGTACTTTTGATTTACAGTCTTGTAAGTTAAATGTGTGTAGCTCCTACATGGATGACAACTACAGTTTGTATTTTCTCCTTATCCATTTCCCTGGACACACTTCAACGTGCATAGAAAGTACAAAGAACGTACTAGTCCAAAATGAACTTTTGGCCTCTTGAGGACACAGGRAAGTTTGGTTCCTGCAGCGGCTTCAATTCCTCTACAGGATCCCTCAAATTTGGCTTTCAGCTACAGTAAAGCAAATTAAAAGCAACCTCCTGGTTCTAGAATGGATATTGACCAAAAGTTAACACGATACACATTTATAAAAAAGTTCTACCCGTGTACCCCAGAGGTGTGTTCTGGTTGCTATGGGAATGGTAATCATGAATTTCCTGGCTAGAGTGTGATCAAAATCCTAACTTTCAACACTGCATTAATGTCGTTTTTCACACTTGCAAGATACAGATTTTAGCCGCAGTTCAGGCGTTCCCAAATGGAATAAGTTCTTTCCCCTGACATTGTGCTAGGATGTTAAACTTAACAAAAACAAAACAAAACAAAACAAAACAAACAACAACAAAAGGTAAAAAAATAATAGTTACATACAGACAAAACCCTTACAGTATCACCTTCAGCATTTCCAACAAACCCCCACCAGTTTCCATTCAAACTGGTGGCTCAATGTACCTGAGACAGCTAATTAAAAAAGGAAGTGGTCAAAGTCAGGCTTTTTTTGTAAACTTCAAAGGTGATCCCTCTCCTTCCTCCTCTTTACATTTTACTGTCTGGCTTTCTGCCCATCCTGCAGCTGTTAGCTGAGCCTGTGTTTCATGGCGTCAAACCTGCCTCCTCACGGTCCATAAAGTTACAGCAGGGATCGTGATACGCAGGTGTGGAAAAGCCAGAAGTGCAAGATGGGCCCGTTAATGATTTTTCTGGCACCCCATGCTGAGCTGCTGAAAAAAGAGAGCAGCTCGCAGAAGGCAAGTGACTCTTTGTTTGCAAAGGTATTCGAGATCGTATTACTTCTCCCACAGCAAAGGTGTTGGGTTTTCACTTTAAGGGCTGTTTACAGAAATKATTCACCTTTTATACAGCTTTTAAAAAATGCTTTGAGGCTTTAATTGGACACAGGATTTGCATCACACCAGCATGAAAACTCTTACTTTTCATTTAACCCTGCCATTAAATCATTCAATGATCTTACCCAATGATAATCAGCCAGCTCCCATTATGTGGGCTTAACAGAGGAAAACAAAAATCAAATAATTAGGGGTTCATTTATGTCATAAGCTTTAATCTGGAATTTCTGCACCCATTTACATTTGCGCAATGAAGGCAGAGGGGATCAACTGCTGAAAAAAAAACCACCAAGAAAAAGCACAACAATTTGCTGTTCTTCTTGAAATAACTGAGCAATGTATTAACTAATATCTAAAACTCTTAGCTTATAAAAATAATTTAAAATTCTGCTTTATTTTAAGCATTGCTCAAGCCATGGTCTGAACTGTGCCCAAAGAACAACTTTAAACAACTCCAGCTCAAGATTTTTAGCAACGGGTGCCTGAAACTGATGGCCTACAGGAACTAAAGGGCTACAGGAACCATTTTCCAGAACACACAAGTGACACGTGGTATTCTCCGCCACTCAGAATCAATGGACTTAAATTTGCAGATCCTCCAAACACTGAGGCATGGCCCAGATTTCACAAAACATTTAGTGCCCAACTTCAAGTAGTGGCCCTATCTCCACTAGGAGATAGAACCTGAACAGTTGCATTTGGGCTTTAAACTCCACCCTCGAGCCCCTGGTTAGTTGTGGGACGCTAGCACTTCTGCAGCCTGTAGGTCCTAGATCCTCTAGCACCCCAATCTTGAATCATCTATATTTTAACCCCAGCCCTTTGCATCAGTGTTTTAAAGCTAGGCAGTATTTTGGTGCTAACAAAGGGTGAGCAGATAAGGACTGAGAGAAGCAGCTAGTGAGGAACAAATTGTGAGGGGATGGGAGGTTTAAGAGGAGCTACTGAAACAGAAAAGTGCCGGCTGCACTGTCATCTCTGCTGTTCATCCATACATCATTTACTTATATCAAAAGTTTAGCAAAGTAGGGATTTGTCTACCCATAATTCTGTAAGAGAGTTACAATTTCTATTGCTACAACTCCTAAAGATACAGTGTTTCTGGGCACTGCCCAAAGCTCAAAGATGCAAGTTCAGTTCTGGAACTGCACATCCATCTAGATCCACATGATGGATATGCCCCCTCTGGCAAGCACGGGTAGATGAACTTCAGGCTCCTGACCTGCTCATGTATTTTTTTCCTAATACTTTATTTCCCTGAACAACCGTTTCTGACGCAGCAATTTGCAGAAACTCAAACCAGGACTGGGAGCAATCACAGACCTGAAGAAAAGCAGTGCCAACCATAAATGAGCTGGAACCAGGAGCATTATGCTTCCGCTACCGCTTCAGCATTTGGTTGTGTTACTGAGTGGCATCTGAAGTTGTGCGATAGCAGGACATCTCTTTAAGAAAGGCCAGAGGGAACCAGTGAAGAATGCAGTGTGGTTTTCTCCATGCCTGCAGTTACAACTTGCTCAGAACTGGCATGGCATGGCTTTGCTGATGAACAAATGGATCAGGTGCCCTTTCTAAAGACATTAGGGAATGATGTGTGTGTTCCATGTTGCTCCTAAGCCCAGTTCTGACAACAGAATTTCAAGGGAACTTGGTACACGTAAGATGCTCTCTCTCCTTCTTCCAGTAACTGCTATGGAAACTGTGCCAGTTCCTTCAGCATGGAAATATAACACCAGCTGCTCATCCCAGGACTCTGCAAAGATGGTCTGCAAAGAGCAACCACAGCTCAAAAACTCGGGAACAGAACTGTCAGAGTATCCACATACAGCAGAGAAATAGAGAAAGAGATATAGAAAAGGTAACAACTCTCTATATTTTTGCTAGAAACTTATTTCCCAGCTGCCAGAAGGAAGAGTAAGGTGAGCTCATGAATAATTGCTTTTGCTGGTTCCCTTGACCGCCAGACTAGTCTTTAGCTATCTGTCCTGCAGCAGTCTGTAATAACCTCCCCATTTGTGTCAGCAGATACATTTTAACAGCAAAGTGCAAGAAACAAAATCTTCTTCTAAACTCAATAAATCTCAATAGCCTTTGTGCTGCACCCACAAGCCACCTAAACTACATGAACTGGCCTGTCTCATTATGTTTGTGATGCCCAAAAATGTCTTCCCAACCATATGTTACATAGTTCATGAAAAAGTACTGTACCATCAGCTTTTCAAGAACGAACCTCTGACCTTGCAGCTCTAGAGGGTGATGAGTCAGTCTTCTGTGCTCTCACAAGAAAATAAATTTTTAAAAAAGCATGTTAGAAACTGAAAACCTGAGGGAGACTGGGCATGGTGGGTGGGTGTTGCAGAACGCTATGGTAAATTATTGGCTCCACCAAGGGACTCTTCAATGGCTCTACGCATGCTATACAGTCTTTTTGCACCACAACTCCTTTCTCTGGTGGTGACAGCAGCACAACCCTCATCTCGCAATGAGGGGTTGCAATGAAACAAACAAACAATTTTAAGGGTTGTGACATGCTCAAATATCAAAATAATTGAGGCAATAGATGTATCTCAGGATGATTTTTAGGGTCTGCCTTTCTCTAGACTTCCATAGGATTCTTTATTCTGAGATTCCCAAGCTGCTTTTTTATGGATACTGCCAGCAACAGTGAGGGCCACAAGCAGCATCCTCATTTTTGCTGCATTACAGTCCCTTTTGAAATGCCTCAAATACAGTTTGGTAAAGCCAGCTATAATCCTCAAGGAGTAAGCATCTCACCTCCAGGTGTGCTCACCTGTTCTCCACAGGTAATTAAGGACTCCGTCTGGGTTCAGCTGCTAAGCATCCTACTGGGACTGAGCTATGGGGTTTTCTCTGCCAGCCTCAGCTCTGCCCTCCCCAGCACACCTGTGGCAGTGGCAACTGCAGCTCCCAGCCACATGCTACACTGAGATGACTTGTATGCCACAAGTGACACGTACCACAGCAGGGCATCCCCTGCTTTACTAAATCCTATAGGCTACTTTAAACACATAACGGTTCTTAAGGTTGCACACTGGCAAACTAGTTCTTGCGGACCACTGTTACCATCTCTGCTCTGTATCAGTGTACTTGTGGGATGTATGTTGATTTAAACAAGCATCTTTGTGATATCAAACTGTTTTCTACCAACTCATTTGTCCAACATTTAATGTTATGTTATTATGACATGGTCCTCTTACTTTGAAATCAAAGGCTTTAACCCTAAGGCTGAATGAGGCACAGCACAATGCAGTGCAAGGTTAAAGCTCCTATTTGAACCTGGATGGACCACCAGGCTAGCAGGGCTGTCCTGCTTCTTATAACCCTATTAGCTTACTCAGACAATGAGAAGTTTCTAATACACCTTGATTTTCCCAAACTTGTTTGCAAACTTTTTCAATTAAAAATATTTGGGGTTTGCAATTTTTCTTGAATTCTGATTGACCAGCTTATAACAACTGAAACAAGTATAAGCTATAGTCAAGTCTGTGTGCTTTTATTTTTAAACTGAAATACTATTTTCAAACTGTAACAATTTCAAAACTAGCAAAATGCTGAAAGTGTGTGAAATTTAAACCCAATAAAACACATTGTGAAAACCAGCAGAATTCGAACATATAAATATTTCTCATTTCTTCGTTTCTCCATTTTTCAGTCAATTCTAACAGAAGAAACACTAAGGAACATTAAAACTTGATAAATCCATGATAATATGACAAAGGCTAAACCTTGCCTGATCTGGCAAGCGAGAAGAAGGTGGGAGGAATTCCGAGAGAGCGGCTGGAGTGAGAAGTGAAACTGCAAGACCGTGAGATGGTGATCAAAGAGAACAAGGACTCCCAGGCACAGTGAGAAAAAGCGTTACTGTCCTGGAGAGATGAATGAAGAAAATCTGTAAAAAACAGGGTCGTCTTTGTGCTGCAATTCCCCCAACATTGTTCAGAAGAATTGATTTTTAGCTGTTACATTAGCCCAATTCAGAAAATTTCATCAGCTTCCTTAAATTTGCCTTGTTTTCTCAAAAAATGTCCCAAGCTCTAGAGTGCATTTCACTATGCACTGGGCGCAAATACAACACCAGATATGACCACATTTCAGAGACTATCCACCCAACTGGATGTCCAAAGGCTTAACGAGCTGATGTTTGAAAAATATTTCATCTAAGAATGTTGAAAGGTAAATAATGCAGCACCACATTAGTAAGAAACAAATTAACCAGCTGAGTTTTTCTTTTTATTGCCGTTGTCAACAACAACAGTCTCTATACATCAAGCAAACAACTTTCAGACTCAGAAGATCATTGTGTTTTAAAGCAATAATTGATGCTGTTAATTTTTCTCTCAGAGAAAAAAAAAAAACTTTTCTCTATTGCAACGGTAGGGTTTTTTTTGAGGCATTTTCTACTGTAAGTTGGAGCATAAAGATCCTTCAGRTATGGTTTGGACAGATATCAAAGCAATGGGAGGGAAACCATGAAAATCAAAAAACAAACAAACAAACAAACACCACAAAAAGACCCCAGAAAAACCAAAACAGCAGAACAGTCTGCTCCTTAATTCTGAAGTCCTGATACTGACCATTTTTTCAAGCTGGCACACCTCTGTGCTGCCCCATAGCTCTCATTCWTATAATTGTTTTCTGGTGCTGAATGGAGCAAAGACACAATTTCTGAGCACGTACAATATTTCAGGTGATAGAACAAGATCATGGTGGGGAAGGGGAGAAGCAATGTTTTTAGTAAAGAATTAGAAGGCATTTCGGAAGACTTCATCACTTCCAGCTAGAGCTGAAATTTAAAATACTGTCTTAAGATTCTATTTTCTTTTGTGTTCCTGACTAAAGTTAGCCACCTGTTTCTTTCAGTAGCATCTATGGTTTGTTTTTAGTAGTTTCTATGTAGCAATGATTGTTTTTAATGTTCAAGAAGGAGCTGTACTCTCAAGTTGGTCAAGAGATGGACACACAGAAAAAAAAAAAAAAATCAGTGAAGGGAAGGAAAGGACTTATAAGGGGATTCGAGACCTGCTCCAGTCAGGGCAGTGGGGTGGGCTATTCGGATGATTGTGGTCTGGGCACTCTGGATGAGCTCAGAGAACTTGTGCAATGCTTAGACAGCAACATACAGGCAGCAGTGGCGGAAAAGAAAATAGCTGAGGATATTAGGAAAGCAAGGCAATATGAGGTACGCAATGGAGAATAAAAGCTTTAAGGAGCTTTTAAGATAAGAAAAGATGGGGATCCAGTGACAGATTCTCCCATGGGATTGTCACAACTCAAGCAATAGGCCAAGAAATTATTTTAGCTCTTATGCTCTGAAGAATGGAAGTATCTGTCCTGGAGGAGAGGGAGGGCTAAACATCATTGTATTATCAAGGTGGGATTAAATGTAGGCCTGAACAATGGTCCAGTGCAACAAAGAAATGTCATTCAGATAAAGTTCTCCCAGTATCTACTACCTAGAGGGAAAAAACCAATTTAAAAATGTACTGTTCCATCCTCAGCAGCAAGGAAGATGGAGGACAGCTATGCTTGTTTAAAACCAGTATAGGCATAACATTTAGAACTAGTGATATATAATATATTTTTTATTGAAACATTAGAATGGGGAATGYCATTGGAACGCCTGGAGGAGGGGGAACAGTATAGTCACTGCTTGAAATTCCCCCCTACATTCAAAGTACGGGCAAGACTTTCACAACCCCAGTGATACACTAGCCTTACATTGTGCAAGGCTGGACTACTCCTCTTGCACCTTATGGACATATGAATAAAGTATGATTAAAGCCAAAAAATATGCCTTGAATGACTTGGTAAGATTTTATTATTATTATTTTWAAAAGACACATCAGAGAGGTATTAAAATTCAAATTTAAAGAAAGGATAGTTATAACATAACTGCCTCTTCAACAGGTGGGGACTGACAAGTTACAAATATTTTCCTTTTTAGTTCAGATAACTTTTTACAGCAATGAAATCAGCTCTCGAGTGCTTTGAAGCCAGGCGTAACCAAACCACCCACTGACTTATGAGTAACTCCGTAGAAATGGCTACCAAGTGCAACTCCGGTGATGCCACTGGAAAAAACAGCCGACAAACATGGCCTTTATTTCATACGCTCAGCTTAGTAATTACAGAGCAAAATACAGCTGAAAGGACCCAGCGAGGGCTGGGATTTTCACACTTACCTTAGGAAATATTTGCTCAGTTTCTTTTTGGGGCTTCATGTGTTTATGACAACGAGGCGGACGTTGGCAGCAGGCCGATCCCTGCGCTCTGGCTGGGCTCTGTGGGCAGAAGAAAGAAAACAAAGTCAGAAGGATGCGTTTTCTAAATGGGATATTCAACTCATGGTGGTGTATTTGCCCCTTGAAGTGCCATCCTAAAGTGCATCTTCACCTGGAAAAAAGTGACTAACATAACAGGCAGGACTGTTTTAGAGATTATATTTTCCTTACTCAAGCCAATCTCCATTTCTTTAAAAGAAAAGAATACTTCTGAACAGGACCACATTCTGGTTTTTCCATACTTCACTCTCTTTTTACCCTACATATTTTCTTTCCATTAGGCTGTATTCTGGTCTCATTTACCTTCAGTGGAAGTAGAGAATAAATGCTCTAGTGTCAGCAAAATGGGTCCAGTTTTACATGGGCATAGCTTAAGTAGCCCTTCCACACTCTTTCTCAGCCAAAACAAGTGGAAGTTACCAGCTAATGGAGGTCCTGTACCCTCCTTCTAGTATTTGTACAGCTATGTAGTAAGCCATATCAGGAAACCATCTCAAAATTAACCTGAAGAAAAACTAGGGAGCAGAGAGGGGAGATGTTTTTCCTCCAGGTCAGCACCAAGATCTGCCTCCCAACACAGGTGGCATGAGTTCCAGYAGGAGCACAAGCAGGGAAGAGCTGGGGGCGACACCTTCGCTTTACACAGCACACTTAGGTCAATCCAAAATTATTGTGAAACTACAGTCCTGAGCTAGTTCACAATTAAGGGAGGCAAATCAGAAAAAAAAAAAAAAAAAAACACAAAAAAAAAAAAAAAAAAAAAAAAAAAAGGAATATTTTTTTCTTTTTGGTTGAGCTCTGTGAACTAGCTCACTTTGGTGTCACACAAGCGCTAGCAGAAGACCAAGGACAGGAAGGGGAGGGGAGCAGGACTTGGCAGCAATAGCTATTGTATCAGCTTAGCTGTAGCACCAATCCATCACTTACAGCATCTGTGGTAAAATGATTGTTAACAACAGCAAAACCTCAAAACTCTTGAAATGATTTCTTTTTCTTACTGGCTAGGAAATTACAGTGGTTCTTTCTGAGATCTTTCATAAAAGGCATGTATACATGAAGATATAAGATCTGGCTGAGAGATAAAGAACTGAAACACTAGTGCTTGGAAACAGATTTAAAGCCTTGTTCAGGCCACCTTACCCCTCTTTCAATAGAAAAAGGAGGGGGGGAGAGGACCCTATTAATCTTTGCGCAAAGGCTGTTCTGATGAAACCTTAAACACAGTGATTTTACTCCAAGTGGTTATTACACTTCGATGAGACCTACAGTAGTACAATTGCATTGGTTCACTGTTTGTTCCCATAGCTTCCTCCATCTGCCTCAAATCACTGTTGTTCAAGTGGCTGCTACCTGCAGCTCTCAGGAGCGGCATACAAGCAGCACTGCACTGGTGTTCCAGAAATGCCTGGATCTGGCTCTGTGGAAGCAGCGTAAGAGTTAGGTATTTGCACATTTTCACTTCTAGGCATGAGCCAGAGGTGCAAAGCTTCACGACTGAGGCAGCAAAGGAAACCTCAGCCACAAGGTAGGTTTGATTTGGACCAGTTGATGGTGAGTTTCATGCAAAAGTTTGTGTTAATGCCTCAAACAGTTTACAAACCCTTAGATGAAAGAATTTATTGCAGTGATCTACTGAATAAAAACATAGTGAATGCAGTCAGCTTTTTTTCACTATTTGACAAGTTAGGTTGGCAATAACAACTGTGTGGATGCAATACACTTTGATTTTGTAATGGACCCGATTTAAAACTTCCCTGTGAAATTCTGACTGAAATTGAAATTCTGCACTTGGTAGCAGGCAGATTCAGAATGGGTATGTCTAGACAGGCCACGTTCAGCTAGAAAAGATCCTGAGCAACCAGATCTAGATTTGAAGTTGGAACAGAAGTTGGTTGAGAAACCTCCAGAGGTCCCTTGCAACCACTATCTTATCAATGCTTTCAAGTGCACATAGCAGTAGATTTGATCCAGTCACTTTAACAGAGGCACCCTGCTTCACTTGAGTACTTTACCAAGAGCACTTACAAATAGTAATGGCTGAGGTCATTACCAAAACTGAATGCCTCTCTGGACTACCTGCTTTGGCCAAACACAAGTCACAGGCCTATGTGACAGCTGGGTGAAATATAATGGATCCTTGAACAGGAGACAGGGTCAGTAATCACTTAGACCCTCCTGACCCTAAAACATAATGAATAAAGACAGGATTAGATGAAGAGACATCAGGGAGAAAAAACCCTCTGAAGTTTGGTTAGCAATCTTCAAACTACAAGATTATTAGTCTTAGCCTGGAGAATAGTTTGCGTGCCTCAGAGACAATCTCCTTTTTCTAGCTGGTCTAATTAAAGAAACCTACAAACAATCTTGTCAGTGTCTTTCTGACCATACAGTAGAACACAAGCTGCTACTGAGAGGGAAAGTAACTGCAAACATCCCAGTTACAGGAGGCAGATTAGGCAGGAGGCCAGCTGAGCAAAGAAAGGAGGCAGCAGACCGGACTCCCAGACCCGGTGCCAGAGGTTAGCTATATATTGTACTTTGTAAACAACAAAGTCATCCTAGCTCTCTTCCTGCAGAAACCCCACGCAGCCTGCAAACAAGAGTTAAAGCAAGGAACGGGAGTTATTTCCAGCAACTTCCACAAGTGTGTGCACCCCATAGTTCTTTATCAGACGCACACTTGGCCTTAACTCTGAGACATTCATTGCTTTAACTGGGCGCGTTCGTTTTGACAAAACAAAAGTTGAGGAATGGTCAGTCTCAGAGCAAAGATATTCATTGTAATTCCCCTAGTCTTTGTTAATGTATTAAACATAGGAATTCTGCTTTAATTTCAGTCCTGTGAAAAAATAAAAAGCAGAATCTTGCCACAATGCATAACTATTATGCTTTAAAAAAATAAAATCGCTAAGTGCTTGTAAGACAAGTAACACTTGCATTTCCTGCATGCAGGAAACAAGGGGGAAAAGACGACATCCAAAGAGGGAAAGGATCAGGCATTCCGTCTGAAAAAGAGGAGTATGTGTGAGATTTGATTTTTATGCTGCTTGCTGCATGGTCCTGTAAGTCAATGCAGATCCCCACTTCTTGCTTCAGATCTGTTTCAGGAGAGATTTTGCACTCAGCAGGCAAAGTGTGCCAGCACTGGAGTGAGCAGTGTTATCGGGTGTTAGCTGCAGCACTCTGATACATCCTTGAGAACTAGCACATCATTAAGGATCCTTTCACGATGGAATGTGTGGGTCTTAGGTCCATATGTCAGACAAAACTGAGGATCCTTTTAAGGAGGAATTAAAAAAAMCCCTTGACAACAAATAACTTTTAATAACTGTTCCTTTAAGTGCTCCTTTTGCATTGGATTTCAGTACTATTACTGAGATTCTCAAAAAACAGTTTTGATAAAGTGACTCTGTATGCTCTTCTGTGGGAAAAAACAAAACAAAACAAAACCAACAAAAAACCCAAACAACCTAAAAAAACCCCACCACAAGATGTAGCTATTTGTTTGAAAAGTGCTCCAGAAGAGAAATTAATAGGGAACATATATTGCAGTGCAATACCGGGTATTACAGATATGAAGTCTGATTCTCTCCTCTCTGCACCTTGGGCAGTCATTGCCACCTCCCTGAATTAGCAGCAGTTTACACCTACTTGCACTGATATAAATGACAACACAAGAGCAAGGTGATAGAAAACAGGTCTGCAATGTACAGCCTCAGCCAAACACACCTGCAACTCTTTTACAGAGCAAACTATGTATTGCTCTATGTCTAACTCTCTGTATATGACAATAATACTAATAAGCTATATGGAACTACATACAATATATATGACACAATTTATATACTGGACTTAGTAAGAGATTTGGTAATGACCAATGTATACACAAACAGTAAAACACCTCTGCTCCCATGTTACATTCTAAGCATGTTTTAAAATAAATTAGGATTTGCTCTCTGGCACAGCTGAAGCAGGACCTGCTCCCCCAGCAGCCACCTTGATGAAGAAAACAGGGAGAATTCACACTGATCAAGGACTTGGCAGCACAGGCATCACACTTCCAATTCCCATGGGCAAGTACCTGTCCCAGTCACACAACTTCAAGAACACACCACAGATGACTACGAGATTAAATATGAAACTCCCGGACCACACTGGCATGTGACCTCAGTAGTTACTGTTTGTAAACTACATGGCTGAATAACCCCAGATTTGCTAAGAAAGAAGTCACAGTATGGTTTGCTTTTTCACTGTTGAGGTTGCTGAAAGCATGAAGACCTGCGGTGCTCTCCAGCCTTCCTTACTTATGCTCCTAAAAATGAACTGGCACAGTTCTCCTGTTCTCCACACCTCTATACACATCAGTTACCCCTGCTGGGATGTCAAGAGACCACCAATATCACATCTGAGACTCCTCCACTCATGGAAACATTTGTGGTTAACAACTGTAGACTGTTTTTCCTGATTATCAAGTTTCACTCCAGAGATAACTGGAAATACTTAATTTGGAATAACTTCATAAGGGCCTGTCTTACAGAATATCTATTCAGATTATTTCCCTATATTAGCCCTGTGTAAAGAAGCTTATTCCTTAACATTGCCAAGTGTGTAAAAGGAAGCCCACTGCCAGAAGAGTCACCTGTGTATTCACAATATATCACCTACTTTGCACCGACTTCCACATGGATTGTTTTCCATCCATAATCCACCTGCTTCATAACCAGTAAACCAGTACAGTGTGGTCTCCCTTGAGTACCTTTGCCAAGAACACATTAAGCTCTTAGTGAAGAATAAAAATTAATTTCAAACCAAGGCCCAACCCATGCCCTGCCTCTGATACGGGGCTGGGGGAAGTCTTTACTGAAACACTATTCCACTTTAGGATGAACCGCCTTAGATGTTCAACATGAACAATGATTTTTTTGTTCTCAAATAATCCCCAAACTCCATTCTTATAGATCTATCCTATTATGCATGCTTCTGTTTCCCAGACATTATGCACCATACCTGATTCTTATCCAGAATCTCTGGCATCTGCTGCTGCGCATCTAACTCCATTTGCTGCTAAGGTTAACAGTAACCTTAGACTGAAGTGAGTAACAATACATACAACTTCAGATAACAGAATTTCATGTTAATCTTGGCTGCTGTGTCTAGAGTTAAAACAGGAGTGGCTGGTGTTCAGGAGGCTCTGGTTTGGGAGTTATAGATGCACATGGTAGGTGGACTGGAAAGGGAAGGAAGCTTGCTTATACAACTGACAATTTCTTGGCTGTCAATGGCTGCTTTTTTGAAATTTCTGTACCAAAAAGTGAAAGAGTATTTAGCAGGTGCATTTCAGTGATGCCTGAGAGGAGGAAAAGCCAGAGGCTTTTTCAGGACAAAAGGCACGGGACGCATGTGAAGTGGGAAAGGAAGGCTGCCTCAAGCATGAAGTGGGGAAGTCTGGGGGTTTATTTTGTTGTGATTAGAAAGAGGAGTTTCTAATCACAGGAGGGAGGGAAGAGAGAGGAGCCATAGTCTTCACCTACTAACATTCAAGCACACTATAGTAGCCACCAGACACACACACACATTAAAAAAACAGGTCCCAGGCCTTCCTTGGTATTTAAACTTCTGCCTCATCCCTYTGAAGCCTAATATCCCTGCTGACAATCAACACCTCTTCCTTGACTCATCCTGGCTTCTTCCTTTTCACCTCTGTGGATCAGCGGTGCTGAACACCACACGCATCTCACTCAGTTTTGTGCCCTTTTCAGCCCTGCCAYTGCCTGCACTGTACTTCACCTGCTCGAGTCCCTCCTTTCCTTTGGCTCACTTTGGCTTTGGCCCCCAGTTTGGAAGTTATGTCCATACTGTAAGGTAAAGATATCCGATTTATTTTTAAGAGGCAAGCTCAAACACCAGTAAGTCTGATCTAGGCTGCATGGAGCAAGCCATGGGCACTTCTGACACCCCCAGTTCTAACAAAGTGCTCTCTGTGTCACACTGAGGCCCAGCACATATATGGATTTCTTGTCTCCCTCTAATGCTTCTTCATTCTCCTCTATCTCTTGTCTCCTGTCTGTGAGAGCTCTTCAAAGCTCTATCCTGGGTCTCATCTTCTGAATCTTATCCTCAGGGAGCCTCCTCTCTTCACACTGATATAACTATTACCTTTAGGTAAATGGCTCACAAATCTACATTTCAATGCCAAACTGATCTTCCTCAGTTTAGTCCTAAACATCTAATAACACTTCTGATCTGCTRCCCTGGAAAGATGACTATTTGTTTAATGCTAAACTTTGCAGCTATTACTGAACAGTTTGCATTTTTCCTTTTATGTTTTCTTTTTCTCCATTGTTGCTAGCAGCAACATCCTTCCCATTTCTAAAACTTCAATTTTTACTATGTCTACCTACCAATGCTGGAGTATTTCCTGCCTTTCAGGTCCTCCTCCACAATAAAACAAATAAATCCAGACAGCACGCTTGTCCACATCTTGGTCATCTTGATCTACTATAAATATTTCCCTCCTTAGTTCTTCACTGCTCCTGTATTTCTGGACCTGTGATGAAAGGAATAAAGAATATGCATCACACTCCCAGGACCTGGTTCACTTAGCTATTAGCAAGGTAATCAGTTCACAGCAACTTTAGTTACATTAAAAATAAAATGCAGCAGCAATAACAAAAATAGTTGTTCCATATCCTCTGTGACTTCCCTTCCCTTACTGTTGAAGTTCCATTTCCTACCTGTTATCCATAAATTCTACATCAAGAGCTGGGCAAAAGGTCTCACTGGCTGGTTCCTCACAGTCTCCATGCTGGACATGCCCTCAAAGTGACATTAATAAAAAGACAAGGCAACTTGAACTTGCACTGAAATCTCTCCTTCACATTTGTGCCTGACTCACACTCCTGTTCCTAGTTACCAATTTTCACAAACCTTTTCAGAACCTTGAGATGAAACTGGCCTGTGTGCTCAAAAGTGGGGGCAGAAAGAGGGACAGACAGCAGAATTACAAACAAATCTCATTTCCTTAGAATAAGAGTGAGAGTGAAGAAATTATTTACTTACACATTTACAAAATTTACTTATGCATTTAGTTCCTCCTGTTTATTTTCAGCTAAAATAATTCCAGTGAAAGAGACAACAATTATTACATTTAAACTGTCATCTTTATATTTCAGATCTAGCTATCTTTCAAGAGGCATGAAACAAAGGGAGGAATGAAATGAAGGCTACTGATTCAGAAAACCCCGYTGTTCTACGTGCAAGTAACACCTGAAAATGGGATCTATTTTCTTGCTATTCAGCTAAAGTCATTCACTCCCAGAGTTCATTACGCATAGTGGCATGATCCAAGAAAAAAAAAAATCGCCTACATTTTAATTGTTTTAATAGCTACAATTTGGGACAAATTGGCAAGAATGATAGTTTATTTGTAAAATATTTTGCATACCAAGTTTGGGGGTTTTTTGCATACCAATAAGCAGTTGGACTAGATGATCATTTCAGGTCCTTTCCAACCAAACTATTCTATTCTATTTTCTCTTCTATTTTAACACTCAGAAGAAGTATTAAAATGTTATAACTAAATTTTGAAAATAAATGACATGATGCACTAAATGCTCTGGATCTGGTCCTCCTCTATTCTAGGATTGTTCCCTGCAGCAAGACAGTAAAAATGCTCCTTTCTCAGAGTAACAAGAAGTTGGCCTTGCTGTAAGCAAAAGTCAGAGCTGGAGAACAAGAACTGCAGAGGAAAATTGTTTTAAAGATTTTTTTTTTAATTTCATGAGGCTGAGAATCTTCATTTAACCTATAGCTGAAGTGCACAGTTGAATCGCAATAAGACTTGTGTTTGTATGATGGGAGCAGGGAATTTAAGGGAAGTGAAATGGCACTAAGATTTATAAATGTTTGCACTGTGAACATAAGCACCTAAGAATACAAGCAAATCTTAATACAGGGGTTGAATATATATCTCTAATGCTGGTGGGCAGGAATTCAAAACTAGGAAATGCTCTAGGAGATATCTATGTAAAACCCTACATCAATTGCCTGGATCAGTTAAAAAAATGCAGATACATTTAAATTAATGCCAGTTTGTGAGCAGGCAAGGCCTTTGATTGAAAGCCATTTGCATTTCATGGAGAAAAATGAAAAGGCCCCTGATTTCCGGGCCCAATTCTCCACAGACTTGCACCCAGGTGGCTACCCATATACGTGCACTGCACAGCTACACTGTTATCACTGTAGAATTGCTCAGTATTAGAACTAGTTGCAACTCCTTGTGTGACTAGAAATATATTCCTAAAATGCAAAATACTGGGGGGAAAGAAAGCAAGCATCCAGAAGCCAATCTGCATACGTGCCATTTTCCCCTTTTCTTTCCCCACCCCACCTTGGGAACGCTGTTAAGCTGCCCCAAGCTGGGCACGCCAAAACGAGCCAACCCATTTCAGTCAACCCCTCTAAACTCCTGGCCTCAACTTTCTATTTTCCATAGAGCATAATCTTCTAAAAATACCTTGACTGCACTTCATTTTCTCTTATCATTCTGCCAGTATAATAGCCTGAGAAGTTTGGGGTTTTTCAAGTGGCCTTTTCCCCTTTTCACGCATAAAAGGCTGCTCCTTCATTTCTCCGCTTTATTTTTCTCTCACCTATTTGTGAACAATCACTTCTGCTTCAGTCAAGCATATAGAAACAAGCACTGAGCCAAGACATATTTGCCTTGGGTCAGGCAAACAGGGCCCATGTGGCCCACCCTTAGCCTGGGGCAGGATGAAAGGCCAGCCAGGCCTCCTCACGGTTTGGTGACATCTGAGCTAATCCTCCCTTCGTTTGGGAACAATTACAGAAAGTCACCTGAAAGTGTCTACAAATAAACCTCTTTCCAAAAGCTAAGAGAGGGTGCTTTTTCACCTCCAGCACTTACGACCCATTTTCAGCAGAAAATCATGACTTATACTGGTGGGAACGTGGGATGCTGTCACAGAGGGAAATCATTTTGGACTTTCTCTGGGTGCACGACTTGGCTTCCTTGCGGCTAATCCAGACTAGACCATAGTTCGTGCATGGTTTTTTTTCCTTTAATAAAGAATGAGACAAATGGTAATTGTGTGTTTTCACTTTTGCTCTGTTTATAGGGGTAAAATTCATCTTTATTTCATGCTGCTTTTTGCCAGATCTGCACACTGCATAACAGTTCATCTAAATCCTCCTAAAGGCCTCAGCTGGTGGCTAAATCCTATGGAAAAGTAATTTGAAGAATAGACAAAACTGCAGTTTATAGAGGCAACATCTACTCAGACAGTAAAGATGGAAACGAACATGGCCTCAAAGCTACTTTTAATGGCAATGGAATAAATCGGTTTTAGTCATAGATGACTGCCCAAGCAAGCCTTCCTGTCAGCCCACACAAAAGCATGAAGCAGGCCCTAGCCCCACTGTTCTGCGTAGGTTGTCTGCTCATCGGAGCGGCTCACTGCGAACTGCTCCTGGGTTCAGCTCGGAGACTGTAGCCGTCAGATGTAAAAAGAGCAAGCAGAGTGAACTTTGCATACCCAAGCCTACAGCCAAAAGATATCATTTGGTATCATCCAGTGTACAGCGGGCCAAAGGCAAGAAGTCCGCATCTGAGTCAAAGCAAAGCCCTGTGCTCCAATGCTAAATCCTACCCAGAGCTCAAGTAACTCTTCATTTATTTATTAAAGTTCATTTTTATAAAGCTAATTTATTATTATCCAGGGCATGTTGTTGCCCTCATGGGGCAAAGCCTGCCATAACCAGCTATCTTCCCATCTTGTAGTGAGTTACAATGCTACCCAGGAAAGGCAGAGATGATTCTAGGGGAGAGGATGGATGGTCAAAAGAGGTAACTGGGTCACTGCACTTTCCCTCATCTGCGGACACCCACTTTCCAACAACCAAGGCAGTGCTTCACTCTGTGTGCCCCATCACGGCTGTAGCGGTGGCCGTGCAGGCAGCCAGGGTGGCAGTGGGACGGCAGGGGGTCCCCCACGCCAGGTGATGCTATAGAGGAGATCCTGCCCCAGGGGACTACAGCTGGGAGGGATTGTAAGCGGCATCTTCAGTTTAACAGAGAAGACCTGCACAACTTCAGGTCTATCGAGGCTTCACTTGTRGAGTCCACACAGCACATTTTTCTCCAGTCTAACTGGGAGGAGAGAGGCTGGGTCTTAAGCTTGTCTTAAGAGGCTTCCGCAGGACAAGAGGCTAAAGCCCTCTTTTGATCAAAATAAAAGCGTTCATTGTATCAAATGAGTCAGCTCTTCCTCTCACATTAGAGGCCAACTTCAAGGCCTCAGCCTTATAGTTTAATCCCTTAACTAAAATCTAGCTTGTCACCTGCATCCTTGCCACAGGAAGAACGTGCTGCCTTAATGACAGCAGCTGCAAGAGACCCAGCTGAAGTTGTGCAAGCAAATAGCTGGGCATTGGCAGGCCCATTCTTCACCACCGGAGATAAGGACATCGGACCAGTGACAGGGCTCTGCGGGTCCGCCACCGCTCTGGGATGGGAACATAACTGTAGCTTCACTCTTCAGTCAAAACAGAAAGCAACCAACACTGTATGGGTGAGTGGTAGGGAAGAGAAAAGTCTGCTATACAAACACTKTTACAATTGCTAATGTTGTAACCATCACCTAGATAACAGTGATGAATGCACTAGAAGTCTGGAGATAGGGGAAAAGTTGTTCTGATGATCAGTTACTACAGTGTTTGGTTTTAGCTGTTCTGAGAAGAGGAAAAAGGCTGTATAGCATGACAACATCAAATGGGGTATCACTTAAGAACATCTGCCTCATGTTAAAGAGACCCAGAAAAGTATTTTAAAATTAAACCAAAAGATAGTTAAAGTTCCATCTCAAAACATTCCCTGGCCTTTTTTTTTTTTCTTCTTTTCTTTCAAGCCAAATAACCTTATTTGAAAGAAAATTCACTTCCGCTTCCTGTTCTATCATGGGAATCAGGAAAGAAGAAGGGGGAAAATAAAAGGAGAGAAATAAGATCAAAATCTCATCTTCTCTTACTGCAAAATGGCCTTATCAGACAGATATACCACCGCTCAGTTTTTCATTTACACAACTATTTCTATACCTTGTAGTACATTGCCAGAATTCACCAATGGTGATTCCTTTCGAGTTGTTCAAAGGTTAGAAGTCGTGTAATACACTTTTTGTATTTACAAATAAAACTTTAAGCCATATAGTCAAATATCCAGGATAAACCTCCTAATTTTCTATTCTAGAATTCTCAAACCAAAAGCATACATCTCTTGTCTTTCAAACTATTTCATTGTCTAGGTTATCAACTGGTAAATAGGCTCTAAATTTGTAAAACACGTTACATAGAAAATTCCAGTATAGAACCGTGTACCTAATTTATATTGCAAACATAGCAATTTATACAGCAAATTATATGCCCAAAACAGGGAAACTCAGGCACAAAATGACCACATGTATATCTATATGCAATAAAAAAAATCTGGATTAAGATTAGAATATTTAATTTGGCAGGAAGAGACTGGGGCTCACCACATTTTTCATTCCTCTAGAAACAGGATGTTATTTTTGTCCCTTGCAATATAAATGAGCTCAGTGTGCCCAACATGTGAAATACCTTTGGACAGAACTGACTTTATTAAATTAAAAGATAGATGGATGGAACCACTGAGTTCATAATCATACGACTGCTTTTGACTTCTCTCCAGAGCATGCAGTACTTAGGAAAAGAATGCAAACTGCAAATTAAACCCTCAGTTATCCTCAGCAACCTGACAGTCTGGCCCAAGAAATACTGCTAAGTCTGGCAGATTGGGAGAGCGATGTGTGCATTGCACCGAGGTGTGAGGAACGCGGCCCACCCCAGCTCATCTCGCAGGGCACAGCTGGTGAACTGTACACAAAGAGGGGAAACAGGCGGGTTTGAGGGGAGGAGGTGAGACGGGGCCTGAAGTAAAAATGGGAAATATTTTTTGCTTTCCTTCATATCCTGCTGCTGTTTCAGCCAAGCAGTTTTTATTGCCAGCTTATTTGAAAAGTGGTTGCTACCCGAACAGTTTTCGGACAGCAGAATCAATCTCCCCAGTTAAAGTAATTGGAACTGGAAGTGCTATTGAGTCTCTTCAAGCGTTCTTCATCGCTGTCCTTTAAACATGCCCTTTTTGCATTTTCAGTCTACAGCACCTTCGCACAGGACACCTGGCAATAATGAGCTGGAAGGGAAGATGTTCCACCAAGAAGACAGGGGCAAACACCAATAAAGCTTCTTCTAAACATTTGCACCCTCCCTATCTCTGTGTCACTCCTCTTCCACTTGTCTACCCTCACTCTTCCTGCTTCCATGCCATTTAGTTTTTGTGTGGAGCATTGAAAACTTGGATACCTTCACCAAGGCTCTTTTCTTTAGCTCTCTCTCATTTCCCCCTAACAGCAGCAGCAGGTCCCTGAATCTGACACAGAAATTCCCTAGTCTGAAAACATTGCCTGAATAATTAGTATTTTTCTCCTCTAACCTCCTACAGTCCCTTCCCACCATACGGCACAGTGTTATTCCTGTGGTATGTAGGTGCACATGAGTTCACTCCCAAATTTATAGTAAAATGGAAGGATCATCCTAAGCCCTCCAAGAAAAAGACAAGGGTCCTTAATTCTCATTCTTCACAATTGGGAATTTACAAAGAACAGAGAAGCCCGATGAGCATGTTCCTAAAGCTAGGTCCACATTTTAAACATTGCCAGGCAGCCGTATGACTTAAGAATACTGTGGGGAAGGCAGGGAGCAATTCCACCACCATGGGACACAACTACTCTAGCAAAACCACAGTAAAGACACAGCTTGACAGGCAAAATGCTGTTTTACTGGAAGAACTTACTCTTTTCAGGGAACATCTATCAGCAAAAGAATTATTTTGCCTGTATAAGCATTGGAAGCACAGAGGCAGGACCTTGACAAGGACTGAGGCAGTGGGTCTCCTGCCAGAGCAGACCGGCTCACGGTAGCTGCCTCCGCTATTCTCCCGTACCGAGCACAGCTTAGACACGGGGAGAAATGACTTCGGATGACATAATTCGAGTCTGAGTAGCACTGTTTGAAAGCACAGGTGCTTTGTTTAATTATAATATAAATTGCTTACTTTTTTCAGCTGCCCACATCTTTGGCTTAGAGAAACAATGGCTGGCTGCTCTGTACTGGAGACAAGGAAGGCAAACTTTTGGAAGCAATCACTGTAAAGGCAAAGCAAAACCATAATCAGAATTTCACTGCTGGCTTGTGAAAGGAATAAAAATGGTTCAATTCTAACAGCTTTCCAACACTCGGGTACTCAGTTTCTAGACTAGCATTTATCTCTGTTATGTTTTTAATTTCTTAATTTCATAGTACTCATAGATTTGTGTAAGACAAGATATTATGCTATAAGCAGAGTGTAAGTGCAGAGTAATCTATGCTCCAGATCTACTGATGGAGATTGAGACATATCTATATAAATCAAGGGATCAGTTTTAATCAAGTAATACTCTTTTCCCTTAATTCATAGATCCAGCAGTCTTGATTCAACAGGCAAGTTTAGATTAATAGAATAGCTGCAGTGAACCAAATACATATTTGCAGGATTATGGCAAAAATTATGGTACAAAACAGCATAAGGGTGTAAAATAAATAGGGAAAGGTTAAAAGAGGAGCAAGGTAACAAAAACTGAGAACACAATCTGCATATTACAATGACTTTTAAGAGGATCAAAATGGGCAAGTGATATATAAACTATCACAACCAAAAGTCAAGGTATTTCTCATCTCAAAGATTACTGTATGTGAATAATCAGTTTAATACTGTATTACAGTCAATCATGAAAACCACTTGTTGAAATAACATGTTGGGCAAACTAATCAGACTTTCTACATACTCTGGCATACAGGCTTCTTTTTTATTAAAATAGTTTAAAGAAGATTACTTTGGATTTTGGTGTTTTGTATCTCTATTTGAAATGTACTTCAGTTTTCCTTTTTCTAAAGCCTGGGACACTTTTTGCTTAACTAGCTTAAAAAAACATGATAAACAAAAATTAATCTAAAGGGGTAACACCATATTGCTGGGCTTGATTCTCAGGTGACACAAATGAGCACAGTTGCATTGATTTTAATGAGTTACACACTCCTACAGCACTTAAAGGTCTGGCTTCTTTTCTTGCTGCCTTGTTGCTGCCATTTTTTGCAATCAGTTTAGGTTTGGGGCTTTTTTTTTTTTTACCTAAACTTTTTAAATATTCAGATATGACCAAGTGTGTAAGAAACTCAACYTTATGATTTTACATCCTCAGGTTTTTCTTTGAACTGTGAACTGTGACAGCCCTGTGGAATCAGCATCCAAAAGTCTTCACAGTCCTCTTGATTCTTTAAGACTCCACACTTTTTATTCTGTAGTCCTCTAACCTGAGAGAGAGAGAGAGAGAACATAAAAATACTAGATTATTTAATACTCAATAACAACAACAACACAACAAATTAAAAAAAATAGCAAATACCTTGGCTACATGCCAGGAGATGTGTTAGAAACTTGCTTAGGAATGAGAGTACCCTAAAATACACTAAGCTTCTCTTTGAAGATGGGGCAAATCTGTTTACTCCTCCCTCCAGTTTTTTTGATCACCATCCTCCTACTCAGGGGGAAGCAGCTTAGATGCCTCTTTTTTCTTACAAATCATGACCCTTCAGGAATTACAGAAAAGGGCTCTGTTAGTTAGATGTGCTTTCCCTGACATCAGCCTGCAAAGTGGAAATCTGCCTGGCTGCCTGTCAAGAACAATTTTAGACCCATCTTCCTTCCCTCTGTCCAGTACCCAGGTAAGTACAGATCAGATATCTGGAACTCAATATCTAAATCCCCGTCTCCTACACTGGCTGAAATTTCCTTCAGCTCTTAGTAGCTTCTAGACTCAGTGCCTGATAAAGGACATCTCCAGATGGTGTTATCTGGAATGGTAACACAAAACAGCGTGAGATAACACTCTGCGGACAGTGCATCTGCAAGGTGTACAAGACAAATGCACATGGAAGTGATACGTACGTGAAACAAAGYTGAAATGACAGTCAATGGTAAACAAGGAATTAGATTTATGTCCCCAGACAAAATGCTCTGCTCTATAATTCATTGAAACCTTCAACCACATTGTCTGGTTTGCTTCTGAGGGCATCTCAAACACTGACTGAAATCTAACATATCGCTGCTATAGAAGTGGCACTCAAACATAACCTTATCACTAACAAACTGATTCAGTTCTTTGCAATTATATTACATTTCTGTATATCAAGCTGTATAACCCCATGAACAGAGGGCAAATATCTAAAAGTCCTTCTTCACACAGAGATACGCAGAGTAAGAATTAGCTGCTAAATTGACATATAGGGTTTTTTTCTCATAAGTCTGCGCTCCTCTCTAGGATTACTGAAACTAATCTCCCTCGACACCACTCAAAAAAACCCAACCCCGCAACCCAGTGTAGGAGAACCAGATGACTCAAGATTATGGGATTAGGATATTTTCACTAGTTCTAATTCTTTCTTGATCAATAGTGTGTGTACATGGTTATTCACCACAAACTATTCAGTGGCCTAGTTAAAAATAGCAGTTTCACTCCCTTTTCCCAGCAGGGAGGTGTTCACACCGTAGTTGGCACTAACAGGCCATCTTGTTAGGGAGACCAAGGACAGAGCAAGCAAAGGGTCTGAAACATTGACCTGGATAGTTTTTTTTTTAGTCCTTTTGGATTTAAACAGAAAAAATACCACTAAACTAAATGGCAGCTGTGTCACATGCGGGAACTCTTTTTGTAGGTACGTTCTGAGCATGCAAAGTTTCATTCTTCCTCATCTTTCACAGACCACTCRCAGGCATCTCACAAAAATTGAGATTTATGGGAGAAATGGACATTTTAGGAAAACAGATGCTTAGAAATAAGACTGGTATTATCTGAGGTACTTCTTTTTAAATGTCTAACCATGCAAAGTCTTGCAGTAGACAAAGGCCCAGACATTTATATTGCATATTTTTCTCAGTTACATAATTAATATATTGTCATAAATCAGGTAATTTTCCAAATTCAAAAACAATATCCAAAGCAAATGTAACATTTGAAGCATACCAGATAATAGACTCGAGGTACTTAGCGTTGTGAGACAATTTGCAGTGTGGCACTTGATGTCCAGGGATGTCCACTTAAAAGCAAAATAAAGTTTTGGTCAGTAATTTTTTTTTTCCTTCCAGTAGCTGGGAAACAAAGCACAAAACAAATGACAAGTAAACATTCAGCCACAGGAAGCCATTAACAACAGTGGGCACCAATTAGGACCCAGCAGGTATCCTTTACACCGCCTGGTGCTCTAGCTCCTCCTCAAATACTTTGGCATAACTCTCACAAACTCAGGCTTAGGAAACAACAGGCTGTTTCATTTACTCAGCAATTTGTAGCCACATATTCCTGCTGATAGGCCCATAAACCTGTTTGTAGTCGTCTTCTGTTTCCCTTCAAGTTTGTGTCATTAGAAACTACAATTACTGTCTGTGCAAAGAGAATACTTTTCAGGAAAGAAAATAAAATTGAGATACTGTGATCCCTTTCCTCTTTGTCTCTCTCTCCTTTTCAACTTCTCTTTCAGAGGAGAATGCACAACACAATGGCTGATGTCAGGAAAATCAGCTGATGGAGAAAATATTTGTGAATTCTCAGGATTTTCAACAAGGACATTATTTTTTCAAAGCACAGCCTTTCACAGAGTGAAAAGGATACTGTTCTTAAAATTAAGCCAAGGCCTTAAATAATTAATAAAGAACCACATAAAAATACTCTATTTTAGCCAAAAACATTCCACAAAATACATGCAATTTTGAGATCCTTATATCAACTATAAGATATTTTGTATCTGCTATCTAAAGAACCTCAATAAATTATCCAAACCTTTTAAAGTCAATCACAGACTGTCTCTCACATTATTAGGGTAAAAGTACAGAGTTTTATTAAAATGTGACACAAACTAGATTCTTATTTTTGCATCTTAAGATTGTAATATTAAAAAAAAAAAAGCAGGTGGGAATCTCCCAAACCAAGATTTTGCCACTTTGCCACTGTTTTGCCAAAATGAAGAGGTACTTTTGTAGCATTATACTACTGCAAAAGTCAGAGGCAAGCCAGAATCCAGCCCAGAGAACTGAAAGCTCTTTCCAGTGTGTGTCATGATATAATGTGATATGGGTGGAACAATCCGCTCGGCTCCACTAAATTAACCTTGCCTTTTCAACCACCAACAGCCGAAGTGCTCTCATGTGCCACTTCTGCTTCCATCATCGCTGCTACATGAAAGTTAACTAAAACATCATCAGTTGATGTTTGATCATTTCCTGATGCTTTTGGCATTACAAGACAACAAGGAAAGCAGACCATGACTGTGCTAATTCAGAGCTCTTCATGTCAGGTCAGACTCCCTGCCTTCAAGACATGCTTCTCTCTCTTTAATTTTTCTTCTTTTTTAATAAATTCATACTTTTTCCCCCCTGTCTCTGCCATTTCAAAAAAATCAAAGTGAACATCAGCAGATTAGTGAGTTAGTTTCCAGCAGCACTTTATGTTAAAGCCCCACCGGCTGTTGGCAAAGGTGTGCCCAGCTAGCTATCCTCTAGCTCCCTGCACCGCCTCTGCCGACAGTTCTTACCAAAGCTCCCAACTCCTGCTCCTCCGACAGCCTGCCAGAGCCATTCATGGGCAGTCTCTGCATGCAGCAACCCCCACAGCCTGCACTGAAAAACATCGGCGACAGCAGGATAAACTCTGCAACAGAGTTCCCAGGACGCCTGTCTGATGAGTTTCAAAGAATAACAAGCTACATGCCTTAAGCCTCGCGACATGCATCTCGGTACTGCCGTACAGGTGCGCGGTACAGAGGTGTCCTTATGGTTCCCAGATATTGGCAGCCTAGAATTCAGAAAGGTAATTCAGAAAAACCCTGYAGTCCCTGTGTGTATCCAGAGCTCACCTGGCCAGTGCTCGCGTCATGGGAAGCGGCTAGCAGCCACCGACTACTGCGACAGCACTGAGTTCTCGCTGCTGCTGCTTTGCAGCTCAGCACTTCAAGGAGACCACGTAGCCACCAAGGTACAGAAATTCAGTACCTGGCCTGTTCCTCTTGGCTCAGCGGGGAACAAAGTGCTGAAGGGTCTGCATCTTTGTTGCCTGGCATGCTGGAGGACAGGATCGCTGCATAACTGAGGTTCCTTGGCAATACAGAAAAGCACTACACATGGGGAAACCTAGGTACAGCCAGCTTGCCCATTGCCACAGATCTAGGCCTGTCACAGCATTGAATCGAGCTGGGCTCTGCCAGTGCGCAGCTTCATGAATGCAAGCTCAGACATCTGCCTTCATAGCCAAAAGGATAGATACAGCTATGGTGGACACTTACTGAATCTTCATAAGGAGGATTATTTATTCCATTTGAGATTAGCATAGCTTGGCCTTTCCCATGTACCAAACTGGTAGGAGTTTCACTCATTACAGTGAGAGCTGCCCTGTTCCTCTGCAGGGAGGGAACTACTGTGGCTGTGTAACTGTATCTGCATACACACATTTCAGTTTTGTCTTACTACTTCTCAAAAAGAAATTTGGGACACAAGATTATACACTTAAGTACTGATCACTTACACAAATCCATACACAAAACACCAACTAATAAGAAAGGCAGTATTATTTGTACAACTATGTGCATATATATATATATATGTATAAAAGCAATCCTTGCAGCACTAAGAAAACACCTCTGAAAACCACAACTTATACACCGAGATCAAAAGAGGTAGTCTCCCTGGTCTATAGCCATCTACAAATCAGGTGTATTGTCGAAGCCAGTCATCTAGGCTCCTTCTGCAGGCAAGCAAGAGAGATAAGTGCCTCCAGATTGCCATTTATCCCATTCCAGGATAGGTGAGTAAAACAGGTGAGATGAATCACCCTGGCATTGCTATCGGCCATATGGGGGAGGGGGTGTCTTAGATGACTAGCTTAGAAGAGATACTTAACTTTTAGTAGCTAATGTTAAGAGGAATCCCATGCTACAAAATTAGGGAGAATTATATAGACTCACACACTTGTGAAAAATTCACATTGTATTTTGGCTCATGAAGAAAGTCAAACTTTAAATTCCCCATGAAAAAAAATCATCATACAGTCTCCGTCATTCAAGCTGTAGGTCACTGAATGTATTATAGTCAGAGGGTTTGGGGTTTTTTGCATGTTTTCCTAAAGAAGTGAGGTTCACGCTGTTCTGTTTTCCCCAAGCAAATGAGGTTCACATTTTGGGTGTTAAGAAATTATTTATGGCAAACCTGTTAGCTGATTTCATTTAAATATGACAGAGTTGTATAAAAAAATCTTACACATTTTGTGGGAGCAAATTATCAAGTAAAGGACAGATCCGTCAGTGCTGGCCAAAGGGGAAAGGTGGGAACACGGCATCACCCCAGAGACCAGAGATGAAGCTGTAAGAGCCATCTTGAGGCACAAACCCAGAGGAGGAACTTGTTTCGCTCACTGCCCCCATTCACCCGACACCACGGTGTCAATTAGAGACAACAGTTTTTCACAACAGTTGTTCTTCAGCAGTGCAAGGTTTCTGTTTAGATTTAGCATAATATTCATGCAAACAGTAAGAACAGCTTTTGTTAGTAGTAACTCTCAATGGTACCTCTTGCACTACTAAAACAGATAATATTGTTTCTTTTTCTCCATGCTAGCTAAGTACATGCTAGCATTTACTCCTTATAAATGTAGGTAAGTCCACACAAACAAAAACCTCAGAACAAGAAACTACTCAGATCAACTTGACACTGATTTTCTTCTACTTCTTTTAGTTTGCAAGTTGCTTTAAACCACTAATATTTACTTTAAATAGGGAACGATATTTAATACTTTGATGAGATTTGCACCTGGCATTCTTGCAAGGCTAGCTGTCAAAGGAATTGAAAAATTCAGGTTACATACATAATCTTCAGTCACCAGGTGCCCAGTTTCTCCCTGAGTGGGAAAGACAATGTGTGACTTCACAAGCCCCGAATAAACTAAACTTAAAAATAGATTGAAAAAGGGGCAGACAGAGCATTTACTGTTTTTCATTTCCTACCATCTTCCCCTTTAGGATTTTCCCTTCTCATTGTCAGTTATTTGCAAAATGAGGAGAAAGCATAAAAATGTGATTAAGTGAGCACCTGATTAAAAGTGGCTATAAATTCTAGAAGTCAGAGCCTGGTCTCGCAAAGCAAGTAGAACGTAGACACTGCATCGCTGCGGCTGATTGAAAAGATTCACAGATACCTACCAGCACCATATTGATATTTAGGTGTTAATAAGTAACTGTCACGGTCWCAACTGAAACATCAACCTACACATGGTATTTCACATTTCATGTTCTTTTAAAGAGAGCTATAACCCTGTCATGCTAATAATCCTACTGAAATCCAAAATGGTTGAGGAGAGGAGCAAGAAGCTTTAATTTCCTTGTTGGTTTACAACCATTTCACCTGCCTTATCCTGGAGCTGGGTGCTGCATTCCCCTAATTCAAGCACTGAGAAGGCTAGAAAGATGTAAAAGGACCGTAAAACAGAAACACCGGGAGACACCATGGAGATCAACAGGTCACACACTACGTTTTTACAGCCCCAGTTTCCAACGACGGTAGCTCACAGACAGTCAAAGCCTGGGCATCTGCAGGCAATGAGCAGAGCAAAGCAGCATCTACGCTGTATACACCCGCTTGCTTCCATTCTCCATAATCTGTTGGATATATACATTCCTACACAGAGCAACTGAAAGATTTGGGTTCAGAAAAGCAGTGAACTTGAAGCATTAAAGCACATATTTAAATGCCTTGCTTCACAGCGAACATACTTTGTGGGGGTTTTCTTTTAATACCCATTGCATCCAGGAGAGAAACAGATATTAGCGGGTCCTCCGCTAGAGCAGAACCCTGCTCTCAGTTCCCCTGCAGTCAGTTTTTCCCCCTTCCTCCTCAATATTCTCCAAAATTTATTCTTCTGAAGAAAGCACCTGAGCAAAAATTCCCAAATTGCCATCCTTTGCTCCTACAGACTTTTATTTTTTAACACAGACTGGCACAACTAGGTCTGCAGTCTGTAGGTTATTTTATTTGCTAAGAATAAATAGCTGTCAAGATTAAAAATGTGTTGTTACTTGCACACATATCAATGCACTACATACCTGAGCCAAAGATTTTAAGTCCTAATGCAGTTTTACAGACTCCATCAGTACAAATGACTCAATGGAATCAAGGATTTCACGCCTTCTAAGATGCACTGCAGACACTTCAAAAGCAATGAAATGAGCAGATTCTGGGTGCACATTTCTGGCCACATCTACATTAGCAACCGACACAGCACAGCGGAAGCTGAACCTGCAGAACGGAAGTCAGTGCTGATGACCCAACATCCAGTTTGGGATTTTTACTTTGGGCTACCTCTAATCTGGATCTACGGACCGAAACACCCTCTAGCAGCTGGCACGCACGAGGCGAAGCACATCCTCCATCCATCTGTCTGTCCTCAACCCTRCTCCATGGTGTGAGCCACCAAGTGCCAAGGGAGGACAACTGGAGGCTCTGTTCAAAGTACATTGCAGATCTGAACTAATGAGCTCTAAAGACTTGCGCTACATAAGTGTTTTAACGTATCTCAAGTATTTCCAGTTAAAATTGGTAGGGATAAAGATGATTTAAAGCTTGTCAGCAACCACGATCAATTACCTGAATAGGCTTATTTTCATCACCACTGCTGTTTTCCTGCTCTATGTCCAAAACGCTCCAGGGCCCCCCATGTCCATGCAGACATGCCTGCCAATGAACATGAGTGCAATTAGACACGTACAGGCCTTTACAACAAAAGAGCTGAGCTGACCTACTCATTTCAACAAGTGTGGTCTGCTCCATGGAGAGATCTTGGGCAGAAAAAAAAATTGTGGGGTTTTCTAATTTCATTTCCATATTAATCTGATTGGCTTTATATCCATGTATACAACTCCCTGGGGAAATTATTCCCTTTAAACAAGCTTAAGATACTGGAAGAGGAGAAAACTTAAGCTGGTGTTTCTTTTTAGACTTTGAGGCCCTTGTGACACAGTTGACAATGCTACAAAAGTTGAACCATTTTGTGCGTGCAGGCCCAGGCAGAGGAAGCCTATATCTTCCGGTCACCCATGTATTTATTTGACATTAACATACAGTGGGAAACAGCGACGTGAAAGCCCTGAGCAATAATGTGCGAGGAACTCCTGTAAAAAGAAGCATTAGCATACTTTTACAAATCTGAATGACAACTTAGTAATTGGATACAGTGACTTTTCCACACCGGCTTCCAGACCCATTGGCACACGAGTGTGGGAAGAGGCTGCCTGGAGGCTGCTCACACTGGTTCTGCCCCGGAGCAGTTACCAGCAGGCATCAGGCTGCAGGCAATTCAAGGGCCACTTTCACTGGTGGCTACAAGTCAGGAAAATGAAGGGGAAAAACATTTCTTAAAATAAAAAATAGTGAACATACATACAAAAGCAGATTCTTGGAGGTTTGAACAACATAAAGCTATTGGAAACTGTTTTTGAAATGTTAAATGAGATTTATTTAAAGGACATAAATAGCTGTTCTGATTTCAGAAGCACACACTTCAGCTTCCATTGCCAAACGAAGTTTTTCTCAACCCTCAAGCTTTAATAGAATTCCCTAATTTTTTTTTAAACAATTTCTAACAGTGCATGAGGCAGACTTGAGATTTTGCTAGGCACCAGACAGAACAGCATATGCAAGGATCTATTCTATCCCCTCCCCACCTGCACCTCTCAGTTTGCTTTACAAAAATGCCACCCTGAAGACGATTCCCATTCTGGCAGCAGTTATACCTCGTGCTCTGCATCCTTCCCCTGTGCACAGAGTGCCACTATTCCTGACAACCCATTTAAATGATTCGGGAGCCCAGGCCAGGCTCTCAGGCATAACTTTTCAAACCAGCTTGGACCGAGAACAGTTAGGAAGTGCATTTTTCCTCAGCCAGTTGCTGCTGGACTCCCATAGCATCACAGGTTAAAAAAATAGTTATAATCAAGTAGTAGTCTGGCTACTAGTGCAGGGAAAAATATTATGAGATGTGTATAAGCTGACAACAACCTACTTACCACATTTCCGAAAGGTAGTGTGAATATAGAAGAGTAAGTACTGTACTTGGGAAGCATTATTTTCTTTTCTGCCTGACAAAATTAACAGGGTGTTTATCTACCTTGGAAAAAGGCAGTGCTCAACTAGCATCAGACTTCAGTCTACATGACTTTACAACTAGAACAGTGTCTGAGCACCAAGTTGTGCTAGGAATCATTTAAACACTGAATTTTAAACCTGTACAAACCTCTTATTTAAGTTTAATAGTGACTTACATTAATTCAGCCTAAATCAACCGCTTACTAACATAAGCTAAACAGAAGTAATTTCAAATTGCAATGAGTGTTAAATACAAGGTTTTTCCACGGCATTATCTAAGTCAGTATTAAACCAACCTGTGTTTTAGAGGTGATGTTGCAGTATATATAAAGCACTAAAGTGCTCAGAAACAAGTATGCTACTATGGTTCATATAAATAAAACAAAACTTGTAACGAAGTACAGCCTTTGCAGTCCTTTCTTTCTAAACACTTGCTAAAATACAAGTGAACATACTCTCTACTCAACATTTCCCTAACTTTTACCTATAAAGCAAAAAAGCCACAGAAGGTTCAACACTTTTTAAAATTATTAATATTTTACACAAGTCAAAATTAAGATTCGTATGTCATGATTAAAGCTGTTCTTTCTCAACGGTGACTGTGTCACTCCAAAAATAATTCAATGCAGTATTCCCCTGTTAAGTATGGAGAAAAGTATTTCCTTTAGAAGAGGAAATTCTCTTAAGGAAGTTGTTTTAAGATAAATAAAAGTTCAGGATGAAGCCAGCAAAAGGTGTGAAGGATTTCTCTTTGATTTCCCAGCTTGTGTATTTGGGCTCAGACACAGACTACATTTTATGCACATATTAATAGGATGCTAATAAGCCTACAACTCTACTTTAACAGGGACCTGTAGAGACAACCYGATATGTGGCACCAGATACACTAGCCGTCTTAAGCAGAAGATTTATTTCCCTCTCACTCAGGGAGAGAATCAGACTACGTATTTTTAATTACAAGTTCAGATGAAAATGTCTTGCAAAGTTAGACTATCATTTTTGTTGGAGTGTTTCTCAGTTAAAGTAACTTCAAAACATCAAGATAGAAGCCAAGTCTTTTAGAGTAACTAGGAGCAGCTTTTGCTCTTCACTGGTAATCTTGTATGCAAAATAAGGCCACTCAGTTGCAAACTTGCTTAAATTGCTAGGTCATGAAAACAATCTTGGTATCAAAATCACAGAGCACAGAAATTGGCAGCATGTATTTAAATAGCTTGCTGCATCTCATGGAAAACTGTGAGAGAGATCCTATCTAGTTGTAAACTTCAGAGATATTTCAATCTTTTAGTTTTTTTTTTAAACGACACCTGCAAAATTTATAAAAGCAATATACAGAGAAATAAAAAGTAGTAGGTAAGACTAATCTCATCCATGTATATATCCTAGTTCATCGTTACCCTTAAAAAAATAATCCAGAAATTACATCTAGTAACATTTTAAGAATTAATTTAACCACACATTCAAACAAGTCTTCCATACATCTTCTCCCCCAAAACAATTTTGTTTTTCACCATTTCAGCTTCCTTTTTCAAATTTCTTGATCAACAAAAATAGATTAGAACAGCTGTGCTTTCATCATTAGCCACTAAAAAAAGGTCTTTTGCTTAAAAATCACACCCAAAATGGAATAAAAAAACCAAAAACAAACCACAAGTGATTTCCATTTCAATYTGAAATAAAAATGCTGGAAAATACTGATTGTTCTTAGCCTGCTGACACAGAAACTTCTCCCTTGAATTAACTGTTGTTTTACTACAACTTAAAAAAAATCATAACAAGGATTTTTGTTGTTGTTTAAAAAAATTCTATATGACTTAAGCATTTTACAACATTTTTTTTTCAATATATATTCATATTTCCAGCCTGGTCAATTGGCGAGCATGTATGTGCCCAGCCACTAGTAAAACTGTGTTAAATACCTTCTCCTATCTCGGGAAGGTTCTCAGCTTTAAACTTATTTCTGTCAGCTCAAGGCTGTACTGGCAATATTTGGTCCATTTGATTTCAGCAGCAAACAAAAAAATGGACAATTGTCAATCATCAGTTACTCTTATTTGTCAGCTTGAAGAAAGTCTGGCAGCCTTTCTATTTTTAATGCAAAAGCCAATAAACAAGTATAGTTCTGAAATTACAAAGCAGTTTATTAATTTGAATGTTGGCTAATACGGGATTCCCCTCCCCTTCCCTGCCATTTCTACACAGTGAGTTTCATCTGTTCACTTGACCTTCTTCTCAAGAGAATGAAAAGAGCAGAAGCAAAGTGCCACCCAAAGATGTCTCATGACTGCATTGCAAATGATTCAAAATGCCCTCGTGTCCATGCAATTGACTTCAAATGAGTCTCATAAAAGTAATCAGGCATATTCTGAAATGAAGCACCCCGCATTACTCCAAAGGTGCTGTTCCTCACGTACATGACTGCAGCCATCACGGCACAATGGTTTACACAAAGTTGTTCTTTTTTAAATCTCACCTGCTCACATGACCACTGTGCTGGAGAGAGGTCTCTCACCCTCCTCTCACTGGAAGTCTGGCTTTGAGAAGACACGTATGAAGGTCCAGAGCTTCAGGCATCGGATTCTTTTGCAGAGGGAGGAGGACAACTCCAGGGGATGGTCACAGTATATTGCGGGCTGTGCTGTGATGCTTGTGTGACTGACTACAGTTGCATTCAAAGAATAGCAACAAGTCAAGTAACCACTAGTACCTCCTGCAAATCTACTTTGATTTCCTAGTTGTTAAAAAGCCAGGGTGCAGGCTCAAGGGAGGAACATTTAAACCTTCAGAAAGTGGGCAAGCCATAAACCAGAGCTCAATCAAAAATACAGGTTGCATGTAGATATATATACATGCTGGTATAACACACAATATACGTACGAACACACTACTGGTTGCATTGTGTACTGCAGGCAGTGAGGTGTAAAGAGCATGTGTGCCTGCAGCACTTGGGCAGGTGTCCTCCATCASTTCGGGTGTCATTCAGACAATGCTCCAAAACCATCTTGCCTTCCTGGTTCAAGCACTCTTTTGAAACCAGTATAGTCTTTATTACCCTCYGCCTAACAGCATCCTCAACCTCATGAAGCCAGCCTTCATAGTCTTGAAGTGAAAGACATGAAATTATTAGAACAGGAAACTGAAAATGGATGTTCACAGCTTCAATACAAATAACCTCAGTTTCTACATTTGTATTTCTGATATTATATATTTTATATATATAAAATATATTGCATCATTAAGAATGTGGTAAGACCAAAAACAACAGGAAAAGTAATTAGCAGCGTCTAATGAAGAGCCACATAAAGAGCCACATGAAGAGCTCTATTTTATGCAGCACTTGAAACGCATGCTTAACTTGAGGTCTGTAGGTACCAAAGACTGCCCAGAGCAGGGATACTGTCCCTCCCTGAGCTGAGGCCAGAATGACTGCTCAGTTCTAGAATGGATGCACAGACAAATACTTCCACTTCTGGCAGCAAACGCTCTGTTAACTTYTCCCTTATTTTAAAGAGTAAGCATCACATATCTGTTTTGGTTTACTTAATTTTTTTTCTTCAGAGTCCTCAGGTTGATTAATTATATTTGATGTTGCAACAATTCATCTAAAATTTCAATACAAAAGAAACGCTTCTTTTTGAAAAAGATATGTATGACACATGTAGGCTTAAAAATAAAGTTCGGTTGATATCTATGAGAAGATTACAAATGTTTGGAAGAACCTATACTTCAAATTAATGTAATTTACTGAGTTAATTRTTTTCCTTTTTTATTTGCCATAATAATCAAAGTAGATATTTTGAACTTAAGTTTTATTTTCCTAATAAACTAATGTAAGAATGTTATGGAATTAGGAATTTATATCTAAAAATTATGGAATTTAAAATGTTTGCATTTACTTCCTTCCAGAAGGCATCTTAAACCATGTTCCACCATTTGTAATTACACTCAAAGAAACAAAGGACAGAGCAGAAAAAAATTTTAAAAAAATAATAAAAAAAAAAGATAATATTACTCCTGATCTTTTGGGAACCATGTAATCACATGTTTAAAACACTCCTAATCAATGAAACATAGCATGAAAGAAACACTCAGGTTCACACATTTTCCACCATGCTATGTGTTGCATACAATGCTGCAAAGAACTGTAAGAATATCACAGAAAAAAACTGAAAAAAAWTAAAATAATCCTGAAGCCCACAGGCTAAACCCAAACTGCCTTCAGAATAAGCATAAGATGTTCTCAAGCAGCCTGTAACATTGAGGGAAATACCCACTTATACTCTGCTTTAGTTTTTGGAAGCAAGCCTCCAAATTCTTTGATGTGGGGTTTGGCTAGATTGGTAGTGCCAGAAAAATACTTCAGGCACCATGGGTGGGCTTTGCTAGAGCACGAACGGAGAGATGGGATGGCTTTGCTAAAGTGTTAATCAAAGAAGAGCCCATGGAAGCTGTGAGCAACAGATGAGCCRGCTGCACAAAACCATGTTAACAAGGGTAGAAGGACAGTAAATGACAAAGTCCTGCAAAATAAGTGGCAGGTAAAAAAAGAAACAAGGAAGATACTTATTGCACGCCAGTGGTCAAGTGTCTACGGTAGGAATGGAAGGAAATTCAGGACATACATGCCATCTTATACAGCAGTGTTCTGACTAAGGTATAAAAAGCAGAATCAGAAACCATGTAGGCTTTGTATCGGTGAAACAGCGCCTTTGGGATGTGCCAATACCCTTTCACAGGTACACCTGCTTCGTCTGCCAGGTCACAAGTGCATGAAGGCTGAGGCTCAAGTTGGTGCTGAAGCCAGCCCAGGGTCATTTTCTAGGACACAAGTATTATCACCCTGGGGCCTCTGGACAGAAGAGCCACCACCCTGAGGGACCCACCACCACAACAGGCAAAAACCATCACCACCTAGTGAAGGTCCAGATCGTGTGGTTACAAGGAGGGAACTCAGATTGCTGATCTTTCCATTGCAACCTGTCAAGGACCCGACACACAAGTAATGCTGCAGATTTGCAAGCAATAGTGAAGCACCACACTTCCCAGCACAGGGAATGCCCCTTGCCTCCTCTACTAAGGTAGTTCAGCTCTTACCTAATTCTTTGCAGTGCTCAGGTGCCTGTGAACCCCCCAAAGGTTCAGTGCAAGATTATTCAGACAGAATACAAATACCTGATACAAAATATGAGCCCCTCCCCACAATGAGATTACAAAGTGCTGTGGTCAAAGCACAGCTGTGCCGTCAAAACACGTCCCACGCTGTGCGGGCTGTTACTCCAACAAGCCAGGCTGCTGAAGGCTGCCTGCAGGACAACTCAGCCCTCAACAATCACCCAACAAAGGCTGAAGAGTTTACCCTGAGGTAAAACATAAACATTTGTGCCATGATATTATCCATGAATAGATGATAAGCCATGGTACTACCTTCATGATTCTTCCCCTCCCCCCCTAAGTGACTTGCAGGGATTTTTCAGGAATCAGTCTACTTCTCATCTATGTTTCAATATACTGCTTATGTAGTTTATGTCTTGGGAAAACTGTACTAGTCCTCCAGAACAGAGTCTCCACTTCAAGTAACAGCACACAGCATGATTAACTCACTATTCACCTAGGGAGACATATGGAGATGAACTGAATTTTCAGGTTAAGATAAAAACGAGGGAGCTTAGAATATCATGTCCCATACCCCAGTAAGAGTAAGTTTTGAAAGGGGAAGATGTAAGGTAGGGAATGAAAAGTCCTGATGGAAGAAGCTTAAAAAATAAACATGATATTTGGGTTAGGTTTTCTTGTTGGGTGTTTTTTTCATAATAAAGTTGAAAACAAACAAAACGCCGACATCCCTCCCACTAAACCAAACCTAACAACAATAATAAATACAATAAACCTCAAAACCAAATGCTTGCGTTGGCACAGGAGTGCTGAGTTTGGATGCTACAGTATCCATAGGCTTTGTCTGAGGCTGTTCAGTAAAGCCGCTGCTCACACTGATCAAACTTTTTTGTTGCAGATTTCCTTAAACACTGTGACCAAAGTTTTCCAAAAAAAAATAAATGGGTGTAATGGCTTCAGACACCTAGTTAAGCAGCCTGTTTTCCAAAAGTGCTGATGACCCAGGAGCTCCTATTCACTTCAAAGTGTAGGATTTGTGGATGTTTGTTGCATTAAGATTTATGGTCTCCCTACATCCCAACTGAGAGATTCAAGAAATTACAACTAGTAGCTCATCTCCATTAAAATTAGAAAGAAGTGCTAGACTGATTTGTGGCATCTATTCCAAAGGCCAACGTGTTCACGGCTTCACAGACCCTGCCAGAGGAATAACTAGTGTGAAGAAATGAGGATACCCCAGAGGAAGCTTTGCTAAGGGCCAACAGGGCACCTCACCGCAAATCCATGAGCTGACAGAAGCAGCAGCAGCAGTGAGAGAGAGGAGAGGGCGAGAGCTGTTTCCGCCTGCAGGCTAGTTAGTACTAAACAAACAAAATATTATTCAGCTCACTGCTCTGACTATATTCCTGTCAGCGAGCCAGCTTAAGAAGATTTTGTAAAACCAGAGTCACAAGCTGGGCAATAGCAGTCCAAGGCAGCATATGGAAATTCATAGCTAAACAAAGTAATACCATCAGGAGCAAAAAGCTTGATACATACAGGGGGGAGAATTCTTACCACATAACAAAGCTGTTGTACAGCCAAAGCTGACAGACCAAACCTACAAACCCCCTAACATTTAGATATTTATGTCCGTCGGGATTTTGGGGACTGACAAACCCCCAAAATAAATGTGTTATTTCACTCAAGGCAGGATTCTTCCCCAGTGCTTCCTGAAAATACGGCATGCTTCACCGTGAAACTTTTGGAGGGCTTTCACTTCTTCTGAGGAAAAAAACGTAGCAACTGCAAAGGAGTAAGAGTCCATAAAAGGATGCCAGCATTAGCAACCTGAGTGACAGACAGGAAGGAGATTTCCACAATTGGCATTTGGTGAATTGCAAGCTATAAAAGCTGTTTGGAGATTGCTGGGTTGTCTGTGGTTTCGAGGCACAGTAATTTAATTCTGTCTGTTACTAAAAGATCTTAGTTTATTTAAAAATTTATTTCAGAATTTCTTCGTATACCGTATTAAAACAAGAAAAGGGAAAAAAATCACACTTCTTACTCTTAGTAGGTTACATTTTCAGTGACTGCGTAACTAGAAAAGTGGTTTTGATATCTCACATATCTTTGCATCTATCATTGGAAAAAACAGTTACTTACTATTGTAGTTACTGTTACAAACTGCCTTCCTTCCATTTTGCCCAATTTATTTTGCTTTTATTGTGCTTAGTGTACAGTCATTTCTTCTGCTTTTAAATCTGCTTAGTCTTTGTTATTATGCAGAAATTGCTGAAACATGTATGCATCTATGCTGAAGTCGCTCCTTAATAATCCAGGTCCTCAGTGCCGACCTGTCCGTTTTAGCTGAACTGGAGACAGAAAATCCTTTCCTGCACCAAAAAACCTTTCAGAGGAAAACGTAAGTAAAGTCTTCCTGAAAACAAATTTCTTCTCCTAATTCAAAGAATTTCATACATCCATTGCAGTGGAAGTAGGGAAGAGGTTTACCTGTTCATTCAGCACAAAGTCATATTGTAAGAACAGATGGAAATTTTGAGAGATACAAATGAATTTTTAAGGCTTGACATTTAGGCATTAGAAGACGGTAAAAAAAAAAAAAAAATCTCCTTTCTTTGTTGTTCTTCTGGAGCCGTTAAGCGATACAGCTCCACCTCCACCCCGCTAGGCAATCCTTCCGCAAGGCAATGCCCAGCCGTCCGAGTCAGACGAAGATTGTCGTAAGTACAAGTGTCACTGCTCCCTTCTGTCGAAGGAAGCACCCTGTTTGACCACACCAGCTCTGCTTAACTACTATAAAGGCAGGTTTTTGACATCTGCTTTCAAACTGTCTCTCTTAATGGGATTTCTCAGCCTTCTTGGCTATTTTGTTTCTTTTAACAAACTGGCTTTCCAACAGAGTTCCCTAACTGTGAAAAAATATATTGATTTCCAGTAAGAGAAAACATGTGGATCCTCCCATGAACACACCAGTCTTATTAAAAGGAATAAATATTGGCTTCCTSTTATGTTACCCCTCTGCCCAACATCCTCATGCCCCTCAACTTCACACCTTTTTGCTTTTTTGCTGTTCAAAATCTTATTTGACCCTAAAATTAGACATTGGGGTCTGAATTCTCTGCTTTTGAACTTCCCTATTCAGCAAGTCTCAGTAGCACACACACAYAGCATTTCTCTGCTTGTAGAGATCCTTATACATTTTAGAGTGGCACTGTGGGGAAAAAAAAGTCTCTCTCATTAACTAATTTATGCTTGGCAGATTTTTTGTTAAATATGTGTGTTTTTCATCTTTTATCAACATATATATATCCTGGATAGATGTAAGATAAAAGGAAAAGCTGAAGGAGCTTGAGTTGTTTAGCAAGTTGAAACTGCTTAAATTACAAAAGCCCTTTGAAAAGTCATTTCACAGACTTGTTTTATTGTGTCTTTAAAAGGGAAGAGACAGGCTGATCTTTGACATATACCTAAGAAATTTATCTAAATTATATTGTTAAAAGAAATTAGTTAATGCAACAAAGAAGATGAGCATAACTTTCCTTTCCTCATAGTGTTATGGGGCTCTTAGGAGCAGATACATACTAAAATTTCCATTTCATATAACTAATGGTTGRCTAAATTGGAAATTGAGATATTCTGGGCACAGAGCAAGTGAATACAAGCAAAAATGCGTCATACAGAATACTTTACAAAGAAACATACAGAAAAGTTGTAGATCAGTAGTAACTGCCTGAAGGTAATGTCCATAGTGGCGGGTTTTTAATTCGAGGAAAGGGAAAGGCACCAGCAGGTTTGGTCCATGACCTCTTCTCCATCTCCAGTTTCTGGAAGTCTCTTTTCTAGTAACTCAACTCGAAAGAACTTGGGCAGGAGGCTTTTCTTTTTTAGATGGTGATATACTACTAGCTTGTACACGCTATTATCTGCACACTTTCAAACTCSAGACTCTAAATATCACAAAGTAGTATTTTCCAGCTAGACACAACTGGCAATTCCTGCAATTCCCCAGTAGATGGCAACGTTGATCTGACTTTCATTTAGCAACACCTGGTGCCCACCCACCTACCCACGAAGAACTTGGCCACAACAGAACCTCCCTCCTCTGAGCTTCAGATACCTGCATGCCTTGGAGCCCACTTCCACTCCATACATGTGTCTTTTGAGTAACGTTTACAGCTTGTTTCTATATGCTGCCCGAGTCTCTGTGAGTTTGGATTATTAACTGCCTTAATGTATGTGTTCCTGTATGTCACATATCCCCCCAAAGAYGACGTACAGAGAAGCGATTTCAGCTGCCTAATATTCTAAATAGCAAGGTATACTCAGAGATACAGTAAAAGAAGGAAAAGAAAACCCATAGGACTCAGCTTTCTGAAAGAAAAGTACATTCAAACTTTCAACAGAATAAAAGGTGTCTTTTTAACTGTATACAATTACAATCTCTGGCACTACAAAATTGTAACTGTGACACTACCACATGCCACTGTCGTGCAAATGACATGATGGGACTTGCAATAAAGGCAAATCTCTCTTAATTATCAGCAATGCCTGAATTGGGACACAGGGAAGTCAGCTCCTGACTTCCCCCTGCGCTCTGTTGGAGGAAATGCTAGAGGTGAGCATTAACTATATGAAGATATTGAGAGTATCCCACAGCACTGACTACAAAAGGGTTTAAAAAAAGTCTTCTAATATACTACATATTTGCATATGCCATTATGTGTGGGTATTTCTCGAGCCAGTTCAGCGGTGTCAAACCGACCTCGGGAGGAAGATGCAATCATGCTCGTTGGAAGAAAGCCACGGGAATGAAAAGGGAAGTTTTAAGATATGGAACATTGTCAGTAAAACTTTTGGTTTGTTTCTACCGATGTTTTAGTCACTGGCCTTGTAGATAGCAAAGTTGCTGAAGTTGCTGTGCCTGTGATAGTAAAAGAATGTTGCAGTAGAAAATCACTAAGAAGTGTTAAAACTTAGTTTTGTTAAACAATCATGAACACGTACAACGCGTGATCAGTGATTTTATTGGTTAAGCTTGTGCATGACCTAACTATTGATTGGACAAGAATGAAATGAGAAAGCTAATGTTCAAGGAGAGAAACATATAAAAACCACTTGTAAAAATGAACTGGGTCTCGCTTACTCCACAAGTCGAGTCCATGTTTCAATACGCCACAATTATGCAAATAAATACTGATGAATACCGTCCCTCTAATGTCTAGCGTAATCAAGGTCACCTATCATTTGATGCATAGGTGAATACTCTATACTGAAAACGGCCAAATAACTCCCTACCAGCTTTCCTCTACAGGTTGTCATCTGCTAGCTGTTGAAAACAATGAGTACTACAGTAACATCAAGATACCACACCTAAAAATCTCATTTTATTTCCCTTAGTCTTACTACATAGGTACAACAGGAGTTTTTTGAAGACTATCTTCAGCATTAGGCTTTATGGTCCAATGTTTCTCTTACCCACACAGATATAAATAAAGAATAAAAATAAACAAATTAAAGATACAGGTAGAATAACTGCAACTGATATCAGAATCTGTTCTCTTACCAGCTAAACGAAGGAATTACCTTGGTGTTCCACCAATGCAGAAACTCTCTTGGCACCTGAGTACTAAACAGGGAGTTCCAGCTCCTGGCAACCAAACCATTTCACTGCTGCTTGATCAGAAATCCTTAAACCCAGTATTGTCAGTTATCAGGTAACCCACTRTAATGGCATTACCTGGTCCATCAGGGCTTGTTTCATCATACCTTCCTCATCTTCCTCACTAAATGCTGATTCGCTATTTCTCCTCTCCTCTTTGTCATCTTTGATAGTCCCTTCTGAAACTCTTCTGCTTGTGGTTATTCCATACAAAGATAAATCAGTGTCAAAAAAGAGGGGCTGTGCAACTGTGGCAATGGATACCTGCCAAGATGCTTGTCTTTGCCAATATATAATTCAGACCCTGATTAAAACACATGTAACTCATGAATCTATTTGAGCATGTAAGTTTTAATTCATGAATACTTTTCATTTTGCTACTATCAAGCAATAACACAGGCTAACAAACTATTTCAAAGTACAAAGAACTAGTGCGAGCACTATGTTTCTRAGACTTTTAAGTAACTGACTCAATATGCATGCCTGGGTTGCTGCCCCTAGATATGAAGCTCAGGGCTAACTTCAGTAGATAACCAGAATGAAGCTGGAATATAGCTGGCCTTAACACACTTTTCCATGCTACACATACTTCAAAAACCAAGAGCCTGCTTCTGGTTCTCAGCCACCTCCAGTAAACTGGCGTTGAAGTTGTGCATACTTACTGACATGCTAACACACTCAGCAGACACACTCTTCTGCTGTCCAGAACAGAACTGGACAGCCAAAATCCTGCAGGCTTCACCAGCAAACCACAAAGCTGTCCTCCTACACAACCTATAAATCCTGCTGAAACGCAAGGCTTCTTGTGCCATGTGTGATACAACTAGTGTGTCAGGGACAGCCGGACCAGGTAGGCAGGTACGACTCAGGACCCAGGCAACAGCCGGAGGTCTGGAGGGATAGCCTGTGGTAGTACAACGGCTCTGGTGGCTCACGGGTGGGCAAGGCTTGCCCAAAGTTTTGATACAAACAAGAAGTTAACTATGTTAGTTGGTTGAGTGTCTGTTACACATTTTGAAAAACAGAATTTTATTGGGATATCAAGGAATCAAAGCGTTTCTTAGAGTACAGACAAAAAGAAAAAAAAMCACTAGCTTTTAAAAATGTTTCATTAATGTGTCACTAAAACTAGACTACTCTGGAAGAGCTGCACTACCGGACCGAACAAGGTATCTGTCAGACCTTCTCTAACCTTTAGAAAATGGCAAGCATTCCAGGCAAGCACAACGCACAGGTTCAGAATAAGCCCCTCATTTTTGAGATCTGGGTTGCAGTGGGTTGTTTAACAGCAGGAGCACAAAACGGGTCAGCTCTTTGTCCTGCACTGACCTGCGATCTCAGCTCTGGCTTGAGGAACTAAAGTATTCACGTGCCAGATACAGGAAAATCTGGTGTTATTTAGTGAATTCTAGCTGCGACACRTTGTTTTTTCTTTGTTTATTCTAAACTATCAACTGTTCAGCATCCAACTCTGTCTAAGCCTGATACTTTCCAGGACTCACCAAATTTCTAAGTGTCATTCCAAGAAACAGACCCTTCAGAAAGCATCCTCTCATCCCAAATCATACAAGCCATAGCTTTTGTGGGAATGCTTCTGAGGCGGTACAAGCTCCCACACCAGTGGTCAAGAGGCAACACAAACCAGTTACGAACATGTACATTCACTTGCCCCTAGCAAGTGCTGTTTGAGAGGAAGTCTGAATGTATCATTCTCGTTTGCAGGAGACTGACATCTGCAAAGAAAATAGTTACCATCTCACAGAAATACTTGGCATTACTGAAAATATTCCTGTGCAACTTTGCTTCTCTCTCTCACTGGTACAATTTGTTGCTATGAAATCTCAAGAATRCCAGTGATCAATTTTGAAAGTCAGTGAATATCTAATGTATATCTAATAAGCAGCAAAATGAGGCAGATGTGACAACAAGCAAAAAGACAGTAAAATAAAAATCACTGACATATAAAAAGAAACTTTGTTTTGTTAAAAAAAAAAAAMAAACACACAAGCAAAAAGCACCACTACTTCCTCCTCCCGTGTATTTGCAAAATCCGTCTCACTGACTAAACACCAAAGCACTGCTCAACAGGCACACTGCTCGCAGTGGGAAGAATCCCGCTTGCATTGTRAGTAATCCTTTGCTACCAAGGACACAAGCAAACATGCATAATCCTGGCTGTTCCCACCCTGCAGAAAGGCCTGCGGGCACCCACTGTGTTGAGAAGAGTGGAAGGCAACCTTGGCACCCACCTCGCAGCCCTCACCCTCCAAATATGAGGCAGTAATTGTGCCTGGAGCGAAGAAACACACCRATGACACCATACGGCACTGACAGCGTTTTGTAAGTGAGAGGGCTAAAGAGAGAAACTTAAAATCAGTAGCAATAATTCCACCAATGCCTGTTCTCATCTCATTTTTAAATCCAACATTTGAGGGATCCTGAGCAGTGAAGGGAAGCAAACCTTTACAGTCCTGTCAAAAGCAGCRAGGGGAATAGGCGCCGATTACGTTATGGATTCAGATGAATGTACTCCCACACTGAGTTAACACTGAACAACACAGGGATCTCCTGCCTCAGAGAGAACAAGGCTGACAGATGATGCAGGTGCTCGTGTTCTCCAGAGGCGAGGTGATGCTACTGAGAACCGTGTGGACAGTACAAGATTTATGAGAGAGAAATGGAACTGTRCCACGGACTGAGGTATTTTGTTGTTGTGCCATGTCCCTAAGCTCTTGCCTACTCTTCTTCACATCAACCCTATTTTTCTATTTATTTCCCCCACCACCATCTTGCASCAGCTCCCTGGTGACACCCCATTTGCCTCTTCCCACACAGAGGTTCCCAGCAGCACCATTCTGAGGCAATTCAGGAAGCTTCCTGGAGCTGAGCTCACATCTTTAGTCTGCATTAGACACTGACATATAGAACAGACGTATAGATTAGCTTAGATGAAGAGGGACTGTTGTGAGTTTGTGGCTATTCACCTGTTCCCTACCAACAGAGTTCTGAAGTTTATTTCTGATCCAACATCAAAGGGGCTTGAAGATAGTGCAGCAAAGTGCAGAAAGCTAAACAAAGAAGCAATTAAACCACCAGGAGAAAACTTTCTGGAACAAGACAGTCTAAGACTCCTTTTAAGCTCATGCAACTCTCCACCTGCAATGCTTAAGAGTTTGCATGYAGTATATCTTTTACTGTAAGTTTCCATCCCTCCTGCAGCACCAGCTGAGGGTAATTCAGCCTCAAGACAGGTGAGGAACAAATCAATGGGTGGTTGTTGGAAGAAGAGGAAGTAACATAAGCAATACAAGGCTGGCATCACACAAAGCTGAGTTACACTGTGCAGCATCCTGGCATGTACACCAGSAAAAACAGAAAAAGTATTCAGCAGATGAATAATCAAATACATATGTTAGCGTACCTGTCCTTCCTTTACATGGTCCAAATTTGACCCCAAGTAAACGCAACTGCTGAGAAGTCACTGTAAATGTACTGTTAAATCCAAGTACGGCTCTGTCCATGTGTGTGCTAACGTTCTTAACTGGTTAGTCATGTGTTGGATTATTTGTTGGCTGTACATAAGATACTGTGTTGAACCCACACTATACAACACTGCCTTGTGTCAACATTGCTTCATTCTTGTCAACATTGTCTACCTTTTCTAAAGAATTGAAACAAAGCCCCACAGAAAGTACACATTATAGTCCCAACCTCAGTACTTCATCATTTTCCAACACATAGAAAGATTTTTGTTGTGCAAAACCACCTGAATCACAACGCATATAAATGAAGACAAGGGCCTGAATCCACAGCAGTCAAAAGAGGCATACACTTACAGTGAGGCAATACTTGGCATCGCCCCATCTAGTTTTTAGGCATTCAGCTCACGGACTGGTATTCAAGTCCAAGTCAGACACTAAAACCCACATCAATAGTGCTTGACAGAGCCTGGAGCTTAAGTGCTGAAGACCTGCCCACTCACAGGTGCATTGACATTTTTCACACTCTGGCTGCAGAGGGGGTGGGGGGAAATAAAAAAAAAAAAATCTAGAAGTAACAAATTAGTACCCAAGAAGAATGTTTCTCAAGTCTACACTCAGATGTTTCACTAAAAATTACTGTAGTGAATTAACTATTGATTTAGCCATCTGTAGGAGCCTGGGTTCCCTCATAAGCAGAAGCATTTCACTGTCATCCCTCCAATGGTGAAAACTGTCCTACAAAATGGCAAACTCTGAGTAACAGGCTAGTAGTAGTCACTGCACTCACTTCCTCTGCACRAAGGAGTTCAAACCCACATCCCCCCACCTTCCAGGAGAGCAATGTAACAACCAGGCTGTTGACTACACCAAGGATATTTTACTTCTCTTCTGAGCCTACTAGATGAGGAAAAGAGGACGCAGGTGAGGCTATACCTCTCCCCAAAGGGCACGAACCAGGTAGAGAGGAATCCTGCTCTTCATTTGCTTCTAAAACCACGTGCTTTCTGTTTTAATTACAGCAATCTGACAAGAAACAGTAATCTGCAAACTTTCCCTCTTCCAAAGCCCAGTCTTCAACCTCCACACGAACATGCGGTTTCCCACACACACGAAGGTGCCCCTGAAAACCTAAGAGCTGTTTTTGAAACTGGAGCTCCACAAGTCAAATCGTCCAGAGTTTCACAGAAAAAAAAGTATTTACTACTCACAGACAAGCAATAAAAATACCCTTCAGGCAACTGTTCAAACTGTGAAAAGAGACCGAGTCACACGGTCTTTATTTGTTCCCTTCCCACACACAGACTCCCCAGCAGATGAAACGCAAAAAAGCCCCCATTAGTATGCTCAGGAGGTGAAAGCTCAGGTTTGCCAGCCTTTTACCGGACAACATGGTCARCATCAACCAGAACATGTCAACGTGCAGCCCAACAGGCTGCACAATTAGGCAGATTCTGGCATTTTCCAGTCGTTGGTGCAGGGAGCTGTTGTAAAAACCATCATGGCAAGGCATAACAAACTCCTGGAAACACAACTGGGCTGCCTGAGGAAGAGCAAACCCTAAGCAGTAAGCGATGCTGAGATCACTTAGAAAAAGCCTACATGAGTACACAAATAAGGGAGGACGTATGAATTACTTCATACCTAACTTTTGTGTGCTTGACCCCACAGCCGTGGTGTGCATGTGTGTGTGACTTCCTAGGGCACGCTTTCCAAAGAGGAAGAAGTGCGTGCCAACCTCCCTCCTACCTTCTCAAAGAAGCGGCACCGTGTCCGTCGCCCTGCCCGCCCCACCAGCTGCCAGCACGGGTGGGACTGTCCAGGTGCCAGCGCAGGGCTGAGAGAAGGAAGCGGCTCCATCGGCAGAGCCAGTTTGTCGCCTGCCACCTGAGTCAAAGACGGGAGGAGCTGGGACAGACCATTGACTTCGGTGTTTCACAGGGGTTTGCCAGCACTCTCAGCTCAGTCCCCGCTTCTGTCAGCGGGGTCTCTGGCTACCGCTCCTCCTGGCTGAGTCTTTCCACCCCTTCAGCCTGGCTCTGACCTGAGTCTGTATCATTTTCCCAGGCATCTGAGGACAGACCGCTTTCCCCAGATCTGTTGCCTCCAGCTCTTGTGTTTTAATCCCAGCCAGAGGCATGAGAGGCTGGCAGAGAGCACTGGTGGTCTAGGAAAGCTGTTCTTGGGGCCACTTCCAACCKCCTCATCCCAGGAGGCAGCCATGGCTGCTAGTGAAGTTCTGCTCAAGCCTTCATTTTAAACACAATTCAGGCAGAAAAAGCCGTCAGAAAAAACTAACTTTCAAATTAATGAAGTCTTTGAGAGTGTGTGCAAAGTAACAGATTTCCTTTTTAATCTATCATTTGAGCAAATACAGAAAACTTTTCCAAAAAAAAAAAAACTAAAAAAAACTGTTATGGGATACAGAAAAGCAACAAGTTATATGTCAAATTCTTGCTGCAAAGCACAGAGAAGTTACAGTAGTAATAGCAAGTTACACTACTAATAGTGCACTGAAATGGGTACACTTTCTCATCCTCAAATTTTACTCTTGAGAGTAATCGAACTATTCCTTTTCTCACTGCAATTTCAAAGATACATATTTTTACCTGATGCATACTCCTGGAATAGAATTTCATCCCCTCTGGAGGTGGTTTAGTGGTTAAAAAACAATACCAGGGTCTAGGAGACATCATGCAGTCCTAAATACACAAAATACTTTGCCCACGTGTATTTTAATCTGGATTAGAGCATAGCCAGGCAATGCTGCAGTACAAATATTTGCCAATAGGCACAGCCAACTGCCATGCCAGAAATATATTAGGCAGAAAAAAAGATAGAGCTGTTCATCTCATGTAAATTTAATGTGAGAATATATTATCTGTGACTGCACTTCACAACTCAGCATGGCTTTGTGTGGAAGATAAAACGCTCTAATTTACAGCATTATAAATGTTTGCTAAGTGCTTTAATTGCCGTCTCTTCTTTCAAAATGGCACTTTATTATTAGCTTACAGAGTGGGCTATGTAAGGAAGATCATTTTTTCCTAATTCCTTATTGACACCTTAAAAATCTGTATTTTACTAATATTCCTTTGAATAAGAGGAGTGTCTGCTTTACCTCAGCATTCGGTGATGAACAGCCACATTCAGCTCCTCGTTACTATGGCAATATTACGTAGGAGGCACAGAAACAGACTGGTGCTTTTATCTTCTCCCTTTGTACTTAGAATATACTCTCTTCCCCWCCTTTATTTTTGAACAGCCACAAAGGGGGATGTGAATCATTCAGAGAATCAAAACAAAGGTTATTTTATTAACTTCATTGTTATATTAACTGAGGATAAATTGCAGTGCTATGAATGAGATATAAACACCAAAAATCTTAAGATACGATCTCACAAACAAAGTATTTTCTTTCTTTTCCGTTAAAAAAAMCCCAAATCACTAGTGAACCGCTCTGCTTGCTTCTCAGGCAAAACTGAACCCCTTTKCTGTTTAGCAGGACCCAGGCAATGGTGAGAGTAAGGATCACTCACAGAGCTTGCTGTTTCCCCTGGAAACAACTAAAACAGTCAATGTAGGCACATTTGTGAGTGTCAGGTGGGATGAAATCCCACTTCTTATGTGACCCCCTCCAACAGACAATGGAAACAGACTGCTGCATGACTGCTAACACCATCTCCTCTGTATTCTTTTGCTTCTAACTAGCAAAGGTTTAAGTGTCATCCCCCCACTCCCCAAAAAAAAAAAAAAAAAAAAAAAAAGAAGTGGGATGCAGATTAAACTCTTCAGGTGGTCAATGCAATACAAATAAAGTATTCAGTCCTGCTGGGTGCAATCAAGATATATAGCAAAACATCTCATTTGCATCTATTGACTCAGCCACTTGCAGAAGCTCTCCCTGGCTGTACCAGTCAAAGCAAACCAGATGAGCAAAGGTCTCCATGCCAGGGCAGCCAAGCTGGCTGGACGAGGTGGCTTAGGGAGCAGGCATGTTAAACTGCTCAGCCAGCTGAGCTGGGGGGGGAGCTTTGCCACAGCTGGGGATCAGCCAGTGGTGGCACAGCTGTCTGCAACCAGGTTTGCTGTGCCCCTCCTGTTCTGCTTACAATCTGTGTTCATCCACCAGAGGCTAGCGATACAGTTATTGCCTGCAAATTTATTTTCAGATTCATCATTCTGAAGTTAGGAAAAAGAAAAGAAAAAATGGCATTTTTTTTTCCGCCAAAAAATCACATCTTCAAACTCMGGAAATGTATGTTTTAGGATTTCTAACTTGATATACTACATTTCTTCAGTTGCTCATTCAGACAAGAGCACCATTTGGCAGATGACTTTTATAGTCCATGGTTCTACTTACACTTCAGTATTGCCCTAGACAGTACTGCCCTAGACTGCCCATTTTTCTTTCTCCTTTGCCCCAAGTATCCTGTAGTTTTCACAGCTAATGTATGTTTCCGTGGCTTTCAGCATTTTTAGAATAACTTGCCAGTGGAGGCAGAGATTCCTGATTACCAGATTTAAGCCTATGGGCCATTGGCTTACTCTTTCAGAAAATTCATTAAACCCTTAGAAGTAACCTGCAGGTTCCAAGTAATCTACAAATTCCAGGATTTTTAACTCCTGTTTTTATACAAACCAGAGTTTACTTTGCAATATTGCTGTAAATAAATGCAGGAAAAAAAAACATATAAACTGATTAATCTTAACTTCGCAGCAAGGCATTTCGCATGGGCAGCAGAGAGAAGCATTATAGAGACATATATTTCATAAGAACGCCAGGGAAAAAAAMCCAAAAAAAACCAAAAACAAAACACACAACAAAGACGACACCCCCCAACAGTAAACTGTCAGTATGACCCATAACAAGATTAGCAATAGGGATGTGAATGCCATACCTTGCACCATTAAGTTTTCCCAAACATTCCAGGAACTGAAAACCAGTCCAAAAGACATTGTAAGCATCAACATGAATTCAGTATTTGCTATTTCACAGCAATTCCCCCCTGCAATATTGCTAGTTTTAAATTAAAGATATCATGGTGATCACTAACAGTATCTGGGTCAGACTGTTTCCCATTTTGACAGAAGCTTATTGTAAGCTCAGTGGGAAAAATTAAGAAGCCAAAAGATTGAAAGCGGTGGATTAATATTTTCCTTCTACTTGTAATTTAAAGGAATCACTTGCTAATGGCATCTTGTGCATTATCCTCCAGATACATCTGCCAAGCCAAATTATTTCTACCCTAAGATGACCTGTATAAAGTCTACACACAAGATTTTTCTCAAACTCAGTGACTACCTATGAATAGAAAAAATTCGTTCTCCATAGAACAAATGATTGAATACAGCAACCAGTACAAAATTTCTTCATAACAAGTACTTAACACCAGGGCATCATAGTGTTCCTTTTTAATGATGTTTGTACAGAGTGTTTGTACCTGTCCCGAGAAGAGATTTCGGTCATTGCAAACTGATGCGGAGAAGGCCTGTTAACCTGTAAGACAGCCCACTTGGTTAGAGCCATRAAATTCAGTCTCAAGATCTCTTCAGCACTTCACATGGTGGTAAAGATAAATCCTAATGACATAGAGTCCCACACAACAGCCTCCCAGAAACATTTATTCAACTGTTTACTCTTTTTCTCTTTGCTTTGAAACTTTGTACTGCAGGGCTGAGAGGGAGAAAGGGGAGGTGGGTTTAGCTCGCTATCAAGAACTAGATGAGGAGTTGTAATAGTGGTTGCGAGAGGAAAAAAAAGGGGGGGTGAGGACTGTGTCATATAAGAATCTATTAAAATGGCTGGATCTCTGTTAAGACCTTCAGATACTAGGTAGTAAGTAAGTAAAATTGTTTTCAAGGAACATAACCATAATTACTATACGGATTGTGTTTTAACAACAACAAAAAAAAMCCCAAACAAAACCAAACAAAAAAAACCCTAAAGCCACAGCTTCTTACCGAGCACTATCACCTGCTTCCTGCAACGAAACCGGTAACTACCCGGTCAGGGGTGGTGCTGGAGGACTCGCACCCCCCGGGCAGTGCTGCGGGGCGCCGGCCGCAGCCATTGCTTTCCCTGCGCGTCCCCCAGAGGCAGAGCCGAGGCGGCCGAGACCGCACAAGCCCCGGTGGGAGGGAGGGAGGGAGGGAGCGGAGCCGCCCCGCCCCGCCCCGCCCCGGGGGGTGAGGGCAGCCCAGCCCMGGGGGAGCGCCCCGGCCCCGCGGCGGGAGCAGCGGAGGCCCCGGCCCGGCTCCGTCCCCGCCGGCAGCCCGAGGCTCGGCTCGGCGCCGCTGCCGCGGGTACGCGTGTGTCTGCCCGCCGGGGGAGCGCCCGGGTGGGGCAGCCCGCCCGCCGCGGAGCATCCCCCGCTCCGGGCTGTGAGCCGGCTCCTCCTGAACGCCTGACAGCTTTTTTTCCTGTTAATTGCGATCAGGTGCTTCACGCACCTAGCGCCTTTTTTTTTTTTGAGAGAGAGAATTTTGCTTTTACCTGCTCCTGCTTCGGTTCGAGTAGTAAATTGCCTCTGTTGGTTTTTAATTTAAAGCATTGAGAGCTTTCTCGCTTAGTATTGTTCCCACTCGGGTTTTGCTATTCAGAAAATGCTCCGGCAAAGACAATGCTGCAAATCGTTTCCCATCCCCTCACTATGTGACTTACCTGATCTGCTGTTGGTACCACACGGATGGGTGAAACTCAGTCAGCCAAGTGAACGTTAAAAAAAAAATTGGATTAACAGAAATTACTACAATTTGCTCTCTTCTGTGCTAATTGCTGAGAAGCTAATAGCTTCCGTGCTAATTTATTTTTATGCTTAATTAGGAACTTCTTTTCTTTTCATTCAAAGCCCAGCTTTTACCAGCACTCGTAAGCGTGATGGTGGTGGGAAAGATGATGAAACTATTACATTCCTTTAGTCAAAGTGCTGAAAGCTTAACATCAGTTGACCTTCACTCAACAGTGCATTTAACCACAACGTAAAACTAACTTGGGGACTGGAAATCRTTCTTAAAGATTTTATGCACCCAGCACTTCCACCCAAGATGTAAGCCCTTCACAGTAAGAATGATCTAAGGTCATTATCTCAAGACACCTTACTGCAAAACACAGACTGGATGTTTTTGATATCTTCAATTTTATAAAAACAAAACAACCAAGAAAACTTTAAGCCATTCCAGAGCTCTCAAACCCTCACCATACATTGCAAAGAAGTGAAAAAAAAATGACTTAAAATAATGTCCTTAAAAAAACCTTTAACAACTCTTTCAGTAGTCACTGCAGTCAATTAAGGGGGGTTAAAAGCCCTTATTTCATTGTCTATGCACTCATCTTACTATTACCACTGGGAACCAGCTGCTTCCTCTGGAAGAAGCTCCTTGCCCACACCACGTACATTTGCTGGCTTGCTCCTGAAGCTGGGTGGAGATGCAGACTGGAGCCCACCAGCTGAGCAGCCCTGCTGCAGGCATCCGTTCCCTTCGTGTCACAGTGCTTTCCCCACAGTTGCAGAAGCAGCAAGAGCACCTGTGAATAACAAATTACCAGCACTATTTCRAGAGACTAGTGCTTCAGGTTTTCCTCACTGGGAAGGGAAAAGAAGCACTCATCTCTTTCTCGGAGGCCAGGTACCRAGCTGCAGCAACTGGGGTGCTGCCTGGACTGAGCAGAAGCGGTAGGTAACCAGCATGGCTTCAGGCTTGCCTCCTTACACAGGCATCAGCTGGGAGCTCGCACATTGCCAGGACTGGTGGTTGCAAAATGGTGATTTCTCTTTCAGGGAGTATCAAAGCCAAACCTTCTCAAACCTCTTCCTCTCTTTACAAAACCACCACTTAGGAGAGGCTTTTCTTAAGAGAGAAAACAGAATGTGCCTTTAAGTACCTCACAAAAACAACCCACAAAACCAAAGAAGCCACCCCCCAACTGGAAGGAGAGTTGCTGCTGGAGAAAGCCACTACCCCGCTACTCCTCTCCGGAGAGCAGCCGCCAGACGCTAGGGCTGACCCCAGCTGTGCGTGGGCTCCATTAGGCCCGGCTGAGGGGGGCAGCTCATGGGGAATACCGCTTCTCTGGGCTTTACAAGCGTTCTGGTGAGGAACAGCACGCAAGAATGTAAAAGTGGGGCAACAACATGCTCTCCCCTCAACTTTGGGAAGAAAAAAAGGTACTAATTGTGTCAGTGGGGTGGGGAAGTTGAGATTCGGGCTAGAACCTGAGAGCAAACTCAGGGATGCACAAGGCTGGGGCTGTTCAGTTAGAGAAACACGGGCTTCACCTGTGTCTGGCTTCTCCAGGCTTGCTCAGAAACAGCAGTAAGGCTGACACCATTTATTACCTATCTAAAAAAAAAAAAAAAAGACACAGAATATATTGGATTTTTTTTCGTTTTCCACCATAAATCATACTGATCTGTTTGGAGGAAGAAGGGAAGCTATCCACCATGAAGCAAGTATTGATTATTTTAAGCATCCATGGCACCAGCTTCTCTCAGCATTCTTAAGCATTCATGGCACCAACTCTCTCTCAGCAGCTAAAAGGGTTATGAGTGGGGGAGACTTAGGCTGAGGCTGCTTGAGGATTGTTAATGTACTGTAAAAAGCAAATGTAGTGACTTCCAAGCTGCTTGTTGGTTCTCACGGCAAAAGCAGATCTATGCCACCTGAAAAGTATTCCTGAACACATCTAATCTGTTCACCAGGACAGAAGAACGCTTCTTACTTACTTAGTTACACCGGGGCGTGCTGGCAGCCTCTCAGGCTGAGCATGAGGAGGGAGCTGGCAGCGGCCCAACCCACCCCGGGAAGCTCCCCTGGCCTTGGCAGGTGCAGCAGAGGGACAGGAGAGATGCTGTTTCACAGCATCCTGCCTGCATTTTCCAGTTGTGCTAACGGCACCCTGTCCTGAACCCATGGCTCAGGCGGAGGAAGGCTCAGGCTGACCGGGGAGCGGTGGGATGGGGGTGCTGTGGTGGGAAGTTTCGGTCCTCGGCACTTCAGAGGGCTCCCGCTCTTTCAGCAAGAAAAGGAACCGTGATTAGTTCATTATATGATGCCTACTGGCATGTAATTAAATAGTGGATCTTAGATAGAAGTAACAATGCTGCACAAAGACAAATGCAATGACTTATTTGAGGGTTTTCACTGCTGTCTGAATCTCCACAAGTATTTTTGTCTTTTGAAGCCTGCCACTGGGCTCAAACCTCTATTATAGCACATATTAATGAAGTAAATAAGCAGCTCTATCACGTTTAATTTACCTACAATTTTTGGATACTAGAATCCATCAATTTTCTTTTTAACTGAAAAATGCTGAGAGGTAAGCGACATGCAAAATTCACAGAAGTTACTGTTAGTATGTAGGAAGTAACTTCCTCTCTTTTCTAATATTGCTTGTAATATTTATGGGCATTTCAGATGAAAGTATTCAGAACACTAGGGGCATCATTTATCGTTGAAAAAGAGCAGAAAGAATAGCAAATACTGAAAACAATAAATCTTGATGTTAACGTTTAGTGATGGAGGTACTGTTCCAAGCAGACATTAGTTACATGACTCCAGAGAGCCCAGTGGCTCTTAATATCCAGTCCAAAATCAGGACCGCATATCCTGATCTCAGGATGAGCCCATCTCAGGCCTACTTCCAATTACCATGTGCGATGACTAACACGGAAGATCTTAGCTGCATGATCTCTGGGTAGCTTTGTTCAAATTAATTCTTTAGAAAAAAAATAAGCAGTTCCCGAGTTCTCGAATTCTTCTTTCTAGCGTACTTCGGGCTGGTTCCTCCTTTGTCAAACTTGGCAGCCCCCTTCAACTCCTCCTCCCTCCCCCCCAAGTCATGTTGCTGTTGTGCATTCAGATTTATTGAATTTTGTGCCGTGCTTCAGACTATGAACAAAGCAGCTTTCAGTCTCACAACTAAGCTTTATGATACTTCAGCCTTTAATGAGTGAATCACTTTTTGTTGCAATTGGAGATACATTACAGTTGATATGAAATCATGGAGCAGTTTTAAGGAACAAGATTTGTGAGAGTCCAGGATGCTGCTTTATAAACTCACATTCCCAAAAGAGACATGAGCAAAACTCAGCTACAGCTCAACTACCATTTTCTTCATTGTTAGAAGGGGGGGGAACCCCAAAGTGGGTCTGATATCAATCCAGCATAAATTAAATTTAGCAGGAAATTTTCAATTGTTAAGGCAGATCTGCTTGAAGGTGTTACTGAAAATTGATGAATACAGCAGAACGACATGCAAACTCAGTTAAAATGCTGTGAAGACGCATGTGTTTCACAGCTAGCCCTACAAATGACTCTCTACATTTGCTTAAATGTAAGTAGAATTACTGTCCATACATTCTCATGCCCCATGCTCTTTTCTCTCTGGGCTTTTGAGCATAGCTATTTCACATCTGTATTCTGTTCGTTCATTATTTTTTCAGTGGCAGTATCCAGGTATTTAATAAATAAGTATTTTCTCAAAGCATCTCCTCTGTCATTCTTGACGTTTCAGGGGGAAAAAAATGGGAAAAAGGTGTTTGAACAAACCTGGAGCAAAGGGAAATACTGTACAAAATGTAGCACATCGCTACTTTATGCAACTAATCTGTAGAAAGTTTTGTCTCCCATGATTTAATGGAACAGTCAACACAGACATCATTTGGTGTAAGCAACTGACATCTACATGAAATGTGTAATTCCCAATTTGTGGCACAGTAAAACTGTTTTACTCTGCTAAGGAAATTCAACTTAACATGTTCCTACCTGTTCAAACATTCATTTGCAGAATGTTTACCATACTATAATAAATATTTAGGTCTTTCTTTTGTTCCGAGAAGTTGAATAACAACAATACGAGAGCAGCAATAAGTGGCCGAGACAACTGTAAGCCTGTTAAGAGTCACCTTTTACTTTCCACCAGTAATCTCTGTACGYTTACCCTCTCCCGCCCCCTCCCCGCTTCTCCCAACACACAGAGCGCTGACGAGCATCAGGCACCGCCGCACCCCGCGCCGGGGGGAGGCCGGGGAGGCCGCAGCGGGTCCCGGGGACGGGAGGCCGGGGACCCGCCGGGGGACGCTGACAAAGGATCCTGCCGCTGCGCTGCCTCCCGCCCGCCCCCCTCCCTCCGACCCGCACGCTGGCGGCMGCTCCAACGCTCGGGTGTGTCTGAATTATTGCCCGGGAGGGGGGGAAATCGGGCAGTCCACGCACAGACCCGGCCGCTCCCCTCTCGTTTAGCGGTGTGGACGCGGCGCCGGGCGCAAGGGAGCGGAGCAGCCTCTGCCCGCACCGCGGCCGCCCGCGCCGGCCCCCATCCTCCCGCTGCCTGGGGCTCTCCCCGGGAAGGCTGCTCCCCGCCACCGAGCCAGCGCGGGGCGGCGGCCGGCACCGCCGCCGCCTCCCTCTCGGCAGGGACCCGGCCGGGAGGGGCTCGCTCCCACCTGCTCCTGGTTACCCTGCCGCCGCCGCTCCGGTCGTTCTTTCCGCTGCATCCCCGGCGCTGCGCTTCTCTGGAGAGGCATCCTCCGGCTCCAGCAGCTCGGGGTTTTGTTTGGAGCCGAGCTGTCGGTGCCTGTACCAGCACCCATCCTAAACGAGGAAGCATTCGGACTGCACACGCTCCCCGTACCGTTACCGCCAGCCGTCCTTAACGTGAGGACACCGAGACAGCAAATGCAGCCGCCCTGGCAGTCACAGCCAGATTAGGTACAGCCCAAGGCGAAGCTACTCAGACGCTACGGCTATTGCAACACAAAAGCTGAGTCATTTATTCAAATAAATAAAAATGAACTTTTATGTACAAATATACAAAATCATTACGCACATCTTACAAAGTAGTCAGAAGTCTTAAAAAAAACAGGGGGCGAGGGGGGAGGCAGGACGCCCACAGCCGGCTCCTCTCTCCCCCAGCGCCGGGGCACTGGCGGGGCGGAGGCCGCCGCCGCTCCTTTGTCCCTCGCCCCAGCGACGGCACCGCCCCGGGGCCGGCTCCGGGCCGTGGGCCCCGCCGCCCGGCCCTCACCGCCACCCGCCGGGTCTCCCCCGGGGCAGACGACACCACAAAGGACAGAACGGCTACGGACAGCGAATGGCCCCGCTGCCTCCGCCCCGGGCCCCGCCGCCCCCTTCGGCGGCGGCACCAGCCCCCACCGGGCCGCTCCCCCCGCCCCGGAGCCCGCAGCGGGGCTCAGAGGGTGCCCAGGTGCGGCAGCGTCTCCAGCCTGTCGGGGCGGTCGCGGCCGGCCGCGCTCTCCACGCCGCGCAGCCACTCGGTGCATTTCCGCACCAGCCCCTCGTCCACCGCGGCCCCCGCCTCCTCCTCCTCCTCGTACTCCTCGTCGTCGTACCGGTGCCTGTCGTTGAGCAGCGAAATCTTCAGCAGGGCGCGCAAGTCGCCGCCGCCCGCCCGGGCGCCGCGCCGCGCCGGGCCCGGGCCCGCTCTGCCGCCGGGGGAGGGGGCGGGCTGCCCCCGCTGCCGCTCCAGGCTGCGGCGCTGCAGCAGCCGCACGGCCTCGGGCGGCAGGCGCAGCGAGAAGCGCAGCGCCGCCTCCCCCGACGCCCCGCCGAGGCTCTCGCAGGAGCGGCTGCCCGCCCCCGGCGCCCCCGGGCGGCCCCGCGGCTCCGGCGGGGCGGGCTGCGACCGCGCCCCCCGCTCGGCCGGCGGCCTCCGCGGCGGCTGCCGCTGCTGCGAGGAGCAGGGCCAGGAGCTGGAGAGGGGGCCCGCCCGCTCCGGGGGCGCCCCCCGCGCCTTCCTCGCCGCCTTCTCCTCCGCGGGCCGAGGCACTGCCTTCTTGGGGGCCGCCGCCGGCTTCTTGGGCTGCGGCCGGGCGGCGACGGGGGCCGGCAGGATGGGCGGCAGGGACGCGGTGCGGCCGGGAGCTCCCTCCGGCTCCTCGCTGCGGGCCCAGGTAGCCGCGGTGCGCGCTCCGGGCAGGGCGGCGCATCTCCCCGCCGGCGGACAGGGCCCCGCTGCGCGCCGGGGCTGCAGCCCCATGGCGAGAGCCGGACGAGCAGCCCCCGGCCGGCGGCGGCAGCGCGGGGCGCGGGCTCCTTCTGCGCCGACAGCCGCTGCTTTTCCCCCTCGACAACCCGCCCCCCTTCCCGCCCTTCGCCCGCCCCGGGAACACCCTTTCCCGGCGCGGGGTGGGCGTGCGGGCTGGGACGGGGGTCCGCCCGCCGCCGGTCATCCTTCCCGGACAAGCCGCCCTGGTCGGGCCCGGCGCGGGCTGCGCCGCCGCCTTTCCCCGCGCCTCTCCGGCCCGGCCCACAGCAGAGCCGAGGGGAACGCGCGGCGGGGCTCATGCCCTGAGGGCAGGCGGGCTCTGAATTCCTCCTAAAGTCCTCAAGCATCCAAGTGTGAAAGGGCAGGCTTTTACGTCACATTAAACTAGCACCCTCACGCCATCTTCAACACATGGATGATATTTTGAGCTCCCTGACTACTTGAATTACCGTGAATAAGGGCAGGCAGACAGGACAGTGCTGTCAGCCACCCTAAGACCTAGAGCAGACTTGCACCTCCACGAAGCTCCAAGATGCACAAGACCCTTTGATGACAAGAGCAGCCTGGCTTGGAATGAAGAGCCTGGTCCACAGATCCTTCTTCCCAGCCTCGCTTCTTTTTGTAATTGAGGCAAAGCACATTGCTCAACGCTTCTGGGTTTGTTTTTTTTGGTCTGTTTTGGTTTGGTTTGGTTTGGTTTTTAAAGAGGAAGAAGGCAGTAACTTCCTACTGTTTAAAGTACCCTAAACAATAACAGAGGTTTGGAGAGATTGCATGTGGTAGTAATACGTAAGCATATATTTCCTATTAATCCAAGATTACTACCACTCAAAAATTTTGTCTAAAAAGTCATGGCATATAATTTCTACAGATTTTACTTCAAAGTACTATTTTAATTAGGGTACCAGAATCTTATCAAAAGATGGGTAGGATGCATGCAATCCACAGGGACAGAGATCTCCACATACGTGGTTTCACACTGTCATAAAAGGGTATCATACAATGAGATGCATCAGCTGTAAATCTTTGGAATATTCATACACAGCAAACAAAGACAGGACATGAAGGAGCGAAAGATACTGACCAAAGAATACAGTGTGTGTGCTCTGTATGCAGATGAAGAAAGTGAATCCTCAAATGTTCAGGAGAGAAAAAACACGTAAGAAAGCACATGATGTGACAGACCTAAGTGCATATAAAAGCATACCAGTACATGGAACTTTTGGACTTCAGTTCTTGAACCCATTCTGTTCTGGTGATCTCATACTAAGTGTTAACTGACAAGTGTTAACTTTGTTATTTACCACAGCACATAAATTAAAAAAAAAATCCAAATGACTAATACCATTCTAATTAAAGGTTACAGTGAAGGTGGTCGTGTACCAGAGCTGGTAGTTGATGGGCGAAACCAACCCTGGAGCAAACAACTGCCCGGCCCCGATGTACTGACTAGTGAGATGGGATCTCCCCAGTGCCAGTTATGGTCAGTAGCAGCAACTGGGGAAGGGGCAGTGACAGTCATTTCCAGGATGACATCCATCATTACCTACGCACGTACTAGTTCATCTTCAATGCAAACTGAAAACTAAAGGAAACTAAAAATTCACTCAAGGATCCACCAGCACCCCAGGGCTGTGACGGGCAGGGCTGGAGGGGCTGTCACGACACCACACAGCACTAACGAGCCCAGGAGCCTGCCACAGGGTTGGGACTACCTGGTCCCCTATCACCAGCAGGAGGGATGCCTCACTGGCAATTTACTGTTACTAATCAGTTAAAAGGTATAGCTTGGTTGGCAGTTTAGCTGCAAAATCGTGCAGTCATCCTTTATACAGCTTTCCCAAAAGATGTTGCTATTTTGTGCAACATACACTGAGATTTAGCAGGAACGTACTGCAATTCATCTCTTTAGCCTGAACCCTGAATACTAAAATATAGGGGTTCTTCCCCTTCCTGACACTGCAGCTCACATCTTTTCAAATCCATTCCTTCTTCTATTTGTGGATTAGCAGAAAAAAATAATCCAAAACACTGGGGTTTTGACTGCAGGTAATCAAGCACATCCAACCTGTGCTAAAAGGAACCTCCTGTAATATAGTATCAACCATCAAACACTAAGGATTTAACTTTGCTCCTGAATAACTGAATAGCACTTAGTTGCAAAAAACTAGAAATGAGAACATCTTATTGACGCTAGGCAAAGTATTAGAGCATTTCACTCCAATCCATTATCAGTTTAAGTCAGAATGAACAGTTTGTCTAAATACTAACACAAAAAAGCTTTAAACTCACTTCTGCAAATCTAATAACCAAATTTGGATATAGTCATATACATATCCCACTTTTTAATATATTTCCATATTTATTCAAGTGTAATGCTGAAATTTTTAGCCCTCTATAGCAGATTCCTAAATAAAAAATAGTTTAGGGACCTTTAAAACTAATTTATTTCACAAATTTTATTTATACATTAGCCATAAGTTCTTTTAGTAAAAAGTATTTAAGTAAAAAAAAAAATCGTTTAAAATATAGCTTTTTAATAAAATCCAACAAGCTCTAAACAGACCCTTCACATATTCTCATTAAGCTTTTTCCATAAGGCACATGTATAGACATTTCAAAGGAGCATATAACTTACCAAATCTTTACAATGTTTATAAAACTCTGTCTTTGGAAAACAATACAGTGAATAACATACAAACATGAATGGCACATTGCAAATTTTAGACAGAACTGTAAGTGAAATCTTCATGCATACTACCCAGACCTTAGTGGCCTGCCTCCACTGGGGAATAAACTGTGTTACTGGATGCAAGGTAGTTTTAAGACTACCCTGCATAAGGTATTCAAATGTACTTTTTTGTTAAAAAAGCCTAAAAGTTCCAGAGTAAACACAAACAGTTGACCCAATTTATTTTTAAAACTGTTTCTAGTAAAAATTATTTAATTCCCCAAATGTAAAAGGCAAGGAAAATACTAAATTGTTACTGGGTATTTCATGAGTGGAAAAGTATAGTTTTCCAGGCAAAATTCACAGAGGAATAAAAGTTGGCCTTTAAAGCATACAGTGGTTCCTGGTTTTAATTTACCCTAGACAGGACGAGAAGCATTTAATCACAGCATCCCTTTAAAAAGAAAAAAAAAAAAAACAGTTAAGATATTTGTTATTTTCTTTACATACATATCAACCATTATATATTTGAAATTAAAAATATTATATAAACTAAAGAAAAAAAAGCAATAGTTTATCAAATGCAGGATTTTAACAGCCATCGTTACCATGAGTACCTTTACAGCACCAGCTAAAGCAAAGGCTCAAGCCAAGCTCAGGTCTGCCCATGTTGTCGAAGTCTTCCACACTGTTTACACTCAAGCACATGCTAAAATGCAGACACAGTGTGAAAAATTGTTCTGCAGCACACTTGGAGGCTTAGCAAAGGTCCAAGCCTTATTTCGCAAAGGCTGGCCAGCAGGGGCACAGGCCCAGGAGCATGCCAAATCCAGACAATCAGCAAAGCACAGGTGCTTTGAGTCCAAGCCACATGTGAGTTAGACCATCATGTTGCAGGAAAAAAATGCACAGGCTGAAGGGTGTCAAGTACATGTCCTGACAGTGCAGGACGAAGAGCTGGCTCAGCCTTGAGGTTTGAAAGATCTGAAGAGGTCTATTTCTTTAACCGACAATAAACAAACTGTTTCCTGACTATTCTACTTAGATCACTCACTTTAATCTCCTTTATTTCTAGTGGAATTTGTATTCTGTAATTAGTCAATTTGAAAAAGGAAGAAAAATACTATCATGACTCCTTAAAGTCATTGTATGTATGTTTTGTTGCTGTTGTTTTGGGGTTTGTGTTTTTGTTTAGTTGGGGTTTTTTTGCCTTGCCAGCAGGAGAGCCACCATTAATTGAAAATTAAAAAAAAAAACAACAACAAAAAAACCCAAAACCAAACCATGAACAAGTAAATTGTTGTTAAGAGTAAACCATTAACAGAGTCAAATCAAGTAATGCATTCATCTTGATTTCAACAAAATTGTCATACTTTAAATGACATAATACTGACTGGCACTTAACATGGTTTAGATCACTATCTCCGTAAGAAAGGTAGCCTATACAAGAAATTTATGATAGCATTCCACATAAGCAAATAACTCAATAATCCCTAAAGAAATCACTGTACTATTAAAAGCAGCCTGTGTAAAATCCAGTTCTTTGATCTAACAGACAATTCTAACAGACAAATAAAAACAAAGAAATTAAGCGATGCATATAACCTAATGTTTTTCTGACCAGAACTTAAAGTACTGTTGGCAGGGAAGAAAAGACCAGTGACTAGTAGCTCAACTTGTTTTCTGTGCAGAGCAGAACATTTAAAAAAAAGAAAAAAAATT
>JASVER010000016.1:7173526-7270452 GCA_030449065.1 Oceanodroma leucorhoa
AGAAAAAAAAAAAGAATGACCCTACTGAGACTGTCACATGGCCACAGGAACTGTAACAATTCAGAATACTACTTTTGACTGGGTTAGCCTGAGATGTCAGAATAATAAGATGACAACTTGAAGCCTGAGTTCAGTTAAAGTATTTAATACATTGTAATTATCAACTATTATCTTAAAAAAAAAATCCTCCCTAGATCCAATCTGAAGCTCTAAAAGAAATCCATAGTGCAGAGTTTTCGGCGAAGTTACAGAAACACTACAGGAAGATATCAGATGAAAGGGACAGACAATACTTTGTACTCTTTCTTTCCCCATTTTCACTACAGAAAACCTCATTAAGTAATATATAGACATGGAAGCACTTTATTTTTTAAAAAACACACACTGCTGAAAGACCAAACTGCATTTCATGTGAAACATTATAGAAAAAACAGATTCTTCAGTTTGTTTACTTGCATGTGGTTTCACTATATGTTTTGCTAGCTTTCGTTCCCTTTTTGTACACACAAGAGTGAAATGAAATAGAGAAGCTTGCCAAAATGAAAATTAACGCGAAGCACTGCCTTTGCCTCTCCTAAAAATGATGGAGGAATTCAGAAGTAGACTTAGCAGCTGAAACTATGCTTGCTTGTTTGCTTTTAACAAAGACCTCAGATCCACGAGTTATCTTTAATGTAAGTACTGGAAAAGTCACTATTGCATCAATGCACTTTTAAATCACTGGAGAATTTAAAGAAAACCTCAATTTATTTTCAGTGATGAAAACTAGAATGAAATTTAACAAAGAATTACTATGCACTTTACTTGTATTTAAAGCTTATATTAAGCATCACTGTAAGTTCAGCTATGTCATTTTCTAAAAATTAAAAGGAAAGGGAGGACGTTATGTTTTCTCACATACTGAATTTAAGGACTTTTTCCCCCTCCCTAGCATAAAGATAACTGACTTTTGTTAGGATGGAAGTAATTATGCAGACTCACCTTGCAAAAGGAATATATGACAGACTATACCTGAAAAAAAGAGGAAAAAAGTATATTTGACAGTGTTCATGTCTCTCCTAGAACCCAATTATTTCACTTTAGTCCAGCATTAATAAAAGCAACCTGTTGTAACAAAACTTTAAACAAGATTACCTACTCAATTTAATGCTTACCTGAGAAAAGATGACATGCTTGGACAAGAACTAAACACACTGCCAAGGACTTCCTGATTTACTTTTTCCTTTTTTTTTTTTTTTTAAAAATACAGTTCATAACTTCTGTTGCACATAAACTTAAAAAGGCAGATTTACTATCACCAGTTTCAAAAGAAACRGAGATTTCTGTCTTTCCAGTTTAAAAGACAATATACATTACTACGCAAATATATATCTAGTCATATTATTTATGTAAGTCTAAATACAGATACATGCTGTAGTATGAATAATACGCCACAATTATGACACTCAAACAGCTGATAATTCTATTATCCTCTGAAACTTGCTTCTTGCAAGCCTTCAGGCTATGTTTTATTCTCATGCCCAGCCTGATCAAGCTCTAGGACACTTAACAAATGTGAAGCTGTCTGCTGTAAACACGTAGAACGTAGTTGGAGTTAGCAATGTTCCCTCTACCTAGTATCAAGCATTTACCGGGCCCAGCATGATGCCCAACAGCCCCTATCCTGAACAAATGGTTATTTGTCCTCAGATTCAAGTTTACTATAGACACTGTGTATTCAAGGCAAGTTCAAACAAGAACTGTGGTCACCTTGGATCACTTAAGAGTTAGTACCAAGTAATTCACCTGGGACAAGGAGACCAAGTGTGTTCAGTTGTATCTCCATGGAGAAAGCAGTAACTTCCAAAACTTCTGCCAGGTTTGCAAGCATTCACCTAACTGTGCTCACACATTCCCAAGCCTAGCCCTTGAGCRCATCTGGATGGTCATCACAGCACCTGCTGCACTAAATTTACTCTCTCACATCCACCCACTCTTTCCCAGTGCTGCTGAATATTCTTGGGGCAGGACACACCCTATGAAAATGTTATTTATTTTCTTCCACTTCAAAAATGAAAATTTAGTTAGAACTCAAAAAAGAGGGAGATAATCAAAAGCAGGGCATATGAATATACAGTTACTTTAACAATAGAGAAAAGGCATATGAGATTTTTTTTGCMTATATCTTCCTTTCATAATGCCTGAAGTAAGTTCACACATTGCAGAATATACTTAAAATTACCATTTTTGCAAGACGATTGCATATAGATTTTGCTGAAGTTACGCAGCCTCGCTTAGAAAAACAGATTGAGGCTAGCATTTGGGCACACTTATGTTATGTGAAGCATTTATATATATAGGTTTATAATCATGCGGGTGTAGGGGCAGGGAGAAGAAATTAAAATGAATTTTAAGAATCTTACCAGGTCATTGCCAAGAACTGCAATATGCAGAACAACATCGCCAAACCTTTTTTGTTCCACTAAGTAATAATAAAGCAAATATTGCAAGTTAGTTAATTTTGCACCAGTCTCCACTGTAAACAATTGCAACAGCCTGTTCAGCCAAAACTTCAGTTAACTGACGATGCCTAAACTTCCTTGTCTTAACTTAATTTGCTAGTCCTTTCCACTCTAACAACTTTCCATTCATTTTATCTGTCACTCCATTAGCATCATGCTATGAAAACCTCTAGCTTTGAAAACACTTAACAGCATCAATGCAAACACTTTCACTTTCATTCACAACACTGTACTTCTGCAAATATGGAAGTTCACTTCAGCTACATATTTCCTTCTATGGAACATAACTACAGCCAGTTTTTCAATCAAGATGCCTGAAGGTACTTGTTCTGTGTCTCTTCCTTTGTCTTAATCAGTTTAATATTTTGTACCTGTGGTTTCTAAGACCACTACATATTCTCTGATATTCTCTGACACAAGTACACATCACTAACATGAAAGTATATTTTAACTTGCTTTTCTTATTTCTTATTCCAGGGGTCTGCAGACTGAACCTGATGCTCTAGGTTTTGTATTCTCATCTACATCACATGCAGGGGGAAGGGTGCATTTGCTTTGTAGCCAGCAGGCTCATCACTCCACCTAAACTCACCTGCAGTTGAAAATACAAATACCATACACACAAGCTCATCTTTCCTCTACAACTGAACTGTATGTTAAAGCTGTAATACAATTAATAAACTAACCAAGCTAGATTGCTCTTTAGAGGAACAAAGTATKCTCACTTACCCAGAATACAGCACAGAGAGTCAATACTAGGAAAAGCTGGGGGGAGATGAGAGACAAAAAAAAGAAAAGAATGAATACTCAAATACACAACAAAGCAAATACAGTTAACTGTTTTCATGTTTTCAATGGGTAATCAGYATTTTCAGAATTGACTCATGAAAGAAGCAGAGCCAAAGGCTGTCACACAGTGACAAYATGCTGAACTCCATGTAAAGCGGTGTTTTCCAAAGCACAGTATGATGTGCTCCATGGCCAGAAGGGCTGGGACAAGTCTTAGAAGAAAGAGGAGGCAGGAACTGACCTCCGGAATCAGGAAGAGTAATAACCAGGTCTGTGTAGCCTTATGTGTTACGTCTATTACGAGGTGGGCTTAGATGATAAAGCTTGCTTGAAGGCAACCAAGTAGTCTGGGAACTGCTATTGTTATTTCAGTACATAGTATCATTTTGGATCTAGAATCATAGAATAGTTTGGGTTGGAAGGGACCTTTAAAGGTCACCTAGTCCAACCCCCTTTACATGGGCAGGGACATCTTCAACTMGATCAGGTTGCTCAGAGCCCAGTCCAACCTGACCTTGAATGTTCCCAGGGATGGGGCACCTACCACCTCTCTGRGCAACCTGCGCCAATGTTTCACTACCCTCACTGTAAGAAATTTCTTCCTTATAGCTGATTTAAATCTACCCTCTTCTAGTTTAAAACCATTCCCCCTTGTCCTGTTGCAACAGGCCCTGCTAAAACGTTTGCTGCCGTCTCTCTTATAAGCCCCCTTTAAGTACTGAAAGGCCGCAACAAGGTCTCCCTGAAGCCTTCTCTTCTCCAGGCTGAACAACCCCAGCTCTCTCAGCCCTTCTTCATAGGAGRGGCATTCCATCTCTCTGATCATTTTTGTGGCCCTCCTCTGGACCCATTCCAACAGGTCCATGGCTTTGTGCTGAGGACTCTAGAGCTGGACAAAGTACTGCAGGTGGGGTCTCATCAGAGCAGAGGGGTAGAATCACCTCCCTCGACCTGCTGGCCACGCTTCTTCTGATGCAGCCCAAGGTACAGTTGGCTGCCTGGGCTGTGAGCGCACATTGCTGGCTCATGTCCAGCTTTTCGTCCACCAGTACCTCCAAGTCCTTCTTGGCAGGGCTGCTCTCAATCTCTTCATCCCCCAGCCTGTATTGATACCGKGTTGCCCCGATTCAGGTGCACGACCTTGCRCTTGGCCTTGTTGAACCTCATGAGGTTCACACGGGCCCACTTCTCGAGCTTGTCCACGTCCCTCTGGATGGCATCCYGTCCCTCAGGCGTGTCAACTGCACCACTCAGCTTGGTGTCGTCTGCAAACTTGCAGAGCGTGCACTTGATCCCACCATCTATGTCACTGATGAAGATATTAAGCAGTACCAGTCCCAATATGGACCCCTGCAGGACACCACTCGTCACCAATCTCCATCTGGACATTGAGCCATTGAGCACTACCCTCTGGATGCGTCCATCCAACCAATTCCTCACCCACCGGACAGTCCACCCATCAAATCCATACCTCTCCAGTTTAGARAGAAGGATGTTGTGGGGGACCATATCAAAGGCTTTACAGAGGTCCAGACAACATCGGTAGCCCTTCTCATGTCCACTGATGCAGTCACTCCGTCAATGTATGTTACGATGTATTTGTAACATCGACATTTGACAAGAAAGGTATGTGCATCACTATGAACCACCCATTACTAAAAACACCCATTCACAATTACGCTATTTGGCAAACACAGGCTCTGCTTCTTCTGCYAGTGTTTTTTCATCTTCTGACAGTAATGAAGAGCCCACTAGGGAGCAGCTGCTTCATACACAGTGAAAAAGCTCATGTGAGGCTTTATTCAAGCTACTTATAAACTTCTGACAGAACATTACAATGATATGGTTTACTATGCCAAATTAATCACACCATTTGTGCAAGCATCACTTTGAACTTTTCCACTAAATTTCACCTGGCTCCTTCCATTTGTCATTACACATAGCAGAAAACAGAATGAAACTCTAAATTAATTTTCACTGGAAAAAAAATTGTTGGCATTTTATTGAAAGAAATAAAAATAACAGACTCTCTTGAAATTTTCCAAACATATTTGAGACTCCTGAGTTGCCTACAATTCTAGCTTTGTGTTAGGATGGGGAAGAAAACAGTCAAATACATCAAAAGTTTTCTAAACTTTGGAATTTTACCAGTTGTTCTCTGTATTACTGAAATTTTCCATCCCAACAGTCTTAGTTCTCGTCCAATGTTCCTGTTCCCTATTAGATGAAACCTTTCATTCTGTCTTTTCCTAACCTTATTGGTAGCTTCTCTGCGCAGGTAGGTAGGTAGGTAGGTCTGTGATGTTTTTTCTACTCTCTGTTATCTTTCCATTTCCCTGATGTGTCTTGTTTCTACAGCCTTCAAAGCAAGTTATTTTCTTTGTCACCGTGTCTGAGCACAGTGGATGATAGATAACAGAGCAAGTAATTTTGTGCTGGCTGTTCTAGTGTCTGGCTTAGGCCCTCAGCTTGACCAGAAAAAGCCCACAGCTGTAAAGTGTTGGAGAATTCATGCTCAGCAAACAGACACCCTAGAGAATTGGAGATATTCTTGGACATTTTTACTGCAGACCTATGAAACATAACTTCCCTAGGATTTGTAACTTGGTATGATTTGGAAGAGATGTCAAAAAGTCACCTCTTTAACAAAGCTCGGAGTCCAGGCAAGGATCAAGACACTCTCTGAAAGATGTGGGCAAACGTGAGCTTCTCAAAATAAGATTATAACTTTTTTTTTTTCATATGGGTGTGTAAGAAAAAGATTATACAACCCCTATATGATAGGCAGAATAGGACAGCCAACTACATTTCAAAAATAAAAGTTGAAACAAATCAGGAGGAACAAGAGAGAAAATAAGTACAAAACAGAAAAGCAGCAAGGGCAGAAACTTGKTTTTAACTACCTAATATAGAGTTTTGGGATAGGAATTCTGAGACTGGGGACGGGGCTGCTTTTTCCATCCTCCTGGAAGAAGAAATGATGGTCATGGAAGTAAAGGAGCCAAGGACCTCACAATGGAGAAGTGTGAAGCTGAACATGTGGCTTCCCAGACTTTGGGAGAGAGAAATTAATTTTCTCCATTGCTTTTAAAGTGCTGAACCACTAGGCTATACAAACAGAACTGCAGCCAACAGACAACTGTCAAGCTAGACTTGGTGACCACTGACTTTTCACAGTAGCTGAAAAGTCTCTCTAGCCTGGTTCTTGAAGAAATTGTTTTAGAAAACAAATTAAAAATAATCAACCTAATATTAGCATTTAATAAGAAATATTTAGTGAAGAACATTTTACTCCAAATGATTAATTAAAAAAAACCATAAGCAACAAAAACACAAGCTCATAGAAAGGAGTTAGATAATCTTTATGATATACATCGACCATTATTACTCAGTACAAAGAAGAGCTGGACAGAGAAATAACCCCTCTTTAGTAAAGCCTCAGATTTAGCTTTGAGGCTAAAGGAAAGCTTTTTAGCAAAAGGAAGTAAAGACAGTATATTTACCAACATCACAACTGTAGCTATTAGTCTTTTTGGCTCAAACATTGCTTTCAGTTGCTTCAGTGGCCCCATCAGGAAACATGTACTAATAGGAGGGAAAAAACAGAACAAATGGTAAATCACTTTCAGATAAATCTTTGCAAAAGACAGTAAGTGATTAACCAATTTTCCAACAGTCAGGTGAGTACAAAGGCTTTAAAAAAGGCATTTCAATGTTTAACAACAGAGACACACTAGAATGAAAGGTAAAATACTCCATGAATTTAGTCCTGGAAACAGCTTATGTATTGAGTCACCCTTGGTTCATAAAATTCTTTCCAAAACCTGACAACTCTCTGCTTTAAGTGGTGAAGTTGAAGTCTAGTGAATTTCATGTTGAGGCTGTTCTAAGAACTGACTTGCCAAAATAATACAAAAAATACAAAGGCCAAACYTCTGTAGAAAATTTCTGTTTAACAATAAACTGCTCACCCAGGCAGTGTACAAAGTAGCTACAATCAATATTACAGGGAAACACTCTTTGCCCAAACTCAGCAAGCAAAAAAGAAGGAAAAGCTTCAGTAGCTTGTATTAAATCCTCCTGCTTTCTTCTACTCTGTAGTTAACTTGAAGGGAGAATGAAAACCATCAGCAATGCTATGCTGTACTTGTTCTTGCAAAGAAATGTGATGTGAATCAAGAATTCACAATCATAGGAGTAATTACCTGGCTTCAAATATTCTGAGATGAGTCTCTTCCTTCCCTGCCATTGAAGCCATTCTGCTTTGTAGAAAATATTTAGTGAAGAGAGTGAGAATGCCTGTAMCCTTGTGGTGGTCTGACTGCTTTACTACAGAGTAGGAAACCTAGTTTAACTCCTTTTCTAGTTATCATTTATTTATATGAAATGAAACAATCAGTTGTAGGGAAGAGGTTGGTAGAGCTCCCTCCTGAAACCAGTCATAAGCCTGGTAAAGAATGCATCTTCTAAGACAGAAGAACTATGGGAATCCATGTCCCAAGCAGTAAGCTAAACCCATGACCTCCCACACCCAGATGTTCCCCTGTGAGCAACTTTGTGTATATATCCCCTTCTCTTCAGTTTGTTTTTCTTCTTTAAGTTGCGTAGACAGACCTCAAAAGTCCATATTAAATGCAAAAAAATAATTTCAAATTCAAAAGAAAAAATATGTTTTAAATTCACTGCAATCCAAACTAATTTTTTCCTCAGTATATTTTAATCTTGGCTGCTGGGCCATAAAATTAAATTAAGACCAAAAAAAGAAATCTGAAGAACTAGAATAAAAAATTAGTTAACTAGTGGAAGGACAGGGATGATGAAACTATGGCAGTAAAAATGAGGGAGGTTCAGGCCACATAAAATAGGCAGAAAAAAAAAATACAGAAAGCAAAATGCATTGATGCTAGCCTGATTAGCATTGAAGGACAGACATCACAAGAGCTTCTCYAGAGATGTGAGAGAATCCATAGGGAGCAGAAAGGCTGGAAAAAAATCTAGAAGTCCTCCACTTACACAGGATATTTCTTACATACAACACATTCTGTGGAAGATAGACTCATCGTCCCAGAGAAGAATCAAGTAAGTATCATTGTTTTCTTGTTTGTGGCTAGAAAATCATAGTAAAAACAGGCTAGACAGGACTATTTAGTAAGAGTGGTAACTGTATTTGTTTTAAATCCAGACTTGCAAACAAGCCTGAAAAAGTTTAAATCTCCTTGTCAGATTGGGACTTTATTGTCATTTCCTACTGTTCTACTTAGAACAAAGCTGCCTGTTGTTTATATATAAAAGGACTACTGAAGGGSAAGGGGGCCTCTTTTTACTTCTAATTTTAGTTGGAGTCCAGAMTAAAGTTTTTCAGCATTCTCCTAAAAGAAATACCAGTCTGTAAAAGCTTTCGTCTTAGCTCATTGACAATTAGACTTGATTAGTACCAAGTTTCTAAAATGCTAATCTAATTTGAAGCAGTGAAAACACACTCAAAATACTAGGTAAGTAAAAAACCAACCAAAAAAACAACAACAAAGAATAAGGTAAGGGAGAGAAAGGGAAATACTCAGTTTTGCTTACCTCCAATATTAAGTTTTTGTCTTGTTTTAGTATGAGACGGAGTAGTTATACAAATGAGACTCAATTCCAGTATAAACATTTTTGTCCCCTAACAAATGTGTTGAGGAAAATCAGTACACCATCACATTTCTCAACTGTTAACGTCACATTGCTGGAGTTTTAACAGATTAACTCTCGAGTCAAAGCATTGTTAAATGACTTGACTAAAGTCACAGAGTCCATGAAAGTCAAGACCAGACTCCATGGGTTCTGAGTCCCGTGACCATGCTTCAGCTATGCTAAGATAGTAAGAGAAGAAGGACAAACAGAAACTGAAAATACTTTATTGACATTAAGTTGTTTCTTACATATCTTTCAAACAGTGAAAGAAGAGTTTTAGATCCTAGGAGGTCCCTTCTGCAAATCTTTTAAGACTAACTGCTATGCAGAACACTGCAAAGAACAAAGCATAGAGTTTAAAAATACACTGTRAACGATTTTTAGATTCTGCCTGGCCTTAGAGTCAAAAGAGGACTTCCTGAACCTCTCCTTTTTCAAAGAGTTTTCCCAGAAACAGGATGATCTTTCTGTTAAAAGCAAAAAGCTCCTTCCAGTAACAAAGCATCCAGACAGTGGGCAGACTACCAGTTTGCCCCTGAAACTGAGGTACCTCTGTACCTGGCAGAAGGACTTAAAAAGTACAAAACATTCAGCCAGCAATTTGTTATTCATACTTCAGATAGCAGTTGTGATGTGTCCACAAAACAATCACTTAAGACATCACAATGGGGCAATAACAAGTGAATAACTGATACTCACTAATTATGACAATCTTAAAACTGTATGACAAACAAGATTTTATATTATTAGCATTGCAATATGAAAACAATGTTGTTTATACACAACATCAACAGACACCATTTTAGAGTAAAAGCAAATGGAAATGTAGATGAAAAGGAGGGTACATTTCTAATAACAATAACTAAGAAATCGTACCTGGCTAATGCAGCAATATTTCCCAGGGTGTAAAACACTGCAAAAAGTTTGATCCCCTTTGGGAGCCATAGCAATGCTGTTCCCTATAAAAGACAGGTTATTTGTATATTTGTAATTAGTTAATTCAATTTATTTAGATTTTATAGTCTATAAATATATTTTCAGACTATGAAGACTGTCATTCTAACATATCCCAGGAGACTATACTGTTCTCAGATTTGYAGTAGTCAATATTCAGCATACTTCTATTGCCACCTACTGGCAAAATAATGTATTGGTTTACTATATTTCACAGTATTTTTACAACTAGGCAATATTTATTTATATGGTTTATAACATTTATTTGTACTGTTTATATTCTATTTATGACACTTTCAGTTTTGTTACAATGCCCCACTTATACATCATACACCTCTGCACACAGTGGAAAAAATGTCATAAAGCCACACTAATATCCACCATCTCCTTTCTCCTCCAGTCAACCATCTGGACTCGCAGTCTAGATACGCACTGAGGCTGAACAGAAATATTTTAGAACTCTTACTTCCAGACATCTCTTATTTCCACTAAACACAAAAAAAAATCCAAAGCCTTCTGCTGATCACAGTCCCCATAATGATCAGGGAGAAATATAGCCTAAACTAGAAGCAAAACATGTTTTTTTAGTTTAACTCTTCTTTTTTTAAAAAAAAAAAAAAAGCTGTGATGTGGACACTGTGTCCTAAAGAAAAAAAAAAAAAAGAAAAAAAGGAACTATATTCTACCCAATTGCAGTTTCAGTGGGAATCTGTGGTGTCAGTTTGCACAGACCACAGTACAAGCAATCATGGAAAGCTGCAAGAAAAGAGTGTAATTATATTCTACAAGGAAAGCCTATGGACACTTTGCAAAGACTAGATTAAAAAGAAAAAACACCATCTGCAATTTTGGCCAGCCAAGAACATAATAAATATAGCAGGTTGCAGACATACAAGATCTAAAGATCAGGTACATGCCTGTGAGGGACAACATGAGCATTTCTTTGAGGGCCTCCCTGATGCTGCAGCAAAAGGTCCATAATCTGAAGCAGAAGGTGGTGGAGTTGCCAGCTCTCAGCTTCATGTGGCAAAGCCTAGCTAGAGAGCTGCTTCCAAACCCTCCAAGATATAAGGTCCACAAACACACTAGCAGAGTTTTGACTCTTCTCTGTCAAGCTCAAGATAACTCAAGGAAACTTTAGAAAACCAAGATCCTAAAGCCCTTTATTTGTTTCATAGTTTCACACCATGTGATACAGAATAGGCACAAAGATTAAACACTTAAAAAACAGCAGTAAAAAGAGTGATGTTAACCTGTCCAGAAATAGGTGTTAAAGCACAAAYGTAGTGTGTACTAAAATTTGAGATTATATTGGTTAAATACTACTTGCAGAACAAAAAAATGGAGGCGGAGAGGGAGTCAACCAAATAATGCTTAAGCAACCCTAAAAAAGGAATATTCCAACCCAATCTTCAGCTCCCTCCCTAGAACTCGCCCCTGCTCTAACACAAGCATCTGGCCAGAGTTTGTGTCACTGTACTTGGCATAGATATCAATATGAAGAATACCACTCTCCAGTTCCTTTATTGAACTGATTACCACTTAAATAAGACCTCTCATAGGTAAGACCAGCAAATGTTCTGGTTTACCTCTGGSTCTCAGGGAGTCTAACAAACAGCAAGTTTATTTGATAAAGATTCAAAAGCTTCCACCTGCAGGAGAATCCAGCAAGTGGCTATCTCTAAGTGAGTGCCTCAAACAATCAACAGGTTGCTCCTCACAGCTGCTTCTTCCTGTCATTACATGTCTCCTTGGTTTAAAAACTTTTCATTGTAAATGAAAGAGCAGCAGCAGTCAATTAAATAATGACAAAACCAGAAACTAATGCACACAGGACAAGTTTCTCCATCCTACTACCAGAATGCGTTGAGTCAAGGCAACCTGCCTGACAGTCTCCACAAAAACTGCAAATGTCATCCACACATATTAGCCAAAGGCTGCTGACTAGCTTACATCAAAAGTAACACTCGACTCCATAATGAAAAAAAAAAGAAAAAAAAAAAAAGAAAGAAAAAAGAAAGAAAAAAGAAAAACAGCAGTCTGGATACTTCCCCAATGTTATTTCACCTGCTTCTGGGACTTTTCATGCAGATGAAGAACTGCTTTGTACTGCAAGTTACCTGTGTCAGATTTTGATAGACCCAACCAATTAATAGATCTCAACTTTTAACTGCAGGCTTGAGTCTCCTGCCAACACCTCAAGTTCAAGAATGAACAAATGACTTGCTGACCATAAGATCAATAGGAGTGCAGCAGGTTTTTGAAGTGTCAACATGCTACCACAGTCATCACCTATTGGTTTGTGAGTGTGACAGGTTACACTTGTGGTTTCTTCAGCCTTTAAAAACCTTTCAAGCTTCCCCCTCCTTTTCCCCTTTTATTGGAGAGAATAAAAATAAGATGGGTACACACTGAAAAACAGCAAAAGCTCTTTCCTAGTGCACCACTCAGAAATCTAAATTAAAAATATAGCATATTTTGTCCGTGTTCAAACCTTTCAGTAAGAAATTTTATTACGCTACAATAGAAATGCTCTCTGCTGTGAATGAAAGATGGTCAAAATCCTAATTTACAGAACAACGGCCCCTACATGCTAATTATACATTTAACGTCCAGTTAAATTTATGGATACAAAATTTAGGATGCAGGGTAAAGCAATCACAGAATCACTATATTAAAGTATGAATATGAATGAGGTTCTACTGTAGAACATTAATAAAGTACAGGGGAAAAAAAAAAACCCAAAACTTTACTTACGAGAATAGAACACACAATGCCAGCAACAAAACATATGGCAAACCATCTGACTCGAGTACCAAAGCTGAGTGTTGAGGCATCGAGGACCTTAACAGGAGGAGAGGRAAGGGGAAAAAAAAGGCATTACAAACCCAGTTCGGAACAATCTAAAGGACATTTTTTCTTTACTACTGAAATCCTTAATTTCAAACAAAATAATTTTTTATCCAGAAGCAATTATTTTACCTTGCTTAGCAGTTGCTTGCGTATTAATTAATTCAGTTTAAGAAATTATATTAGCAATCTGGAAACACATTTCCAAAACAAACAAACAAAAAAGACAAAACCTGTGAAGGTATATCCTGGCACTCAAGCAATACTGCTCCACTTTCAGACTTTCTTTTCACCATACAATTACAATCAAAAATTATCACTATTGTACCAAAGCGGAAGAATGAATGGACCTTCTAGCAATTTGTAGATGAACGTATCTATTTGTGCAGCACTGTATGTTCCTATAGACATTATGACCTTTTCCTGTTACTAGACAGAATCCATTGTACATATTAGTACAAGTACCCACCGCAAGCGGTATGATTCCACTTCAATTACTGTTCCTTACAGAGTGAAGGCAYAGGCAGACTAACACAGCTTGTCTCATCAGACAGCTAACTTGCTGAAAGGGGTAATTTTACGTCCTGCTTCTCCAGTGTGACTCCAGAACCTGTAAGACCCTTTAATGAGCTGAGCTAGCTGACACAACTCACGAAGTGGGAAAAGAACTAGTGTTCCTTCTACTCTGATGACTTAGTCCTGTGCTAGACTAGTGAGCCAAACCAGCTCAGCAAGATGTCAGAAAAGCGGCGGACCTGATATAAGGAAAGAGGCAGGGCTACATAGCTGGCAGAAGAACAGCCCCTTTCAGCAGAAGTGACCGGTTAGATATGCTCAGCCCATCTTCTCCACCCATGCTGTAAGAACAATGTATTTCAGCTTACTCCATGTCACTAAAATTAAATATACTTTCCATTCTAAACTGGTCTATCAAGTSAAGTGTTACTTCAGCTTATGTAAGATGACTATAAAAAGCTAACTTTCCTATTTGTTCAGATGACACAAGCGAACTTGCCCTCTTGTTATGCAGTCTACAGGTATTTTCAATCAAGTATTATTAACCAAATATACAAGTTAGGGCTTCCGCAACCAACGAGTTTGATGTTTCTCCTAGTCTTTTGAGAAATTTCTCTTTCAGGTAGTGGTAAGTGAATGAATGAAATTTGGTTACTGCTTAGAATGATTTCACACCTGTACAAATGAAGAATCCATACCTAGTTTCATAAAAAAGGACCACATACAAGCACACATTTGTGTGTTGTGATGAATCAGCATCTGAACCTATGTCAACAAGGAACAGCTTGGACCACTTTCTACTTATAAAAAAATTGCTAACCTTATTTAATCAAATTAAATACTTTGAATATTTACTTAAGAAGGGGGTTCAGAATACTAAACATAATCTTTTACACTTGCACACTGTCTGAGCAGACACAGAGCTGGGATACCATATCGTTCTGAATATTCTTTACCCTTCTCTGTGTTCAGCAGTTAAGACAGAACTTCCCAAAGGTCAGAAGATGCAGCTTACCTTGTTAGATCCAATTCTTTATCCTTATGTATGCATTAAAGAAATAGACAAAAACAGTAATTGAAAGATGGTTTAGTATTTGAAATCATATTTGATAGTCATATTCCTGAATGCTTATACATGTAAGAAGTGCAGAAAGAGCTGGTAGGACATAACTGAAGATACCCATTTGAATCATGAAGTATGGATGGGCCAATACTGTCAGTACACCCAATGCACCCATTTCAGATTGCCTAGAAAACAGGGAAAGGATGAAGGTAAAACATTTCTTCAGGTGTATCAGGCACATTGCTGCCACTTACTGCTATTCTACTTCTAGTCTTAACATCTGACGGTGTTCCTGAAACAACTACCAGGAAATTTTGTTTTTCATATAAATCTGAAAATAGCTTTAGCTTCATTTAAATCCCTAACAGTTATKAGGTGGAAAAAATACCAACACCATAAATAAGTGAACCGCTCAAAGGCTCGGGACAAAAAATACCACAAGTTTTAAAATATGATTTTAAAACTAGTTTAATACATTTTATGGATTTAATTCTTAAAAACTTAAATTGACAATACAGGCACATGAACTGCAGGAAGATAAGCTGTGGCATGAGGGCTGCCAGAGTACTGCAACGTAGCATTCTCTGTAATAATAAAACTAAATTAATTGGTAATATGAAGGCTGATCCTCCAACCACTCCTGATGCCGTCACCACTTAYGTTATCAAGCTGAACCTAGTTAATGCAATGTTTGAAATCCTGAAACTGGAGATCTGGTAATGCATTTTCTTAGTCCCCGATACCCAATACTTTTTAGGTTTCATGGAGGCACTGGAACTGGTTACCTTTCCGAGATGTCTTTTTCACCCCCGTAGTGAAGCACCTTGCTGTAGAAGTTGAACAGCAGGTACATAGTTCAACTACTTAAACCACAGACTTCAGCTTGTGCTAAAATGCTGGGCTACAATCTGTAAAAGTTGAGGACCTGACACAGCGCCTGCCTATTCTGCCGTATGTGCTGCAGGAGCAGTAGTTTCTAAGGGGGGCTGTGAGACACCCTGAAGTAACAGCTTAGTTTCTTATACCTACACTCAGAGACCGTGAACCAGAACCCTAAGAAAAAGTTAGTGAGACTAAGCTGCCTATGCAACAAAAGCAGGAAACAACATAAGAGTGATCAGGACTTTTTTTATTGTCTGAATAAGCCGTACAGCTAATCCTAGATTTCAGATAAAAAGAGTTGGCATTACACTCTACGGTATCTGCATTAGCAGAAGCTTTTACTTAGAGGACTGAAAAAATTGCCATGTAAATTCCACATCTGGGGAAAGATTCACATGGAGAACTGTGCAGTGGTGGTGGCAAAGGAGTTCCTGTAAAACATACCCTTCTTGCTATACTGCTTATCAGCTTCTTTCTAAGCAATAAAAAAGAAAAAAGAAACAAAAATCAACAGATAGAAACCCTTAGTTTTCTACAGCAAAGCTTTAATGCCAAACTCCTGGGCAAGAAGTGAAGATTTTTATTCACAGGATATTCCAATAAAATATTACATCAAAGAAATGACCAAGACATCCAGAAATCAAGAGGAAAACCTAAGCGGAAACTGGAATCCAGAAGGCAGACTTCCTAAAACATAAGGAACGCTCTTGCAATAATCTGATACACAAGTTGCAAGTGACAGACAACAGTGTCTTTAACTAATGGCTTGCTATGGACTCCCAATAAATCATACGAATGATAATCTGCACGGCTGCCTTTGTTCAAAAACAAAGGTTTTGGACATCTACCTAGGCTCCCCCCATACATTAATTATCTTATAGAAGTTTTCCATGTGGGCAAGCAAAATAATAGAAGCRCTTTCTTTTACAGCTTTTAAGAAAGACTCTAGAAGTTAACAATTACATATTTTCTTGATAGCAAATTTAAGAACATGCAAGTAATGGAGAAAACTCAATTTCAAAGAAATGYTGAGTACATTTGCAGAATTTAGTTCCTAGGCAATATTTAAAAAAGTATTTATAGAGATATATTTTCACCTTTCCCTAACAGGCTTATTTCTATCAACACTTTAGAGTAAAATCTAAGAAATTTAAATATCTGGTCTATTCCTCCTTGCTAAAATCTTGTTGAATGCTTTAAGCAGTTGTCAATCGACAACTATCATGAAACTACAGCCAGAAAACAAGCCAATTTGTCAAATGGACTAATTTTATATTACTTTCGGTGTTGATAAAAATAAACAGCATAATGCTGCCCTGACAACATCATTACACTGGTATATTTACAATTTATTGTTTATTTTTTTGTAATAAATTCCTTTAATTCCTTTTTTTTTTTTAATATCTAGAATAATTGATCTAATTGGAGCAAGAAGTGACAGTCATCTGAAGAGTTTAGAAAGTACAGAAAGACTTCATTGAATCATCACACAATCGTCTCACTATATACTTTTCTTCTACTTTACTTAACAGGAATTACTGCTGACTTCATGGTAATGGTTCTGCAAAAATCAAGGAGCGGAACACATGAACATAAACCCTATGATGGCTATTACACAATGATCAGCTATTCCAAAGAGAGGGCCGTTGTTTTTAACCAAACACATGTCTCAGTTCCAGAAAGGTCATCTAAAACAGTTGAAGATTTTACACGCAAAATGCATAACCTTTTATTTCCGTTCACAACCTCATCTCTTAAAAGGTGTCCTTCTCTGCATGGGCGCACATACTTTTTTGCTATGTTACACACACTTTAAAAATAGTCAATACCATTCAGCTGTAAAGCTATAGCTTTAGTGAATGTCAAATATGAATTTCCTCACTAAAGAGAGGCTTGATTTCCAGTGTTCTAGAAATGCATTGTTACTTTGAGAGAAACCTACAACAGAGACATTGCCTAACCTAAACACTTGAGTTTTTCTTCAGTGGGTATTTATTTACTTTAAAGAAGATCTTCCTGGTTCATCTTCTCAGCATGAAGCTCCTTTCCACTGCGCCAAAGACATATTTATGTTTTCTTCTACCATATACTGGATAGGCTTTAAATATGGGCAGATTTTTCCTATTTAAAGTCTACACCAGCTATAACAACATCATTACATGCAATAATCAAATCATACATAGCTTAGTTACTGACATTTAACAAATGACACATTCCTAGCTCAATTTTSTCCTCAGGACACACACCTCAAATATAAAATTATTAAATACTTAGGCATTTATCTATTGATTGCTGCCTTAAAACAAAGATCACAGCATCAAGTAAAGGAGAACTCTATTTCACTATCACGTGTCTCACGTGAAATGTGCCTGGGGATGGCAGATTAATTAACACTCTTGGAATTGAACTAAAATTAACAGAAATGTAAGTATTTCTTTGATGATCTTGTAGTAAGATCAGAACATGAAGCATCCCTCCCAAWTGCTGGCAGCCAGCTCTGGTGTGCAAGGGCACAGATACTACACTGCTTCCAGAATCAATCAGGTGTGGATACAACTTAGCTGCTTTACTGTGGCAAAGAGGCCAAGTTCATAAACCCTGAAGACCAGCAACAACTCAGTGCAAAGACAAGTGAAGCATGTCAGCAGCAAGCTGCTGGAACTAATGTTATGCCATAGACACCAACTATACTGAGGCGGTGCTGGTTCACCAAGGTTGATTAGCCTCAGATCCAAGCTGCTCTATGTTCCAGCTTCCTCCACCATGCTCCAGCACCCTGTGGCACACAATATCAAGATATTCCACSGTATGGGGCACTTTGACCTGCAGTCAACAGCAATTAAAAGGGAGCTGATGGTATAAATGGTTCTTAATAAGTATGCTCAGCTTTGCTTCAACCGAGAAGTGAAGTCTCAGAATTGTATGGTGTTCAAACCCAGTAAAAAAAAAATAACTGACGATGAGGAAGGTAGTGGGGAGGAAATAGAAAAATTAAATTGTACTTGAGGAGTATGGGGCAAAAAAAGGAACGTCAGCACAATATACACAAAACTATCTCTGTCTCGAGAAAGTCTTTCATAGCTTTTGCAAACTCAGGGGCATAAGGAAATGGAGAAGCAATTTAGAAAGAAAACCTATTGTTTAACTGATCATCAAGTACCAAAGCCATGTAGGAGGAAGAGCACACACAAGACAAAGAGACCGTTATCTCGAAGCAGGACGTGGAAAATAAAACCACGGACCCCAAACCGCCAACACAACAAAGAGCTTCTCCGCACACCGMAAATTCGCCAAAACTCTTACTGCCGGGCAGGGCCCGGTGCCCACAGACCCCATCCTTCGGCGCACGCAGCRAGCTTTCGTCTCTCCTTTCCCCCCCTCTCCCGCTTACTGACAGGGACGGGCACGCAGGTGGACACCGAGGGGGGGTACACGTGCACAGCCCGGGGGGGAGGCGCAGGAACGCGGCGGCGGCCGAGGCACGGACACCGGTGCGGGCCTGGGGCAGGGAGGCTCCAGCGGCCCCCCGTCACGGCGCCGGCGACGCTCAGCCCCCCGCGGGGGAGGGGACGCCAGCCCGCGAGCCGCAGCTCGGCGGCCGTTAGCAGCGGCCACCAGACCGCCGGTGCGGGGAGGGGGAAGAAGAACGGGTCCCCGCCGAGCGGTACCTGCGCCGTCAGTCCCTGCTCCTCGTCCTCCTGCCCGGTCAGTACCCGCCGCAGCTTCTCCATATCGTCGCTCGGGCAAGGCAGGGCAGGACCGGAGGGGACGGGACGGGACCGGACCGCACTCCCCTGCCGGGCCGCTGGCCCAACCGGAAGTGACGTACCCACGGGATTCGCCCCCTAGCGGGCACGGCCCCGCACCACGCTCAGTTTCCCGCGGGGCGGGGCGGCGGGCAGGGCGGCGGTTGGGCGCGAGGCGGCGGCGAGGTCCCGCGCCTGCGCGCTTGGGCAGCGGGCAGTGGCGGCCCCTCCGGGGGCGGGTCCCGGGCCTGAGCCGGCCTGGCTGGAGGCGCTGGGGAGGAGGAAGGGCTTCCTCAGTGGGCCCCGGCTTCATCGCCCCCTGCGGAATCGGCTGGTTTCGACGCGCTCAGAAACCGTGATTTGCATGAGCTCAGCGTCCGAACTGGCAGTTAAATAAAACCTTTCGGGTAGATACGGAACAGTAACACCACGGCGATACACGGGCCTGCTAGAACCGCAGTCGGGGTGCGATGGGGCGGCAGAGGRAAGGGGCCCGGGCAGGGGCAGGCTCGCCGGCCCCGGGGGGGGCTCCCTCACCCCCACAGCACGGGTGTCGCCCTGAGCGGCGGGGCCTGTGCCTGCTTTTRCTTTGGCTGTGCCTCGGGCGCGGTGCAGGTGGGCCGAGCATGTGGTCATCCAGGTACCAGACAGCAGGCGCGCTGCAAATGCCGATGCAAACGGCCTCGGTGCTCCCTGAACTAGGGGCGCCTGTTGCACCCTGCATACCACCTGCGAGCAAGCCAGGTGCTTTTCCAGCTACGGATGGGTGGGGCTGAGAGAAACGGGATTAGCTGTAAAGGCCTTCTTCAATGAGTAAATGTAACACATAGATTAATGCAGAGATTTCCAGTACAGCTCTGTGTTGTCCGTTAACCTCTGCCCCTSGGAGAAAGGGTATGGTGGAGGCCATCGCGCTGCCCCCGAGTCTTGGCTGCTTCACCTGCTTGTTCCCAGCAGCACTCCAACCACCATCCCCTCTGTTCAAGCATGGTCACTCCGCATGAGTCTTCCCTGTCCTGCTCTATTCAGACACTGACCCCCTGTATGCCCTTTGGGGCCGTTCCTGCGTCTTGGCAAGTGGCTCTGCTGTGTGACCGGTCCTCAAGACGAGCACCACAGCTCCGGCCTGAGTGGTTTGCAGGGGTAACAAAGCTGGTGGCTGGGGGAAAAGGAGCCAACGGGTGTGCCCTGTCTGTTGCTTTGCTGCAAAGTGACAGCAGGCAGCAGGGTGGGGTGGGAGAGGACAAGGAAGGATAAGGGCTGTGTAACCTGCTCCTGTGTGAGTGAAACATGATGAGAGCCAGAGCAACAGAGCCCCTGATGAGGCCCTTCAGGACAGAAACCTTCCCCTCCTTCTCTCCCTTCTGTGAGAGGAGAGCTCCCACCCTGTTCCCCTCCCCACCCACACTTCTCTGAGGAAGAGTTTCCCACGTGCCTTGCACATTGGATTTTGGGTGAAACGCTTGGACACAAACTATACCTTTCCAGCCTGATGACAGGCCATCAGCATCTCAGGAAACTTTAGGTCAAGGCCAAAATCCTGAATGGGAGAAACACCTGCAGACCTGGCTGTGTGAAAATAGTCAAAAACCAGCAAAATGTCACCCCCTGAGAYGGCCAGCATGGTCCATAACTTGCAAGGACCTGAGCAGGGAGGAGACTGTGTGTAAGGGAACAACGTGACTGTGACCCCTCTGAACAGGGGAGGAGAAATGAGAAAAGGGATGGAGGGGGGCAAAAATCATCCTTCTGGTACCTGACATGCCTAGTGGCCCCATGCCCACAGCTGCTAGGAGAAAGGAAGAGGCTCAGCTGGTTATGGCATCTTGTCTGGAGCTTGCTGCCACCTGCTTGGCTTGGGTGCCTTGGGTGCTTTGCAGTTGACAGGGGCAGGAGGTGGTGAGCCGAGGACCTTGGTGACCTCCTCCTCCTCTGCAGCTGGCTCAAAGGTGTCAACATGGGAGTGTCATTTGGTGGTGTCTCTGAAGGACACTGGTTGCCAGCAGGAGCTGCTGTTCCCATGCCCCTCCCTGCTACGCCAGGCCAAGAACTGCTTCCTGGAGGATCCTGCCAGTGACTACATTGATGGGGTCCCTCCACTCTCCTCCTGCCTCCCCAAGGCCTCCCTTCTTCATCAGAGGACCCTGTGGGAGAGAGGAAAGCATGCCTGCCTGTCCCGGAGGGAGAAGCCAAGGCAGTCTGTGGCTTACAGCTGCCCTCCCACAGTCCACAGCCTCCTGAGAACACCGTTTTCTGCAGCGTGGTGTGAGTACTAGAACAGACCCATCCCTGCCTTGACTTMTGCCTGTGAGGAATGGGGGAAGTGAAACTTTGAAGAATTTGGCCCACCAGGGCCTGGCAGGCTACATCCATACAGCTTGAACCCCGGGAAGCTCTCTCCCCTATGGCCTGTTGACTTCTGCAGTAGCAGAATAGCTAGAAGCACAAGGCATTTGGATATGGGGGGCAGGGAGCAGAGCTGGCATTAGTTCGTGGGAGCAGAAAGTAGCTTTCTTGGTTTTGCACTGAATGGAAAAGGAGGGAGAACCTCCTGATGCTTCAAGCTCCTTTGGAGGTAGTCAATGAGACCTTTTAAGTACAGTATCCAGCATATTTTGCATCATGCATCATGGCTGCTTGATGCTAAGAGGTTTTTTTTGCTTTACTGCTATTTGCTGGGGCAGAGGGATGGCAAAAATTACCCACAGTTTACTTTTACTAGTTCCTCTGTTCCACGAAGTGTTGTGGGCTCGTGCTTCCACTGGAAATGGTGGCATGACAACAAACGTGTCAGAGCATGGCAGTCTCTTCCCTACCTCCTCCCAAGTGACACACAACCCGCAGCTGAAATCTTTGGGCTCCCCACTAAAACCAAAACTGTGCAAGCCATTCTGTACCTCCCTAACCTTCCCACAAAGCCGCAACCCAAGTGACTGTTCAATTGACTGCTCARGATGCCATGTTTGATCTTCAAGGTGATGGTGCATGGCCAGGGTAAGCCTCAGGAGCAGGACCCCCCTCCCACTCGCTGAAGCAGCTGAGGGAGAGCTATCATCATGCGCCTTTTCATGCATGTGCAGGGGAGACGGGGAGCAGGAAAGCGTGTTACGCTGAATGACCGCTGCATTGGCTGCTAACTGCTTTCAGTTTCCAGTATGCCCCCACCACCTGCTGATGGCTTCCAGAGTATTTGTATGTGCAACACCATTGCTGCATCATCAGCCCTAATCCGCTGTGTTTGGGGAGGAGAAAGGACTGTGCAGCAGAAGCTCCATGCAGAGGCCGTGGTAGGCTGTGCATAAGATGTGCAGTTAACCAAGTGCTGGGACCCTCGTCCCTCACATGGGGCAGGCTCTGAGTATGTGCTCTCTGCCTTCACTAGCTGCTACATACCACGGTTCCCCAAAGACCTAACAGTCTTTGAGGTAATACCAGTGATGTATGTCACCTCCCTGTAGCTCTGAGACCAATGCAACAAGCCTCACACAGCTCTTCTTCCCCAGCTTGCTCCCCACAATGCATCTATAGAAAGGCAGTACCTTTTTGTTCAAGCTGGACGCTGCAGTGCTAATACCAGGAATTACTGAGGTAGGCTGTGGTGGGGAGCAGGCCAGCCAGGTGTCGCTGGTTGCGCCTTCACAAAAGTCTCCTGCAAGGTCCAGGCACGGGGATCTGGCATGACGCTAGAGAGCATGTTCTCCTCTGGACTCACCCTCATGGCAATCCCAGGACTCAGAGATGTCTAAGCAGGCATTAGATCCCACCTGATCATCTGTTCAAGACCTTTGTAACAGGGGCACATGTCCTGTGCTACCTCCAATGAGCAGTTGTTGGGTTTTCAAAATCACAGCCGCCTTCTTCAAGGCTTTAATTTTCATTTCTTTTATTAAATTTAACTAGATGCAGCCAAAAAATTAAGCCTAAATTTAGAGCAATTTTCTGGATTGCTACAGTCCATAGAGAGAGAGTGGCACTTGCAGGGGGCAGTTCTTCTCATCTAAGACAGTTATTTTAGTAATGGAGAGATTGCCTTCTGCTCTCCGGTGAGTGTGGAGGAAGCACAGATGACTAGGTCAGACCAGACACCTAAGTTTCAGTCTGAYGAATTAGGGTGATGAACCTCATCATTACCTCTTTTAATTTAAATATAGGCAGGACCAGCCTTTATATAGAGTTTCTATTTACTTTTACAAAGATCTATGTATAGTGAGCGTGATAGGACTGCTACTTTAAGCAATGGAAAGATAGGAGATTAGGTCCAAAAAGTCCAGAAGCAGCCCCCAGAATTGATGGCATTGAAGTATTGCCAATGATTTGGTACAAACACATCTTAATTCCAAAGCATATCTGAGAGCAAAATATAAAAAAAATTAAAAAATAGTTCTCTCTGTTTTTTTTCCCTCCGAATTTATAGATAGATATAAATAGATACAGACAATTTAAATCTGGGTCTACCTTTCTGGTCTGCATGACTTTATGCAGGAGTGTTTGGCTCTGCCTTGAATTACTGGTGGCTTTCTGGTCGTACAGGGAATACAGGCATGTAAGCACCTGGCAGACAGCAAGCTGAAGCTGTGTTTTTGTTTCTGCGTGAACAAGCACATGGTCTCGCCGCTGTAAAGCAGAGGAGAGCAGTGCAAACCTGGGCTGCCTCAGCCCTGAGCAGCGTGGGGGCCCGGCTTGCATCCTACTGCCGGGCTGCAGCACCCAGGCTGCAATGCCCAGCTGGCTCCCACAGCTGTTTCACTCCTGAATGAGGCAAAGGGGGTTGTTTGCTTCCCTGTTATTTTCTTGAGCAGAAGGTTGGCATAGTCACCTCAAATTTATTTTTCCTAGTTTTCTCTGCTCAACAGAAATTCTTAATTCTCTGCACTATCATGAAATACCATGAGACAGTCATTACCTCGCATGAAAGACAGGCAGCTCAGGCGGCCTATGTTGTTCAATATTTCTGTGCTGATGAATTTTGGCTGGTAAGGCAGTAGGATCAAAAAATTGTTCTGCTTTTCTAGAAAGCTCAAATTCTTTTTCTGAACAGAAGTCAAAATAGCCAGTACAAAGTATCATTTTGCCTTTAGCTGACAAACATATCACATTTGGAGCTAATTTCTGGTTTCATGAGGAGGGCATTATGGATTTGCAAGCCCCAGTTTATTTCTCTATTCTTAAGGTATGGTGTGTTCTGCTTACAAATTTCTTTGGTTCTTGACCTCACTAGTTTGCCTGTATCCACATCTAAATTTGAAGCTAGCTGGAAAATTTGCTAAGTAATGTCGTCTTCCTGAAAAATGCATTAATTCAGCCAACTTGCTAAATTGATGCAGTCAGTGCATCAATTGTTCCGTCATTGCTCTGGTCACACTTTAGGGCTCCGATGTCCCATATCCCTCCACACCTTTGTATTCTTCACCTTTGGAAACAGGATATTTGAATGAGTATTGTTGAAAGGTGAAAGCCAGGGGTTACAAGGAATGCTAAGTAAAACTTAGTAAAGGTAAAGGTAAAGGGTAAAGGATCTCTTACAGAGACTCACCGGGAGCACGGTAGAAAACAGAAAACGTACAGCTGCTTCGGGGACTTGCCCATTCTACTTGATAAGACCCCACCTCAATCCTGCTGCTTGGTGCAAACATCTCACACCAAACAAAGCGGAAGTTTGTGAAGCCCACTGAAAGGAAGGAGGGAGCTTACCACTGGGGACAAATGCCCCTCGTGTCTTTTGAAAAGACACATGCTCCTGAAAATGCAATTATGAACCTCCTCCAACAAGCCTGCATCGCTGACAGTGACAGGTAGTGGCGATCCAAAAACAAGGAACAGGGAAGCAAAAGCTGGAAAATGCATTCCCTTTATGCCTCATTTCAGGAAACCCATCGCTTCTAATTTGTCTGACGCTTCCTGCACGTCACCCAGAGTCACAGGCCCGTCCAGCAGAGCACACGCTTGGTGGCTTCAATACAGCTTCACAGTAATTGTTTCTGCTGTGACTCAAACCTTTCCAGATCCAGTCATCGCTTCTTCAGTGTCAGAAACAGATCTCACTCATAGGTCTCTGATGTGAGGAGCTGAGGCATACAAAAACCAACCGCAGACATACGAGCTATTTCCCAGAGTGCTTGGCAGGCACCTGGTAGCTAGGTGTGTTTGTGGTTCACAGTAACACTGTGAGCTACTGCAATAGCCTTTATTGGCTCACCATGGCTAACACAAGAAATGAAAGGAAGTAACAAACAGCCTCGTGAGCTCATCTCTTTCTGTGACATCACACACTCAGATCAGGTATCACAGACTTGGTTAACTGATATGCTGTTGGGTACCTTGCCAGATSTTTGAACCTTTCAAGCCTTTCCTGTTCCTAACAATAATCTGGCTGAGAGCTGATGCTGACGTTTACCAATTTACAGTGTAAAAAACACAAAGTATTAGAGAGGTTACCAATCACACTGCTGGGTTTGTGCTCTGCTCCCAGGTGACCAATAACACCAAGTGCGTACAAAAGTACCTTGTAATTGTTGTTTCCCATGGCTTCCCCATGAACAAACACAATAATTGTCTTAGGATTTTAAGTGATCCCAGGGGCAAGGAGACATGGTCTATCTGAATGGGTAAGAGAGTAATGTTTGAGACAATCTTGCTATTCCCTTGGCATTGCTACAAGTTAAAATCTGGAGATCTTGCTGTGTTTAAGCCATGATCTCAGATCCAGGCAGACTGCAGAGTGACAGGTTACAGGAGATTAGTATCTTGTCCTGCTAGGAGAAAGCTTTAAGATTTCACACCACCACATGTCCTCTTCAAAGAATGAGAGAGGCTACTAGTCTCATTTACATCACTCAATACCACTTTGAGAAAGCATCCCTTCAGTTAAGACATATCCTAGGACAACAAGCATGACATRAGACTATTCCAACCATCCTATAAATCAACACCAATTAAAGCAAATTATGGCATGGTTCTCTCCTGGGTAAGTTATGGGTTAAATGCTTTCAAAATTATTAAAAACTTTCAAAATTATAAGTGGCTTGCTTTGTACCTTTACATATTTCTACACAGTGGACCAAATACAGCCATCACATAAGTACTTGTAAGTGTTGCCATAACTGGCGCTGCTTTCTCTTGCACCAAGGGCTGAGTTTGGGCCAGTTATGCCCATACAATAGTTTCACTTAATGAGAAAGACATGACCCAGATTTCAGACTAAATGAGTAAGCTGAAAATTCCCAGGCTTGTTGCCATAGTTACTTGAAACCTACTCTTAAAAAAGGTGAAAAGGAAGAGAGGGAGGAGGAGAAAAAGTAGGAAAAGAAAAGAGCAGTATCATAGTCAGGGTTAGGCCATGTGATAGAGAGAGGCAGTGATCCTGAAGCAGCAGGAGCTCAGTGATGACACTCAGAGCAGGTTATGCAGGAAGCCGGTATTTCTGCCTTCTGGTTGCTATTGGGTTGATTCTATGGACATTGGTTATTTATAAGTGGTTACCACAGTGACTAAATGCAATGCACTGGAAGCTATTAGATGAGCAAAAGCAGAAAAGGATTGGGGGGGGAAGAGACAGACTTCTCCACAATTTATTTAATAAAGAAATTGCCTCCGTTTAGAACACCAGACTGCTTGCTTTTCCACTTTACAAAGATGCAGCAACGTCTTAATCAGAATAAACTTTTTAGCCTCTGCATAGGATGACAGCAGAAATACTCCAGCTCTATAGAAGCAGAACTGCAGACATATTACATTGGGTAGTTGGCACTGTTCTTCCCCAAATGCAGACAGGATCAAAGTATCCTGTGAGACACAGGCTGAAAACCTAAGAGAGCTGGCAACTGTGCTTTGCGAATCTTTCGTATATTACCATTTTATATTGTTGGTAGTCTGTCACGTTAGCATGAAGAAACACGYGTTACTCATAAAGGGCTTTGTGCTAAACCCACCACTGAATATATCACACTAGTAGGTTTTTWAAATTTTTATTCTCTAGCTCACCTTTTTATTCCTGCTCTTCTTTACTTCCTTCCCTTTCTTACAACTGGCATGTAAAGCAATAACATGTGTCTGCACCTGTGCCAGTGTAATATAGGTTCATGTACACTGGAAACATATGTAGTTTAAGTAAATACATGTAAATGCTCTACGTATTACTTAGACCATAATGCAGTTAGTATCTGCATTCATGGAGAGAGCTCAGGGAAGGCACTGKAGTAGTTGGAAGACTGCTCTGTCCTAATCCGGGATTGCATTTTCTAAACACTTTACTTATACGTCAAAACCTGCCTTGGCCCCAAGGAGCGAACTCTCCCTTTCTTGCTGCCTTCTCTCAGTCTATAACCTTACTGAGACTTCTGACCCTTTTTCTCCCCCCCCGTCCTCTACATTGCTCAGATGGCACCGTTGTGCTTTGTATGGAGAACAAAAGATAACCCACAATGCTATGGAGAACTAGGTTTTACTAGAAATGTGTTTTCTCTGAGAGTTGGCAGGCTGTATTTGCAGTACCCTGGCTAAAGGGAGTTTTCTGCTGGTTTTAGAGCAGGGAGAACTCACTTCATACAGAAGTCACAGAAGCAAAATGAAAAAAGAATATACCTTACATAGCAGTATTAGCTGAAATGATTATATAGCATGAGATAGTTGTGGGAGGTTGAACAAAATTCACTATAGCTAGCTGTTATTACCCTCATTAAAGAAGCCTTGCAAGTAATTTGTTCTGTTCTGACCCCATCATTATGGTTATTGCTTTTTTGCCATTTATTGCTGTGCTACTAAATGACCTCCACATTTGACTCATAAATCAGCAAGCTTCCAGATCAAGGACACTTAATCCTGCAACAGCAGAAAAGATTGTGAGCTATTTTAATGCCATAGTAAGTTATAGTCTAAGTCTCCCCTGGAAGAAGTGGGTGAAGAGATCTCAAGCTTAAACTGGGGGAAGATGGGGAATGACAGACGAGGAACGACAGACGGACTGAAAGCTTAGCTGGTACCACCTCCCACTTGAATTCCTAAGGGTGTCACATTCCTTACCAGCAGTCTTTCAGCAGTTGCTCAGAAAGGTGAGAAATTCTTTTCTGTCTGAAAACATGAAAGAAGGCAGCAGCTGATGCTGCAGCAGCAGCCACTGCAGCAAGACAGGAAAGGCCACGTGGTTCCCAGTCTTACTGTGGTGGAACGGGAGCAGTACACACAGGACAGTGCGTGGGATCAGAGCAACACAGGTTTCTAGTGGCAGGACATATTATACAGTGGGAAAGTTATTAGGATTAAAGCAAGCTGTGACATTAAAACTAAATAGCTATTCCACCAAACAGCATGTAGAAACAAGCCCTATAATCTTACAAGTCAAATGCAAATACTAAGCTCTAACTTTGCATTACCATTAATCAGTTAAGCTGGCATAGCCCTGTTCTTTTACCCAATGCTACTGGAGTTAAAAACAAAACCAAACCAAAAAAACCCCAAGCTATTAGCTCCATTAAGGCATTCAGACTCCAGAATATAAAAAATCTCCAGAGTCTCTTTAAAATGTTCTATTTTGGGTTACTCCACCCAGCACCATCCCAAAATGGCCATATGCCAATCTGTCTCAGTATTTTGTGCTAGAGGAACCGGGTGCAGGTTAACTATACAATTATTTATTGCAATAATTCCTCATTTCTCCTCCTTAAGGGGGGGGGGGGCAGGGCATGTTGGGTTTTTTTGTTGTTGGTTTTTTTTTCCCCCAAGCACCATTATTTAAACAAAGAAATGGTATGTAAATGGCTTGATAAGTAATGCTCTGAAGGACACAGGTCACACAAGCCACTTGGTGGCACTCAGCCCATATAAACTTGTTTGTCACTAGGCAGACTGACAGGCTGTGGAACATCCACCCCAGCCCCAAGTTCCCCATCCCAGACTGGGCCCTGTCCCTACCAGTTCCATGAAAGCTGCTTTGCTCCACCCCTTCCCCTTTTTGTCGAGGCCTGTATGGACTGCAGGAAGCATCACTGGTTTAAAAATCTAATCAAAGCAAGTTAAAGCCCACTTTCCACCTGCAACTCACTCTTGCACTACTCCAGTATGAAAGAACTTGAGCCTTGTCACAGTGAATGGATGGTGGGAAGAAAGGAAAGATAAAGGTAGAAGGAAATACAGGAGAAAATATGGTGCAGGCAGCTACCAGGAAAATGAGAGAAGATAAACTCTTGTAAATGGTATTCCCTAGTTAGAGAAGTTAAGACAATCAGCAGCTAACGACCAGTGATCAAAGCACCAGGTGAGGCTAGAGTATTCCATCTATTGCAAGCTTTACCCAAGAACAGCCCAAAACACTACATTTCATACCTGTGAACTTCAAAGTCACCTGTAAGTTATTTTCTCTCCAGAAATAACAAACTATAAGGTGCTAAGATAATCAGTTAGCCTTATGTCCTTATATCTCCCTACTCATTTATACAAAAGTCTAATGCTGCTTCTATCTCAGGAGATACAGAAGGAGAGAGAACTACTTTTGTGACAAGACAGCAGTACTGAAGGGGCAGCTTTATGTAGTAACTTTTCTGAAGCAACGAGTAGCAGTCAGTACTAGTTTTACCCATCCAGCAGGGCATGCCCTATAAGCCTCTTTCTTGTATGCCTGTTATGCAACTGGGAACACAATATCAGCCTAGGATTAAAGCAAGTCTTTTAATTGACCACCTTATAATTGCTAAAAGACAATATGTAATATTTACTCAGCTGCATAGCAAGAGCCCCAAATTCAACCCTGCCTATCATGGCAGGAATACTCAGTCAAGTACCCACACGCCCTTTTCCTGGGGGGGAAGAAGTGGTAGATATTAGGATTCAGAGGACACTTGCTTAACCCCAGTACATACAAAGGATACCATTTACTTTTCCAGCCTGTTTTTGCTTCATGGTGTTACAGTAATAAAGCAACACTCCATACTAAAATTTCATTTCAGGATCTGGTATCACAATATGATAAACAAAACTTTTCAAAGTGTTGAAGGGATTTATTGCCATTTGGAACATGTTTATTGTTCAAAAACACTGCACTGAAATAAAATCCATCACATACATTCTTTGTCATCTATATCTTTACGTCAATGTAACTTTTCATGCAGGAAAACCACTCTCCCAATGAATTAAAAAACTACTGAAAGGCACCTTGTGTCCTTCAGATCTTAGACTCCAAACAAGTTAAGTTTTTGCCTGTATAACAATTACATACATCTAGAACAACTCAAACAGTAGGAAAAAAATAAAATCCATTTAGAACTTCTTTAAGAACAATATCAGACTTTGTTGCTTTCCTTCATTCAGTGCTATGCTTTTGCTTTTCTGAATCTTCTTTAAATAGTGTGCGGCTTAAAAATGTATGTTAATGAAGTCTCTTTACCGAGACAAGGCATGCAGTAAGGGAAGAGGGAAAGCCAGTCACTTCCAGGCTGCCTATCTACACATTTGTTCTTGTAGATGAGCAAGCCACTGCTTAAGTTAAAAAAGAGGCAGAATAGGAATGAATGCACCCAAGTTAAATGGCTTTTAAGAATATGTTAATACATAGAACAATGATACCACCTACAGTTCTGTTTACTGACCTCTGTTCATGTTGATTTGAAAACAAGTTTTGTCAAACCATCACGGGCCACTTTTGTAGACTGTTAGATAAAAAAAATTGGTTTTCAAATATTGCTTGTTATTTGGATGACTAACTCTTTATTAAAAGGGTAGTTAATTAAGGACCTGTAAGGCAGCAAGACTTTAAATGCAATGGTTTACATTGCCAAATAGTACTTTTTAAAAGGCAAGATAAAAAAATTAGTAGAAGGATTCTTGGTGGGGTCATATTCATAATAGGTGTTTCTGTTTTATCCCCATTATAATTGTCACAGCAACTGTAGATGGCAGGTCTTCCTTGGTTGTAATTCGGGTTGAACACATTCCCTGGCTTATTTCAAGTTAGATATTTAGTTCTTTTTCTCCAGCCTGCCAAGAGAAGAACAGCTTTTGTAAGAGTGAATATTGAATTGCAATTGCTATAAAAAAATCTGGACTTACAGTAGAACTTTAGGAATGAAGGACACCTGGCCGGTTATTTATGCAAAGGCAGGTCCACTCACAGTTTTGCTCAGTCTCATTTTTTAATTTAGAGTTCAGGAGGCTTCATCCTCTCATTGCTCCACATTGATTTCTTGGAGCAGAAGAGAGAAAAAGCCATAATCCTCACTCATCAGGATTGCTTGGGGCAGCATCTGCACTACTTGCTCCATAATGAGGGTATGAGACTGCTTGCAGTCTGTTCCCCCATCACACTCAGTTGTATCTACCCCATATATAGAACAGTCAGCTTACAGCTGTTTTGCTTGATTTCTCTTTCAGTTATACAACCCCTTCAGTTTTATGGGTGTTTCCTTCTCAGGAATTAGTTACTGAGATGGACACATGTGGACCGATCAACATAATACATGAGACAAACCCCAAAATAGCCAGTAGCTGCTGAAAGCCCTGTCTACATCCATGACCATAAGGGTTTTCAGCCTTTTCTGTGTGCACCCCTCAGAAGCTTCAAAGGAGGTGCAAGGCAACAAATCACAGTTCAGCCTACTGACAAGCTTGTTAATAGGTTTGCAAAAGGTAGTGAAGTTAAACAAGTTCAGAAACCATGCAGGGGTTTGCATCACAGCTAAAAGCCACTAACAGAGTATTCYAAGAGCCATCAATTTATGACTTCCCCTTTTAAAGTGTGACTTGCCTGTATTTGATCAGTCGTCCTCCTTGAATAAGTTGTGCAACTTCATTAGTCAAGTGGCATGCAAAAAGAAGCCAGTTCCTTGGCTGCACTTTGTAGGCAAATCTCATGAAAGTCAAGGAGTAACAACACAGTGCTGCAAAACATGATAGATACTGTTAGATTATTTTTAATATCTGCATTTTGTTGAGGCTTAATTTCTATACTAGTGGAATGTAATGACAAGTAGAATGCTTCTCACTGCTTTTGAGTTTTCCATTTCCAATAATCCTACAAATTTGTCCACTTTGAGGATCCAATGCAGGAAAACATGGAACAGTGCTAATTTTTGCTACACAAGAAAATCTACAGAGCTGCAGCTTTCCACAAAAACTCATTTTCCTCATACACTTCCCTGTGATGCAACTGAAGCCTTTTTTATTTATTGCCTAAACTATCAGCCAGAGAGTAAGAGTTAATTCCAATGAGACATGGCCTGTCTTATACAATTATTCTAACAATTTCTAGAACAGAGTATTTTTAAAATTACTAATTACTTAAATACAGTTCTTAATGGGAACATTCTAAAATGGACTTTAAGAGAAGGAGGTTTCCATCCCCAGGAAACCATGAACATTCAGAAGCATAAAGCTTTGTTACCTGCTTTCCAGGAAGATAAAAAACATTTTAATCTACTCTCCTACCTGCCATAAGTGCATGTAAATACAGGACATTACAACCCAAGAAGTCACATGTTTTGTGAAGTTCATCTTTAGCTTTCTGGCAGGCTTAAGGAAAGAAAAAAGTATCAGTAAATTTTTTGTTCAAGAAAACAGTAATTGAAGGGGGCTTATAAGAAAGATGGGGACAAACTTTTTAGCAGGGCCTGTTGCAACAGCACAAGGGGGAATGGTTTAAACTAAAAGAGGGTAAATTTAGACTAGCTATAAGGAAGAAATTTCTTACAGTGAGAGTGGTGAAACACTGGAACAGGTTGCCCAGAGAGGTGGTAGGTGCCCCATCCCTGGAAACATTCAAGGTCAGGTTGGACGGGGCTCTGAGCAACCTGATCTAGTTGAAGATGTCCCTGCCCACAGCAGAGGGCTTGGACTAGATGACCTTTAAAGGTACCTTCCAACCCAAACTATTCTATGAAAACAGCCTTTTTTTTAGGTACAGAACCTAGAAGATGGGATAAAATATTCGTACACACACCATCATATATATACTTACAAAAATTAAAAGAGTGTCTTAACTTTGCTGAGCTGGGTGTCTGCCACGAAAGCACTATTTGCAGAACAGTTTCACTATAAAAGAGACTATTCAAATTGGTCTTCCATCTCCAGGAAGCCAATTAAGAGACTGAATTACTCTAAGCAGAACCTAATAAGCATGGGGCTATAAATTTCCCTAACCCAAAGATATTTTGCTTCGGGGAGAATAATTATTCAGAATTAAGTTACTAACTGAGTTAAGGAAGAGACATAATGCCAAAATTAAGCTAATAAATTAAACCTATCAGATTTATGATCCTAGAGAAGTATTTGAACAATAAAATACAGAGACAGACATCTAGGCAAAAGCTATACATGTTCCAAAAAAGGTGGAAAAAATATTGCTTATGCATTTAAAAAGAGTTTATCACACTATTCCATTAGGAGTCATACTAGCCTCTCACAGGCAACTGTTTTTTTGCAAGGAGTTAACCTCCCTCAGCTGCTTTTTGCACCCTGCAGACCAAGCATTACCATTTCTTCACTTTGTCAGTGTTGATATTTAAGTCTCACATTAACCACAAGGCATCATTGTTCTTGATACAAAGAATAAAGTTGTGCAAAGAGATGCATTCTGAACCAGTGCATGCAGTAGTGTAAGATACCAAAAGAATTATACTTTAGGAGTGAGTCTGGTGATCAAAACTGCTAAGACTCAAGACCTGCCTCCCTCCCCGCAAATTACCAGAAAGGCCTCTGGAAGAGAGCTCTGCAACTTTTCAGCACCTCAATTTTTAAGTGGCCTCTGAAGTTATATAACAAGGTATTTGATATCTATATCTGTTGATCACAAGTTTGCAAGCAACTAATAATGTATCACTGCTTGAAAGACAGAATCTGTGTTCTATAGTCAGTTCACTGACAAGAAGTTTGTCTCAGGTCTTACCAAATGTCATTCGGCCACTAATGATTTCTGGAGATTTCTTCATGTCATTAATAGCAGCAACAGGAAGTCCCCAGTTGGCAACTGGCCCCCAAAAGTGCTGTAAAGAGGGAAAAGGAAAATAAAGTTACACAGAAACACAGACCTCCTGCAGTATTCTTCTAGTTTTCCTTAGCCACACAAAGCTTTAGAGGACAGGGTTAAGCGTAAAATTCCAAGTTGAGACAGGAACTACTTTGGATGTAAGGGAAAAAAACTAAACCCTTCTTTTAGCAGGATCTAGTCTTCAGGAGGGAAGGAAGAGGAACCCAACCTGAATCTTCTTGCAGACTGGAGAGGAACTATTGTAAGGCCACTGAAATGCAGTTTTGTGTAATTATACCTCAGCCATCGTTAAGTGGTCTGATTGGTATAGTCATATAATAACCCCTGATTTACAGCTCACTTCTGTGCAGAGAATTAGCATTCATCTCTTTCAAATAAGGCTCCTCAAAAATCTAATGAAGACACAAGGACTTTCTGAAGTGAAGAACTGGAACTGTTTTCATGTTACACTGAGAATGAAGAAATGCTCCACAAGCATCTTCTTCCAAGTGCTTACACCATCTCTTTGAAAGAGCGGGGCCATGCAACCAAACCAAGTTGTTACCTAGAGCTTCATCTGCAATTGCTAAAACAACTTAGTGACTACCTAAACCTCAGTGATGGGACAGATGTAAAAGTAGAGCAGTTAGCTACAGGTGTGTACACAGAGAGAAAAACAGAGACAAGAAGTGGAAAGAATCAAGTCAGAAAAACTGACAAGAGCTCAGTTCGATGGGTATTGTCTGAAAGACTCCAAACTGAGAAAAATAGTAACAGTAGTAGAAATTGGTCTAACGACACAAGTAACAAGGCTTYCGTAGAATTCTTCCCACAGAAGATGCATGCAGTACCTGCATCAGCTTCTCCTAATGGGAAACTAAGGATGCTCAAAAGTAACTTGGCTAGATACGGCAAAAGAGATGCACCTTGCAAGAAAAAGCTTTGCAGATTCCAACTATACCCATTCTTTTGACACCTCCCCTAACTGTAACACTGCAGATATTACAATGATTTGGAATTGTCAGGGGATATTTAAGTTTCTTGCAATCTTAATTCCAAGATACTCTTGCCAGTTTGGATACTAGCTTGTAACACTACAGTAAGATTAAAAGCCACACTTGCTTCCTGCAGATTTGGTTTGCAATAGGAGAAACTTAACTAAAAAAGTACATAAAAAAGTGACTTTAAGTTATAGACACTGTTTTAATAGTTTAACCATAGTGCAATATGCAAAACAATGCAGTATTTCTGCAAGTGTCTACAGAATGTGCATTGGTCCAAACTCAGATTTACAGTAAGAGTATTTTGAAGAATGCAATAAATACATTTGTTGACTATATTCCTACTGATCGGGAGATTGACACCTGTAATAGTTAAAGCCTCTCAAGCACATCAGAGAGAACATGGCATAACTGGAAAGAGTTGCGTGGCTACATGGTACTTACACTGTACAGCTATGGTTAGATAGTGTAAAAAATGTACCTATAATACCACTTACACACAAGATATGTTGCAAACAGAACAAGAACATTCACAGAAACTGAAGTCAGCAGTGCACAGGATATTTAGAGGCTTTAATGTAGCTATTTAAATAGTTCTAAAGGACAATAAGAGGACCAGAAATAATCAAGTTTATGTGACTAGGTGTTTATGTGCACAGTAAGACAGCAAGACAACTTGTGTTAGCATGAGCACACTAAAGCAGGCTGCAAAAGGTAACTGATGAGCAGTAAGTGTTCTTGGTGAGGTTTACAGTCATTTCAGGAGTCTCATTTAAACAATTGTAGTTTCAGAAAAATAAATATTTAAGGCTCTAAAGTTGTTGATTTTTTGAATCTATGAAACAATTACAGCTTTAAGAGTCTTAGTGATGACTTCTGTTTCGAAAGGTAAATCAAGTCAACTTGGCCTTTTTATTTAATTCAACTGCCATTAGAACATAAACAAATAATAGACTATGGACCACTTCAAGATCAGGCTGCACAAGCTGAAGAATCATCAGTTCACAGCACAGCAGCGCTGCAGCAGTAACTTTCCTCTGCTGACCAGGGAGGTAGATTTGGAACTTTCCCACTTGAGATGGTTATCCAGTYTTAAGTGCCTCCAGGCAGGCAGCCCTTTGAAGTTTCCACACACAAGAATTAAACTACACCCATACAGTTTGTCTTTGGTTTACCTAGAAGAGCAAGTCTTCCACAACATTATGATTCACAGTATAACAGGCATAAAATACACACTCCCAGTTTCAGGAGTAAACAAAGGCTGGAGGAAAGAAAAGTCTGTAGTGAGAGTTATATGGTACTATTTATTGTCTGAAGTAAAGCTAGTTAAAAATAAGCCAGGTAGTTCAGTTATGTACCAGTATTGTTGCTATGCAGAAGAATGGCTCCAAATTGATCTGATCTCCTTAGCAAAGAGTATGGGAAAAAAAATGAAGCCCCTTTAATTTTGTAGTGATTACTTTAGGAGACACTCTGAGGGAGCTAATGTTTGGTCACCTTAACCTCAGACTTGTGAATAAATATTAGTAGTGCATCACTCCTGGAGGTTTGCAGTATGCTTTTCAGATGCAGGCAAGGTCATAACAGTGCTGAGGCAAAGAGAACTGCAAGTTACTGAAGTTAGGGAGAAAGTGAAACCAGAAGTCCCCTCCCTTTTCTTACCGTACTGTTCGAGTGGGCCATCATTGTTTTCCATTCAAAAAGCACATGCAAAAAAAAAGAAAAAAAAAAAGTTAGTTTCTTTCATAATTGACATAAAGAAGTATACCACAAAGAAGATAGGTAGAAGTCAGGAAATTGCTGTGGCATTAACCTTGATTAATGTAACAGTATTAAAATCCTGTTTTCCTCAAGAGCTGTCATTGCAACAAGTGTTTGCTGCTCAAGTACCTTTTTCCTAGCAAGATAAAATCCTATTATGGTCTCTGGAAGACATTCATCCCCTGTAGACTTCAAAGCATCCAAGATCCCACCCCAACTAGTTTAAAAGGATGCCAGAAGCAGTCAAGGTTTACCCATAACAAAGCTAAACAGCTACAGTTCCTCTGTGGAGGCTCTGAAGAAGTCACTTGAAATTCTTTGTATACCCACATAAGTAGGTCAAACCGAACGCTGCCAGAGATCTTACTGTCACTAAGCTCAGGCCAGCTGTGGCTGTACCAAACATGAGCTATAACATATTTTCAGTCATCTAACATGCTCCAGTCGTGTATGGGGTTCATTTAAGGGATCATATAGGTACCAATTTACTTTTGTAGTAACTTAGTGATCTATGCATGAAAGCTAGACTACAACATATATTTAAGATTGTTTGCTACTATACCTTTTGAAATGCTTGAGAACTTTTAAACATTCGCTTTCTAACAACGATACTGATAGGACTCAGTTCTGAATTATGACTTAGAAGAAAGCAGGTACTAACAGAAAGCCTACCGCTGACTGATTGCTGCTCACCTACCACTGCCCCAAGCTGCAGAACACTTGGTAACAGTCACTTAACCTCACGCTGACTTCCATCTTCTCGGAGCATTGTTTTACAAATAGCTATGGTAAGGGAACATTCAGGTCTACTCAGGAAATCACACTGGATGTGCACTTCAGTGAGTTTTTGCTACAAGCCGCAGGCTAGTTAAAGATGCTTTGTTAGGGTGTCCTTGACTAGTCTAACTACTTGGTTTTGTTTTCTTATTAACTGAACTGCAGCAATAATTAACTGACGTTCACAAGACAAGTGCACACTTCAATTTTTTTGAAATAATCTTAACTAAACAAGTTCAAGTGTGTCTCTTGGCACAATGTTTTTGTGCCAATAGAAATCAGCCTTCATTTGTAAAGTGGAAGTTGTTTTCAGGCAAGTGAAAGCCTAAAATAGAATCAAACTGCTGCTGTTTTAACAGAGCATGCAGCTCTGGCTAAGGTCTTGCAAGGTTGTCCTCACATCCACGTGAGACTGGAACAGTTATTATGCTCTTAGAAGAGGGCAGATCAAGGTCATATAGATTCTTCCAGAAGCAGGCATCCAGCCCCAAAGCTCTGCAGCCAATACAGCTGCAACAAATGCACTGTATCTAACAGCAAGGATACCGCTGCAAGTGCATGCGTCTATTCCTGAAGTGACACCGTTCCAAATTAGTAGTTTCCAAGAACTACATTCAATCCCTTGACAAAGGGAACACTTTGTACTAAAGTTTCCAGAACTGTGCACAACAATTGTTGGATTTACTCACTCATTAATTTCTGCRTAAGTATCTAGACATCACAAGAGGAACCGTCAGCTGATCAATACCTTGTATTTCTGCTACAATCCATTCCAAAAAGGCTGTATCAGGGATTTATTTTTCCAAAGTTTTCACATGTGTTTTCCCTCATACTGGCAATGAGGATATTAATAGACCAAAGACCATTCTGCAAATACAGATGAACTGTCACTACTTGTTTCCCCCCCACTGCCATCCCCTAACTAGAAAGGGTATTACCCTTCTGCAAGAAGTAGATTGTTCAGTTCTCAGAGCATACAAGATGATGACAACAAGTGCTGTGTCCTTCAATTTCTAGCACAGACCAGTAGTGGACTTAATTTTTTAAGTTCTTATGTCCTTGTGTTTAAAGATTTACTAATGAGGAAAACTGAAGACCAGCTAATTCTGCTTATATTACTGATGCTTCCTCTGTTAAAGTTCATTTCAATTAAAAGAAAGGTCCTAGACAACTTACATCAACATAAGTGCTCAAGCTTCACAAGGAATGAACTATCTATCTATTTCAAAGCCATCTACATTAAGAGAGTCAGTACATTTGCATTACTGCTGAGTCATCAGGAAGAGACATTTCAGAAGTGCCCCAAAAGATGGCAGGCTCCATGCTTATTTTTCTATTACCAGAAGATTTTGGGACTCCTTGGGATTCATTATGTGACTAAAGTAATTTAGGCTCCTACCACAAGAAGATGCCAGAGCTTATCGAGAGTGGCCTACAGGTTTCCTCTCTCAAGAGAAGAGGAAAGCTGCTTTACTGGATGTTTTTCAGAAGATAGGGTTTTAAACCTTTAGGATAGGAAGTAAGAGGGCTCAGTTGCCTACTATTAGTGGCTTAGATAACAGAACTTTAGTGATAGCTGACATTTTTAGGATCTACAGAAAAAAACCCCACAACTTCAAGTTCACAATGTCTAGAGCTACCAAGCTTTCATATGCTAATTAGCTAGTTTTAAACTAACATTACTGCTGCATTTTACAAGAAACAGGAAAAGTCTACCTACAGTTTACATTCTTACTATGCTTACTTTAAAACATTAAGACATGCTTAGAGTGAATGTATACTTACATTATTTACAGTTATTCAGATAGATCCCTATTAAGCACCACTTGAGATAAGCCAGATGTGAAACTGGCAGAACTTTTAATTATTAATGACAGTTTTAAATGTAATTTATTTGTTTGTTTGTGCAAGATCCAAAAACTAACCCATGATGTAATGCAATTCTAATGCCAGATATATCCACCCAAGAAAAGCAGCATGCATTCATGTTTTCAAGTTATGACCCTGAAATTGAAGCTACTTATTCTGATAGATGTCTGCAAGTTTTGATTGCCTCAAGCCATAATAACGGAACACTCAATTCCACAGCTTTGGGTAACTTCAGTTATTCTTTCTGTTCAAGGTCAAGCAATTTAAAACACAACACTGGTATCACAAACAATATCTCAATTCATCATTTCCCACAAACAAGTTTCACATTTATAAAGCCTTGCTTCACTGCAGTGATTAGGTGCTGATTTCTAGAACAGATACCATAGTCTCAGAGCTTTGAGGAAACTCTTGCTCTATGAGCAAGACAAGAAGGGAATCTTCTTCAGGATAGACTCCTGCAGTCTGGGTAAGCAAAAGCCTTCAGGAAGGAATGTAAAGAGATACAGCTCTAAAGTATACATGCTCCATTTCTCCTATGGAGAAGACAAACTACAGTCTTTTGTTGACTATTAATCTAAATTTTAAACTCAACATAAAGCCAACAACTTAGACACTCGTCTCCTAGTAAGCAAGCAACAAGGCTGAAAGGCCTTACTGGATGGAGCAACTGACTTCAGCCCTTCATGACACACCTAGTAACAGAAGTGTAAATAAGCAGGTATCTTTGTATACAACAAGGCAGAACCCATCCCACAAAGGTAGGATCCTGTGGAATGCTTGTTTTGGATAGCTTGTTTCAAGACTAGAATTAGGATGAAATACAGCTGAAAAGGCTTATTTCAGCTACCTTTTCAGTCTTTGGTATGGAAAGAGATACTTCCAGCAAGTAACTGTGGTGGTATTAGGAAGCAGCTGTTCTCTCTCCCATATTTTTATTTGTTTTTCTAATTAAGAAGGAGACTGCTGTTTTACTGGCCATTTACATACTTCACACGAATTCTGATGCAATTAACTAAATGTTAGCATTAAAATGCATCTATCAAGCTTACAAAATATCTTCAAGACTTTCCAAAAGAATCCACATAGAAGCCTGCTCTGGCCTTTCTTCATTTTGCTTCAACGATGTTCTCTTCCTTCTCATATTTTACTCATCTTTTTGCCCCACCGTTTCTGTGGAACTTGATTTTTGCAAATGCCAAACAAACCTTTCTGCTTACCTAGCCTTTATATTACAACCCCTCTTCCAYGCAGGCTTACACCATCTCCTGCTACTTTAACAAAGACTAAGTTTCTCAGATAAACAGATGTCCTCCTACACGCTTGCTCAACATCAAACATCAGTTGCAATAGACGTAGGTAGAACAGCAGCTATAGTGAAAAGTTGCTCAACCACCTTTATTAGAAGGGCCCATTTTTATTTGTTCGGTTTTGAGGAACTGCTTGTCAGCCAAGAAAACTTCAGCCTGCCTACTTGAGACAGTTTCTATACAGCAGTTCAACCAGATTTAAGCAAGAGTGCCGCAATTGTATCTTTAAGGCATCCTTGTGATTTCAGTTCAAGGTGCCATACCCCTTACCACCGCACACAAACTGAAGCTTGAGGAGAGTATTGAGCTATCTGGGAGGTGACTTAAGCCACATTCCCACGAAAGTGGGGCTTTAACAAGCCTCTGAAAAAAGTACCTATTTAAATCTCTCAGGATGTGTAAATAAGCGATCTTAAGGCTGCATCTGTTACCAAGGCCGCTTCCGCCCACAACSGAGCAAAGCTCGCTCTGCCCTCGCTGCAGGCAGTGGCCAGTGCCCGTGCCCCGGCTCCCCTGCCCGCTGCCCCCTCCGCCAGCCTGCCTGCTGAGGGGCGGCTCTCCGCGCCGGAGGAAGCCGCTGGGCTTCGCGGCCGGGAGAAGGTCGGTCACAGAGAAGCGCGGCTGCCGCGGCAGTTTCAAACCGCGTCGCTTCGCTTCAAGGTCAAGCCCGGTCTCCCCGGGGTGGGGCGGGCGGGAGACGGACAGCCCCGGCAGCCGAGGTGACGACAGGGGCGCACCGCCGCCGTCACGGCACGGCGGGCCCCACACCCTCGCCGCCCCCCCGCCACCACCCCCTTGGCACCCCCGGGCCGGCTTCGCCCTCGCCCGACGGTCGCCCGCTCCCTGCCGGGCTCCTGGCTCGCTCCTCCCCCCGCCCAACCGCCGGCGAAGGCGACCCCAGCAAAGGTCAAACGACRCCGCCCGGCCGCGGCCACCTCGGGCGCCCCGAGGCTGCGGGGGATCGGCTAAGGGACGCCGGTCCCTGCCGCCCACCCGGGCAGCGCGACGGGAGCGGCCGCCCGAGGTAGAGGCGGGCGCGGCAGCCGGCGACGACCCCCACCCCGGGCTTACCTCATCAGGTAGTCCCTGAACTCCTTGCTGCGCACATAGTCCACGGCCTTGCGGCCCAGCGCCCCCGCCATGGCGGCCCTCGGCGGCAGGGAGCGCCCRGCCCGGCCCGCGCGCTGCCACCACCAGCCTTGGTGACAACTGCTCCGGACCGGCGCCCGGCGCCCGCTTTACGGCAGYGCCCACGCCACCGCCCCCTCCGTCACCATGGCGCTCTCGGCGCCTATTGGCCGCGGCGGCCCCGCCTTCCTCCTCCCGCGCTCCGAAACCGGAGAGATGGTCGTGGTGAGGGGGAAAGGCAGGGTGCCGTAAAGCAATGCGGCGGGAGGAGGGGGATCTTGTCGCAAAGCACGAGGTGGGTTGCCTTCGGCAGAGCTGCCGGCATTCCTCTGCAGCCCGCAGGGGAGAGCCGTGCGGCGGCTTTCCGAGCCGCTATTGGCTGCAGGGCGGGGGCTGGTGGCTTCCCATTGGTCGTCGAGCGGCGCATCCCGCCCCCCGCGGTGTCTCGCTCCGCCTTCCCCAGCGGCGCGTGTCAGGGGGGGCCGGTGGGGAAGGGCGGTGGGTGCCCGCGCGCAGCCCCCGGCACGCGGAGCCTGTGTGCGTCCGGTCAGGCGCCCGTTGTCCCCGGGCGGGGTCGGGCCGCCCCACGCAGGGCCAGCGCCCGCTCCGGGGCGGTGCCGACCCCGGCAGTTGCATCCGTGAGGGCAGGGCGAGGGGGGCCCGGCGGAGGGGGAGCACCCTTGCCAGCCCCTGTCACGCCGGCGGCGGGCTTGCCGGGCCTGGGTTGCCGTTTGCCTTTGTCCGGAGCCCTCGGGAGGTGAATGGGCGAGTCTCTGCTTCCTCCCCATTTTTCSTCGTCACCGCGGTGGCTGAGGTGGCTGAAGACACAAAACTGATGTATCGCAATGATGCGTAAAGCAGGATAGAAGTAAGAGGRCCCATAATTGCTTCAGTGTGTTTTTTTTTTTTTTTACAAAGGTAATCCTACGGGGTTTTTAAGAGCCCAATTACTGGACTTCGAATTTTTGGAGCTGGGAGTACAGGGTTATGACAGAGCACTGCAACAGTTCAGCCTTTGCTTCTGTACCTGGAAGGGTCTAAGATGCYGTCTCTCACCAGCACTTTCTATTTCATACCTGAGCAGAGGTTACTTATTTAGAAGGGAAGATAAACTCTAACCTTGCTAACACCATCTCCATAAAATTTGGGCCATACAAACRAACACCTGTATGTGAATTACTTTTATCTTTGCTCAGTGCACTAGAGATAGTGAAAATGGATGTTTATCTCCTCTGCTTTCCAAAGACTTGCAGCCTCAGTTTTTACAGTCTAGAACTGGGCTAAGAGTGCAGCCTGGGCATACCTATGCTCTGCAAGAAGCCCTGGAGGCCGCAACTGCTTCATTTCCTTCTGCTTCCCTCCTCTTCCCTGCAGGATCTCAGGGAAAAAAAAAAAAAAAAAAAAAAGTAAGTAAGAGCTCTGCACCTTTCGCGTCCTAATTGCTTGCTTGGAGAGCAGCAGGTTTGAGGAAAAGCATTGTGTATACACATCCTTTCCTTTTCCTATATCTGCAGCATGTGGTGACACTCCACAACCACCCCTGGCCTTGCTGTGTGGGAGAAAGAGTTTTAATCCCCTTGGTATACTGCATTATGAAAATCCAAAATGTAGCCTAACATATTTCTGTGGACTGTTCAAACTCCTCATTTAAAAGCAGCAATGTGAATTTGAATGAGGTCTCAAAGAATCATTTATTCTAGTTGATTCGACTTGTGCCAACAGAAGCAATGTCTATGGAAATATGCTCAAAGAAAATYTCGTGTAGTGGGATTCCAGTTTTACCTAAAAATATAGCCTTATTCTCCTTTACTGAAAATTCATCAATTTTTTTCTTAACTCTATGTATGGAGAAAAAAAAAAATCTTCTGTCTACATTGGAAGATGTTGTTCTTTAGTCTTTCTTCCTGGAGTAAAAAAGTTCYTTCAGCCTTTTCTCACAGGCCGTGCCTTTTAAATCTTTTAACCTTTTGCTTACTCCATTTTTGTTTACAGMTTTCTTAAGGTGTAACCCCAGCAAGGGTTATCATGTCTCAGTCAAAGTCTTACCAGCASTGCTGTGCCCTTCTCTAATTTTGAGAGTATCCCACTTTGTTTTCAAAGTAGTTAATGGAAAAATCATTAACTAGAAATGTGCCCAGAAGAAAYCAGTCCCACATGACAGGCCCTACCAGTTACACAAGAAAAGCAGTTAGCAGTGGTTTGAAGTTTGCTTTTGCTGCAGTTCTTCATGTATTTATAGTGGTTTTATTTGCATACCATTTTTTAGGTTTCTTATAAGGGTATCAAAAGCCATACAARAGACCCCCTTAACTTATCCCATTCACAGCTTCCCTTTTACCCCCTTAGCCTGTTCAATAGAGAAATTAGATTGGATTTGACATGAGTTGCTCTTGACAAGTCCATCTTAGGCATGCTTTTAAGGATGTTGTTCTTTGAGTGAACATTAACTGATTGTTTAATAAATTATTCTAGCAATTTTTTTTCATATCAGAATTAGGCCAATTGACTTATAATTTGCTGRGTTGTTGTTAACCCCTTCTCTTCAGATACATGCTCTTCCCCAGTGGTGGGCTGTCCCGTCCTCTCCATGAGCTGGAGGATAATCTTTGATGATCTCAAATTGCTTCCACTAGGGTGGACCTCAGAGCAAGTTTAATTTGGTCCTGCCACACATTTTTTCTAAAATATATTTCACCTGTTCTTTTCCTGGTCTGAACTATGCTTCTATCCATTTTTCACACTGAATTTAGACCTACATTGAGTTATTATTATCATACTTCTGCCTTTACCTGTTATGGGCTCTTTTTGCATTACTTAATGACTGCAATTTCCTTTGTYTTATTTTAATTTGTAATGCTTTCATCAAACTTCTTTAGTTGTCTTTTATGTCCCATGATAGTTGAAACATTCCATGCCTTAACCTTTCTGATTCTGTTATCCGCAGGCTGACGCCATTTCTTTATTTTCATCTATTCATATGTCCTTTTGTCTATTTACTGTATGTTCCCATTTGATTTTTAGGTCATTAGGTCCTTGTAAATAAGCCAAGCCCTGTATGTCTGAGGATGGCTCCTATGTTTCTTCCAATCAGAACAGATAATTATAGGTGGTTTGGTTTTCAAACAGACAGATCCCCTGCAATCKTTTATCCCTTAGATTATCTTCACAAAACCCCTACCTGCTGTTTCCTGGAATTTCTTCCTGGAATTCCTGTTGCTTTCATTTGTTTCTCGTTAGCCTTGTACTTTTGACCTCTGCGAGGAGATGCCTCTGAAGTTTATTAGGCTGCCCAGTTATTCTCCTTGTTTTCCCTCAGCCTTTGGCCAGGTCACTACTTTTTTAACTCACTTGTTGACTTTTGTTACTGGCCATCTTTACTTTAAACTCTTCCTCACTAGATTAGCAAGCTGGTGCACTTCAATTCCCTTCCTTGTTTTTAGCAGGTAGACTCTAGGGKTGTCCAGCAGTTACTCTACATGGGACACTCTCTAATAACAGAGGCTTTCTGTAGATAACCATTTCTGCAGCTCATCATCCCTTGCTGCCAGCACACATCTGCGCTCTCCTGAACTGCTGCCTGCAGCTGCGGGGATGGAGGAGAGCATCCCTGGCTCCTTCAGAGTTGGTTCCACAAATCTTCAGTGCTAGCACCCCTAGCGCTGGTGGTTTTGCCCACAAGGACACATACCTAAGGCAACAGGGCTGGGTGAGCCTTAGTAATTTTTCACAGTATCTTGGATTTTGTCTCTGTGAGGAGGTGAGCTGTTGGATGATGGGTCTGTTTAGCAAAAGAATACTGTGTCTCCCCCAGAAGAGAGTCTCCATATCCCACATTCCCCATTTCTGTGTCCAGCTGCGGGGGACATACGGCCCTTCTTGTTCTCTTCATCCCAGAACTGCGGCTCAGGAACCAGCACTTCTTGACCTCAACAAATGCAGATCCAGCTGCTGAGTAAAGCGGACTGCAATTTTTCTCCTTTTAGGGCATCTCTTTCATCCTCTTGACATGCCTTTGCAGGCACATGCATGGTGGCATGTCGCTGTCAGGGAGAGAGGAATGTACTACCTGTCTGACAATAAAACCAGTGAAGAAAAATGTGTTATGGACATTGCAGAACAATCTACTAGTACTATGCAGTAGTTAAGCTTCTGGCATAAGCCATGAAGTCRGTCCTAAGGGATGTATCTGATAGAACTGTTAACAAGCATCTGCGAGGAAAAATGATGGTGCCTTTTCCCAGCTGTGGAAGGAATTGCAGGAAAACATTATTTGGAGTGTTGCATGACAGACAAGGGAACAAAAATTAAGCAAGCTGTTCAAGAAATTGTGACTTCAGGACTGAAGTAGTTATTATTTCCCTGCTGTGGTAGCTCCAAAGTTGCAGAAAAATATGAAGAAAAGATGTATTGCTATGACAGTCATCTTAGACCTTGTAATGAAATACCTGTTCAKTAAAGTGGACACAAATCATCTGGTAGGTAGATGGGAAGATGGACTAGAACCATTGACTATGACATTTAATCAGCCTGCAATATCAAATTGCCAAGCAAGAGCACAGCTTGATGTGACACTTGCATTTATCTTTGCATCTTTGATTACAGRTACATTCTCCCTAGGTACTGGCGTGATGCTTGAGAAGTTTTATTCTGTGTAGAACRTACAGCAGTAACTAAGTAGATTGAACACTTCAGAATGCTAACTCGGGAGGCTGCCTCATATAAATAATGAATAATTTCTGTAAATTTCTGACACATTTGCAGGGACATCCTAGTAGAAATATGAATTTAGTATTAGTCTAAAGAAAACTGAAATAAATGCATAATAAATAAATCACTCTAGAAGGAGCTATAYCTCATTTTAGAAAACATTTTCCGAAATGCAGAAATACTTTTCCCAGTGCTGAAAAATGCAGCAGCTGGCAGGTAACAGTTCTCACACTGACTGTGGAGCTGGCACACTATCGCACAAGATCAGCATGTATCATTTGCAAGATTAATAGTTTCTATGTAAAACCTGATCAATTAGTATCAATTATTATATTATGGAGATAGAGGCATTTCATCATTTGCAGTTCTCAGTAGGATCTGGAGCGGGATCAAGCATCAAAATAAAAACACGCATTTCCAGCTGAGGACCTRCAAATAAGGCAACAATGTAATATTTATAAAACTACAAGAAAAAGATAGACCTTCCTTTATAAACAGCCAAAGGAACACCATGATATAGGAATTACAATGGACAAAGTCAAGAAGTGAAGAGTAGAATACCTGCAAAATGGATCTGGAAAAGAATTTGGATTGCTGAGACATAAATACGGGCAAATTAGCATCTACTGTGATTAACAGTCATCATTGGCAAGCCAAGCAACAGCTGGGTGGCAGGAACTGAAGCAAGAGGTGCTACCTGTGACAAAGAAAAAAGAAAGTGTTTTGTCAGTGTAAAAGACAAGCATTCCAGGCAATTGTTGCAATTGTCACTGCTTTTCCCTGCCTTACATACAAAAAGACCTGTCTGTCATGATTAGRTTACGGTTGGGCAGGTCTGAACACTTGAAGCTTTTATTAGCATAGTTATTCCTGTTATTCTAAACTATATATGTAGGAATCACGTAAGCTCTGTCCCTATCACAGTCTGTATCGTGTATGTGTAGAAAACAGCTAGGCCTGTGCTGTGAAAAGCATATAATGTCCAAAGTTGTATAGACAAGGAGAAACAGAGTAAAACACTCTGGCAGAGCGGCAGCTGGATTCGCGGTGAGGCTGCACAGGTGCTGCTTCTCTGTGCCTGGGAAGCTGCCTGGGTGAGCTGGAGGCCACTGCTCAAGGRTGGGAGCAGCACCCCACTGCTGGGGCGACTGCCAGCTTCAGACCCTGTTCGAGAGGTGGGAAAAAACCAAAACCAACCCAAAACAAAAAAATAAACCCACCCCAAAACAATATCTTTCCCTACTTAAGCTTACAGTATAACTATTCTTAAGGGCAAGTTTTCCCCTGGTAATTTTTTTCCTAAAAGCCAAATGGCTGTAGATGAAGAATGCACCCTGCACAATTAGCACTTATGTGTGTGGTGCAGCAGAGCCTTGGGGCAGCCAGAGGATGTGGCTTTTCTGTGATGAGKCTGCTCTGAGTCCTCAATTAGTCACACATGATAAAACAGACAGCCAAAATTACATCTGAAATTATTTAAGCCAACTTCATGCTGAAATACCTGTAGCTGCGATGGCTATATCCATCTGTGTTTTTACCATCATGAAGACTGAATTATTTTAAGTGTTTTAAGATCTTTTTTTTCTGGGCTGAAGCTGATCTCTGCAGTTATTTCATAAWGCTTCAAATGAGATAATTTTAGATTCTATTTTTAAATATAAAACTATATTGCTAGGGCTGTTTAGAATAAATCAGTTTTACAATGGGGAAAAAATCCAATTAATGGGTTTATTCACAGGTTACTTATACTTCAAGTTGGTAATGTAAATACAGGTACTGGGCTACAAGGGTGTAGTGATTACTATTTCAAAATTTAGCTTTATAAACAGTATTTGTTTTTTAACTTATAATTTTTTTTTCTTAAGTAAAGAAATTATGATAATAAATGGTCATTTTTTAAAAATCATGCCCCCACATCCATATGAGAAGAAGCACYGAACTGCTGTTTCTAGTATTGCACCACTGCACTGCTGGTATCCTTGAAGCAGTTGTGGATGATTATCTTGTGTTTGGGAAGGAAGGGATGAGTGCTGCTTGTTCAGTCAGGTGCACTCTGTACTTTATATTGCTAAATCGGGTCAGCTGGGGTAAGAGAGCCTCTTCTTGTAACACCGCCTTGCAAAATTCTCCTCCTTCACTCAGTTAGGGAAATCKTCTTTTACAGTTAAATGACATATAATCACTTCACCACTTTAATTATCATCTCCAGAGGAACAGAGCAGGAGGGCTGGTAGTGCTCACTTGGCAGGCTGCAACTCCTAGCAGGCGTTGAACTGGGCTGCAAAGCAGAGTTGGTTTCGTCATTATGGAAAACCTGCCTTGGCAATGAATCCCATAGGATAAAAAAAATGTAGAAATAGTTTTCTATTCTATTTWAAAAAAAAATATTTCCTTTTTCTGAGGAAGGAGTATCAATGATGTGGCATGAACATCTCAAACAAGGTTGTGAGGAGGTTTACTTCTTCCATTACTGCCTTGCAAAGTGTGTGCCGAAACACTGTAYTTCATGAGGAGAACTGGTCATGGGTTTTCTCCCAAGCTTTCTGTGTCCTTCTTAAAGTGTTTTATCCAATAAAAATGTCCCACAGTTTGTAAGGAGGACCCTAAAATCAGGGTTCTGGCTGATGGCAGAAAGTGAAGGAGTCAAAGTTGAGACACACTGTTAATTAATGACAGTCAATTTAGCTATGTAATAATTTCCTCAGGACTCAYTGAACTTTATTGAGCCGAATAAATATAAATTTAGTAGAACATGATAAAAATACAGGCTCCTGGTATGTTTCACTACTAATAAATTAACTTAGAGTATTTAAATATGCTGTTTCCCAGTACCTTGSCTCTCCCCAGCCTAAATAACCCACGTGAGGCTGGAGGATGGCCGGGGCCGGGAATCATTCCTGGTAGAAAAGTACAGTTCTGTGCTTCTCTCCTCTTCCAGCCCTTCCCCCGTTAAAGAACAAGTACCCCAACTACTGCCACTAGAAAACCTTGAACATAAATATTGGTAGGCTTGATTTAGGGAAAAAAGCAGATTAGCGCGCTTGGGCCAGAAAGGCATGATTACATCAGGGCTCACTTTGGTCTAATTACAGTATACTCGGTGGTGTTAAATCCGATTTAAGTTAGGGTCAATTTTTTGCTTGATGGACTGAGATTTTTCCCACTCACTGTAGAACTGTGAGAGCAAGATGGTATCTAGGATGCCCCTGACTTACTAGAGGAAGCCAAAGGTTGTCTTTGATTGAATTGGTGATGCATATCCAGATAGGGATCCTGAAATCACCTTTGGCCTATTTCTTTAACTAGAAGAAAGGGGGGGAAATTTCAGTAGACTACAGTGGATAAACAAACCGTGGGCATACAAGATGAGTAACTTGAAGGTAAACATGCCAAAGTCCTTTCCAAAGCTACTGGGATCAAAGTGGAATAAACAATATGTCCTGGTGGACTTCTACRAGGCCATTCAGGACTCAACAGGGAGTCATTTAGGTTTATACAAAGTCTAACAGAAAAAAAAAGTACTGATTCAAGTGTTTATACTTTTAAAAAAAAAGATGCATTTTACTCATCATTTTACCCAAATGTGCATGTACAAAAGCGAGATGGGTGGTTGTAGACAGCCTCCAAACTCTGTAGCGAGGGTCCTTTTCTTAACAGAAAGATTTGAGATATTGTGTCCCACAGATGTCTGAGGCCATCTTTTGTATGGGTATTGATCTTTCCAATAAACATTACTATTAGGTGGTGATGCTACAATTTCAGCTCACAAGGACTATCTTGCTTTTTACAAGAGATATCTTGTTTTTTACACTGAGAGCCTTATAAATTAAATACAAGAGCCTACATCCAAAAGCCGTGCAATACCTAGCTACTGATCCTTGGCACCTGGAGCGGACTGCAGCATCTGCCCTGCACACCCAGGTTCACCGTGTGGGCGAGGAGGGGAGGGTTAGCCCTGCCAAAGCGGGAGCCAAACCTTTCACACTGAGCAGGAAGCTCAACAAAGCCTAACCAAGAGGAAATTTGGAGAAGAGGAATACCCTTATCATGACACCACCCTGTGACTTTGGTGCTTCTTTCTGCTCAGGGTGTCCATCCTGAAGGCTGTGCAGAAATACATTTTTACAACCTGCTGAAAGCAGCTCCTTCTTGTCTGTGGAAAGCTGAGGAGGAGGCATCGTGAGCATCATCTCTGCATCACGTGAAAACCTTGTGGTTCCAGTACTTGCCAGTACAGACCAGAGCAGGGAACCCCATCAGCTCCTTCCTCAGGCTGGTGTTGGTTAAACACACATACCCCATCTCCCGGGAGTGTGACGGAAGCTTCCAACTGTGTACGCTTATTTAAGGCTCTTTGGGCTAAAAAGAGGGACTGTCACCCCGCAGTAGGGCACCCCGATGGGGGTGGCTATGCAGCACTTCCATACTGAGTGACCTGACCGCTCAGCACAAATCTCTGCCACATCATACCTCAGGGAGGCTGCTCCAGCAATGTTTGTCACAGAGGTGGAACAACTCTCACTAGATGTGATCTTTAGTGTTTAGGATTTACCAAAATTAGTTCTTATGGGAATTGCTAACATTTACAATCTTGAAGCTGAGGGGGGAGGGAATGGGGTAGGGTTTTCCCTGGAGAAGCACCTTCTTTCACTGTCACTATGCATTATTATGAACAGCATTTGCATTCATTATTGATAATTTACTTCTTCCTTCCTTTTTTTTTTTTCTTTAATASCCAGGATACTGTGATTAGGATCTTGCAGCCTCTCTATCTATCTRTCTATCTTGGGGTACATCTTATGGATGTGCAGAAGCTGCATGAAGTCAGTCAGGTCACCAGTCATCACTCAGCTCCAGGCCTTCGAAGTTTAAGCACTCGAGGTTTTATGGTCTAATTTTCACTCTCTTTTAAACAGCTTAATTCTAATTGGAGAGCTTATTCAAGATTAAAGCCTTCTTTATTTCTTTGTACTGGAAGATTTCACTCATGTTTGACATCTATCTGTTTAAGGCCCTCCTGTGGTTCACAGGATTAGTGCACTACTAATGCTGTTGTAACTTATTTTGGTTTTAAGGCAGTGAGTTTTTTACTTTTTTGGGGAACACCATTTACCTAGTCTTGCTACAGGTTTTAACCATATTGCACCAATGGTGTGAAACAGGGTGTTCTAAATTAACATTATAGATAGTTGTACACATCACAAAATTTCAGAGGGATATTCTATGTTGTGAAAGACAGCAAAGATTCTCCACATGTACCACAGTAAAGATACAGATTTAAACAGAGAAAGTTGATTATTCCAGTTGTTTGTGGCCTAACAATCTTGAAATTAATCTTTGGAGTTCATCCATCTCAGTGCTGACTACTTGTGGTAGGGCGATATGAATGCATTCCATATTTGAGGCCAAAAGAGACCATCATAGCATTTAAATTGATTTCCAGATTACTGCAGACTATTGAAGTTATCCACATGCTTCCATGCAAACCCTTTGTCTGCTAAGGCCTATCTACTGAAAGCCACTGAGGGGAACGACAAACCCTTTTTCTCTTTTGATGGTTTTGTTCCAGTGAATAACCGGCCTCACTTTAAAACTACGGCTACCTTATTTCCATTCTGCAGCTGTGTGGGTTTTGCACCCAGACATTTACCTGGTCTTGTGCTCCGGTCTGGCTCTCTGTGCTTCAGAACGTGGGATTTTTCTCCCTGTGAAGATTCTTGTAGGCAATAATCAAATTGCCTCTCAGCCATCTCCAGGCTAAGCTGAACAAATCARGGTCTTTAATCATGTCCATGGCAGGCATTTAGTGTTTTTCCCTGCATCCAAACTCTGAACCTTTAAATATATTGAGTGATATTAGTCAGTGCACTTTAAAAATGGCACTTGACGCCTGAATGATGGGTTTTGCATGACATTTTCTTATCTTTGACATATACTGCCTAATCTCTTCTTCCAGTTTCCTTTAGAAGGCAGGGATGAAGCTTCCAGTTACATTGGTGAGTTTTTTCTCGTCATCTTTATAGATCAATTTTTAAGAGCGTCAAGTGCTTGTTGATGATATTGACTGAAAGTTTTGAGAAGATYGAAGCACTTGCGTTTAAGCATAGGATATGGCCAGTGGCAATGGATCTTCCCCAGTTAGGCATCCTACTTGAAATAAAGCATAATCTGGAAGAAAGCTGCTGTGACTGAGGGAGCCACCCAGCCTGTTTCAGACTGAGTTTCTAGCTGTTGACTGCATGACAGTGGCAGTATTCCTGACTTGAATTGCTATAAATGGTATAAAAACATACCAAGTTTAAAGGACATATTAGTGTAAGACCAATGATTTCTGCATGTGTTGGTGGACATACTAATATATAACTCACCCAGGTTCAAATGCCAGAGCTGTATTTTTCCTCACAGACTATCCAATAGTAGAAGAACATGGAGCCACTTCCTGGAGACTTCCTGGAGCTGGGGATTGTGCAAGTTGGGTGAGTGTGCACGTTGGRTATCTGACATGAGCTTCACAGAAGATTGCTGTCATTCCTGGGCTTGGGAGAGTAATAACAAATTTGCACCTGAATTGCAGAATAAATAATCCTCACCCTTGCTCAGCTGAACGTSCACTTTTTTGGCTGGGCGAAAAGCATGCATACATCTCAGCTGTSTATTCCACTTTATTCCTGTCCATCTAAGCACACATCGAGGAGCATGTTGTTCATTCCTGGACAGAGATTTTACCTGCGTGTATTAGTCCACAGACCCAATACAAAGACCGCAGCCCTGTAGTTGATGTGCAGCTCCACTCAGAGTGTAACACACGGCAGCAGACTGGTGGTTGAAATGAGACCAGAGCTCCACATAGCAAAAGATCAGCACTGTCAAGAGTGTTTAAATGCTGACGGGTCACTCTCATCACTTCTCTGAAGTGAAATGCGGGTTATTTCTGTTCTCTATGTTTAAGGCTSCATTATAACAGCTACCGTTGCTAAAAGCTAAACTGTTTTAGTACCAACAGGTGAGATAAATTTAGATCTCTAGGAAAAGCCTCATGTGCTTTAATCCGATAATGTTCTTTTTTCAGTACATTGGTTCTGACTTTGAGGGGACATGGTTACTGACACTGGGGGGATGACCTCCACTATGTCCAACATGGCTGAGGCCACTGCGGAATATAGCAGTTAGTAGAGATGCATATGTGAAATCCACCCACTTGTCCAACTCAAATGCTAAGGAAAAACACACCTTCATGCTTCACACTGACTATCCTGTTGGCGAAGCAGCTAGCCTGAATGGATAAGTAAAGCCAATAACTGATTATAACAGAGCTTACAATAGAGAGAAGAGCCCAAACTATAATGGGGCAATTGGAAAGTCCGGGTAAATGCACTGGAAATCACTGACTCTTCATTTGCATGTCTTAGCAAGGAGACTATCATTAAAATCGAAGCCTGCTTTCTATAGTAGGGAAAGTGTGAGGCTTTGYGACTGTGGCTATTTTTACCAGTGACTGCAGAACCTGCAGGACAGGAAGAATCAATTAGGCAGGAGCATGCCAAGCCAAAACAACGCGCAGCCTCACCRCAGACTGTGACTCACCAGCCTTTTTATAAACCGATTTCCTCAACAAGGAATGGAATTGAGCTCAGGCCAGCTTTGGTTGTTTAGAAAACAGTGAGAGCACCTCAAATAGCTCTCCAGTCCGTCTGGATGAATGGACAGAGATCCCCTTCTTCCATCTTGCATCCAAACAGTGGGAGTACGGCATCYTGAGGATTCAGTGCACTGCAAGGTTATCTGTGGTTAACCTGAATAGCTGGGCATAGCCGAAAATCCTTTTCTTCAGCTATTCTTTATAGCTTTTAATGCAAAATCTCTGCTTCTTGTGATCTTCAGACATTAGCTGTTATAGTTAATACCTATTATTTGCCTTGCCATAGTGTCTGGGGCCCTCAGCCAGCAGTTACACTGCCCTTGAACAAGATGCTATTCAGAAATATAACAAGACTTTCTGAGCCTCAGGACAATTCTCATGGTACACAACAAGYGGGACACAAAAAGAGGGTGAAGCAGCCAAAGGTGAACTGGAATGGGATAAAGCAGRAGGAAGACATAAGAAGGAAATAAATGTTGGCTAAAGAGCAGGATTACAAGGGAGAGGGGAATTGTTTGCTACTTTTTTTTTTTAACAAATGCATTATTCTCCATCCGGGGGAAAAAAGCATGGTTACTTACCAGTAACTGCAGAGATTTAAGATGGTTGCKGATGCAGATTTCCTAAAAGGGCCCTGTCTTCTATCAGGCACTTGAGCATACTCTGGAAAGCCCTCCTCTTTAGGKAGTAGTATCAGTGTCAGCGAGTGCAACACCACAGGAGTAAAGCTTCCAGACATCTCATTTATTCATTTTCTGGGGTTGGAGGGAAAGACTCACATCTGCCTGCCTAGGGCCTGGCATGCCACAGGGCTTCCTAACCAGGTCCTCTGCAAAGCTATGTATGTCAAACACTGGCTGAACTTGGCTCATTCCTGATCATGGTCATGTTAAAGGAGGAATCAGAAGAGGRGAGAGAAGAGAAAGCTTTCTTTTTTCCCTCTCAGTTTTCCCATTTGGATGTTCTTTTACATGATTAAGGTTCTCCAGAAAAGCCTCCTTTCTTAACCACTGGGCCTATAGAGACAGGTGTACAGGAGKCATTGGCCTGCCTGCCGGGAGAGGCTATAAAAGCCACAAGATGGACCTGTGGGACAGAAGCTTGGTAAGGCAAAGGAGGAATAGTTCATGGTAGGCACTGGGGTGTGGAGGAAGAGGATAGGGAGGGACATACACGTGTCSTAGTGATGAAGGACCATGAGGACTAAAGGAGCAGGAAGGGTCATTTCTTTTAGGGACAGAAAAGAAAGGAAGGACAGAAGTGGGAGGAGGACAGGAGCAGCTGGCAGGAGAACAGAGGCATGAGACTACCTATGGTCAGAGCAGAAATCCTATGAGTAAYATATTTGAAGTCCAAGTTTGCTTGTTTATGCTCACTTGGACCTGAATCATATGCAGTTTCTCCATATCTGGTACCACATGCTGTTCCTGTGGGGATCCTGAGCTGGATTTGTCGTCTCTGAGATGCTGCTGGGGCTGATGGAAATCTGCAGACGTGAATGCCAGTGTAATGGTGTGCAGGCCTGGCAAGCAGAACCAATCCCTCAAAGTAGGAGAGGTTGATTTTGCTTTTGTGGTCACTAGTAAGTTCAGCAAGCAGAAAAGGCTATGCAGGCTGCTTGCCAGCGACCAGCAGTTTCCAGAAGAACCGTACCTCAGAAGATCTCTAAGGGGCAAGGGAAGWCCGTGCCAGGCAGCTTGTGTGAAAGCGCTCATTTGTCTGGCAGGGAAATCCCAAATTTGTCTGGTGAGTGACCTGTCTGACTGATGGGGGGTTAAAGGCTTACTTGTTGCTTCCCAAAGCAGAGGTTTGAGTATTCAGGCTGCACAGAGGTAACAGCTCCAGGTACAATTTGAAAAGGTAACTGTGTGCTTTTACTGTGACCAACACATGGCATTCAAACATGGCCAATGCTTGGGGACTGGAAAGGAATTATGCAAAAACAAGCAGGATCCTTCTTTTTCTTTTTTATTTCTTTATAAAGAAAGGAAAGGATGGGCATGCCAAGCCAAAATGGCAGAGTACAGACAAAGGTGAGCACTGAGGCTTCTCCTCGGGGGCCATCCACAGTAAACTCTTGCCCTTGTMGAGTAGAGCTCCCCATCCCTCCTGCCGGGAGGAACCCAGCACGCAGCCAGCCCTTCAGCACAATCACAGCTCTTTGAAATTAGTTAGCACAGTTTCACAACACCGTCAGCCCACGTCACGGTGGGGCAGCAGCAGCTGAGGCCAGCAACAGTAGCAGCAGCAACACTGGATACAGTGCACAGAAAAAAGGGAGCAAAGAGCTCATTTGCAAAGAGTTGTATGTAACAATATAGAAAGTCCAAAGATCATCATTCTGCTATAAAAATATTACACTTCATAAAACCATGTACTATWAAAAAAATCTATTCAGAAACGCTGGTAAACATAATAAATATCTGTACACCGGCTGCCCTTTTCATACAGGAAACGTAAAAAGCGTGAGCCTCAGAAATCATCATTTGTAAACATGAATATGGAGCCTGTAAACAAAGTGCTAGATCGTGGTTCATATTTTGTCAAATTCATTGAATATCACCCAAGTAAACCCCTTGCACACATCATCACCTAATGGCCAGACTCCACCACTGCGACAGGAAAGAGGACTCTCCTTTGAGCTGTCCCCCTCCTTTCACTGAAGGTGCGTACGGATTAAGGTACTAATACAACAAGAGTGAGGGAGGTGAGATTTGGCTCTGAGTAGCAAATCAGAAACAATCTTTTAGCAACTGGTCTTCATTTTCTGCACTTCAAAATGCTTATTTCCAGCCTCYCCTTTCAAAATTCTCCTTTATCAAAGAGCATGCATTTTCCTCATTTGCCTTTCAGGCTATGGCATCTTTGAAAACTATGACCATCATCACATCCATTTAGGAGACATCATGGAGCACAAATTATATCAGTAACTATGTATACCTAAGCAAGAAGTAGTGGTTGTACAGTTCAACATTGAATATCATGGTTTACAAAACACAGGCTGATGCAAAGGGCCAAATTCTTAATTTTAGACTYAAAACTTTGGGCTGCAAAACATTTACACGTGCAAGCCTGTATTGGCATGCATGATCAGATGCCTGGTTAGCTGGCTGACTTGCATGTGTTGTTACCCACCTGCACATGGAAATGCAAGGTCTAGGGTCATAAAACTTGTGAATAGATTTTGGCTAAAATTTGGCTATAAATACTAATGTAAGACTGCATTTGCTCTGTAACATTCTTGTTCTGCACAGGCTTCTACCCACCCTTCACCTGAATATTGAGAATTTATTTCTGTACACAGAAATACACACTTTTAACTTCACTTTGTCTTCTGAGTTTAAACACTCAAAGTTTTGCAAACTTCCAGAATATGAGAGGATGTGCAACTGTTGCTTGTGCCTGTTGTGGGCAGACATAGAGGGGGGCATGTGGGACTGTTCACACAGGAACTGAGATACCTGAGGCAGCTTAGCTGCAATGTCTTGGGGCAATACAGGATTTTAGGAGCAGGGTCAACTAGGAGGTAAGAATCCACACTTCTGTAGGATTGTGATGTATACTTCAAAAGAGAAAAAGAAAACAGGCTTGCACATTTTCCTTTTTTATGAACTATATTAAAGCATCTTATTAACATTATTTTAGGCCTTTTTATTTTAATATAAAGAATATCTGAGGTGGTTGGCCTGGTTGTGCTGCTTGCCTGTCTTTCAGGCTTCAGACATGTGATCCTGGAGCTCGCTTGGCTCTTGTTTAAAGGTGCTGCCTCCAGATGTTCAACAAGAGAACTTTGCTTCTAAATATTTGCTTTGGTATTTTTGCTACACGTGTCTTAAGATACAGCTTCAAAACACCTGAATGAAAATAAATTTCTGGTAGGAGCTAAGATATCTCCTTTTCTGCTATAGTAATCTGCTTTARTTTCCATGTTTGTCTTCCTTACTCCTACTAGGGATCTAGAAAGCTGTAGCACTCTACAAAATCAGGAATTTCCTCTGTAGAAATGGGTGATTTGAAAACTCACCCCAGGATTTTTTCTGTYCTCTTTATAGTGGCAAAAATACACACAGTCAACTTTATTTCCCCATGGCATGTCATCTGTAACCCCACACCTTCTGGTTACTGGGAGTTTATATGAACTTGTGGTGAATTTTCAGAAGCCTGGACTCGTCCTCCCCCTCTGTGCACACAGCTTGGCATTGGAAGCCTGCTGCTGTACAAACATCCCATCATTTATCGCCCTGGCTCTGAGCCATACCTGCGCTCAGCTCAGCATAACTCAGAAACAGAGGGGAAGAGGCGACACCGAAGTTGTAGCCACACCAATGTGTTGACAGCGCTGCTGGCAAAAAAGATGCTGTTGCCTTCCTGCTGTCCCCAGCCACTTGTTCTCACACACCAACATTTGCTTTGCCCCATGGTGACCTGGATAAGGGAGGTGTGAAAGGACAGATGAGCAGCTGAGGTCAAGAGAAAGTGACTGCCTGCCTTTTTTAGCATCAGCACTCACATATGCTGGCATAAGCTCTGTGGACCGGCAGCATAAGAAACCCTTGTGGCACTCGTGGCTTAGGGGATGATCCAAGCCCTGGCACAATTCATATATATCATAGACACACAGCAATTGCCATACTTGASCAAGGTCCCAATGTATTCAGATGTACTAGAGCTGAGTACAAGTTGTTAGAGAGAGCACTGCACTACACAGGCGAAACCAGCCTGTCCCTTAAAGACCTGCATACTGATTTCTAATGGAGTCTGATCTACCCTGTAAGCCAACAGATTTGTTGTCGCTTTCAAACTCAGCCCAAAACCTATTCAGCCATAAGTCTGGCTGAGAAGAGTGCCAGTATTACATCCAGGGTTCAGTGAAGCACAGGGACACACAATCTGTGCTTTGTAAGAACATGACACACAACATTGTGTCACGACRTCATGTCACACAAGATGTCCTTCTCCCAGCTCTCTCTGCTTGGGTTATCCTCAGTATCCAGGGGCAGTCTCAGGGGGCTGCTCAAGATGATCTGAAATCTGTTGTCAGATGGCCATTTTTTTCAGATGTAGAGATTGATTACAAAGTGTCTGTGAGGGTCACTTGTGGTTTGCTGAAAAAGTCAGGCTTTATAAATGCTATCTGCTCTTAAAACTTGCTTGAAAAAATTAAACAGACTTTAAACACGTAAAAATTAATGGGGGACAGGGGTCAGCTCTTCCTCTGAGCAGCATCTCCCACACCTTTGCCATATATASAAGCTGTGGTTCTGTGTAGGAACCAGGGCAACTCTTCCTGTTGCATCAGAACCATTTGGCTTCTTCGAAGTCCTGGAGCTACACAGGTGGGGTCCAGCTCTGCGAAGTGTGGGGAGATGCCTCCTCCTTGCTGGGCAGACTCCTCTCTACTGAACTGAATAACAGCTTTTGAAGTGGTTCTCCAGATGAGCTGACCGTGTCTGTGACAGATACATGTTAGTATGCCTTGGACGGTCATTGCTTTGCACACCTCGATGGTTCAGAAATGTAACTACACTATATGAAATAGCCTAAGGCACTAGGTCACTTTGTAGACTAATAACCTTCAAGATGGTATCTAATTCMAAGTGATTTTTAGACTTTCAGGAGTTAAACGCAACATTTAGTAAAAATATCTAGAGAAAGAGAGAGGAAGAGAGAGGCTAAGCCTTTTTCAGTTAAGTTTTCTCCTAGAACGAATAAATGCTTATTGCTGAACTACACTGTAGCAAGGAGTCTGGAAAGGAGATGCTGGTATAAAAGCAGCTGAAGCAGTAATTAGGCCATGGCCATGCATCTTCGCCTGGATCCAGCTGAGCTGGGGGAAGCGGCGGGTGCTATCAGTCTGAAATAAGGAGTGCCAACGGCGTGTTCCTCCCCCTCTGCCAGGAGCGACTGTCCCTTGGATTTGCTGATGGAGGCTCTTGTAGTTCAGTCTAAGTGAGCTGGATCAGCAAGACTGACAGTGGAAATGGTTTAATTGGGTTCATCTTGACTGAAACAGGTCAGAAACCCCTCAGAAGAGCACCTCCCATGGCAAGCCTGGGGAGGGGGTGCTGATCTGCCGTGGGGGTCYGTGGGGATGCACAGCTGGGAGAGAGGGGAGGCTGGACAAGACAGCTTCTTCCACGGATCGGCACAGCCGCCTATGCACACCCAGAGTAAASACTACTGTTTTCAATGACAGATTTTCAAGAACATCACAGACAAAACTCTTCTGTGTATCACCTCAAGCACTGACTACACTGCTATTCTCATTTGGACAAGTTGGGACAGCACGTTTTTTGTGTATGTATTTACATATACACACACATGTGCATACATCTGGATGCACTGGCAACAAAATCTTARTAAGTAAACCCCATCATATGTAATTTATAGGCTTATAAAGTAATTAATAAGCATGTATCATTCTGTATGTGGCCCAAACCTTGTACAGTTAATAGGGTGATAGCTGGTGGGTTAGAAAGAGCTAAATCAGGAAGAGATTCAAACCATTAAACTTTGGGAAGAACAGCATCCTTTAAACTTGGCCTACAATAATATTCAGATGAAAAAAATGCTCAAAATGCTCARAGAATTAAGACTGAGTATATCAAGAGGGGATTAGACTGTTTCCAATGGCTGTGAAGAGAAAGCAAACTGAAGCAATGAAAGATGACCAGGAAATCTCAGCGCGAGACAAAAACTGTACAAAATATTTACAACACTCTTTCTGCCCATGTACGATACAATTACACTGACCATTAAAAATACATTTTGTTGAAACAGCACAAATCAGCTGGAACCCCAGAAAATCCAGCCCTCCCTCCAGGTTGCCCTTAGCATCCTTGTGCCCGTCTTGCCTTCTTTCAGGATAGAAGTCACATCCAGRGAAAAAAGGCCTGGCCAGAGCGTTTCTGCACCAGCCAGGATATCCCCTGCCTGTGGACTCGCCTCGCAGTGTGCTGCTAGCAGAAATACATGAGACTTAACTTCTAACCAGAGGAAAAGTGTAAAGGCAGCAAAAGGCTGATACTGAGCACAGCTTAGCTGGAGGAGAGAATGAGGGCTGCTGTGTATATAACCATAGACACACACCTGCGCGTGTTTGCACACGAGTCCAAGCCAATTCAGCCACTGCGTGGAGTTTCACAGCACTGTTTATTCTAGAAAAGAGAAAGGCTTCAAGGAGAGCTGCTTTGCAGCAGTCCTCTGTGCACAGCACATAAACCTGAACATTAAATATCGGTTTAAATTATTAAGAATAAATCTAAATTTAAAAATAGACTAATGCAAACAAACAAAGTTCAGTCAACATTGGAACAGAGAKAGTTTTAGGAAGCATATTGCTATAGCAAATGCAACTCCTTGTTCTCTTGGACACTCTGAGGCAATGATCTGGTACTTCTAGTTCAGCACCGAGATGCACATACTACCCAGCAGGGAAAAGTTACCATCTCTAGCATACAAAGCTCCATGTTCACATTTTTCTTTTTTTTCCATCACGACAGAAAAAAAGCCAACACAGCACATTAGCTTTTCCCAAAAAGCATCTGAGGTGACAAAATTTAATTGGAAAACAAAAATTAACAAAAGCAGTATAAAGAACAATCCTGGTCAGCTTGTGACCACCGTAAGCCAAGATGGGTAAGAAAAAGAATAAAAAAATAGTTCACATCCGGCACCACAAACCTTCCTCACTTTCTTTGAAATCAGGGAATGAGAAAAAAGGTCCATTTTGCTGAGACCGTTTCAACAAAGTTTTCTTTCCCTGATCCTGGAAAATCCAGGTATTAGGGTACAGAACTTTTGTTTTATATGTATATAAATACACATGTACATATTTATATAAATATAAAAGCAGAGCATCCTCCTGTTTCTCCTCATAATTTATTATTATTAAAGCTTGTAACAGAGTTAGCTGGACTCTTCAGAAGTGRGTACTCTCCGCACACACACGTGACACAGGGAGTTTAGCTCTGCTAGAGCAGAACAGCCAGGCAGGGACACGAAATGTTGGGTGACGGAGGCGGATTCGGGTGAGCAGCCAGGGAAGGGCCGGGAGCAATGACTGGAAATGGCCTCGCTTGCTCCAGGGCGGCACTCTGGCCCGCCAGAGCCGGTCTCCGTGAGCAGACTCGGTGATGGTGTGGGAGGACGGCTGCACCGACCCCCCCAGCCCCCTGGCAGCCTAGCCGCCCACCCACCCTCTTCTGTACCAGCCGCTGAAGAAGGACCATCCCTCGCTTTTAAAGGGAGTCCCTGTTTGCCCCCCAAGCACATGCACGCTAGTTCCCTTTGGCAGTACTCCCCACCATGCTGCCATGGGTCTTTTTGCCTACTGTCTTCAAAGTCATGCGCGCTGCTCCCTGCCTCTGCTCAGTTCCCCCTCACCTAGTCCGCCCAGACCTCCTGCTTGCTGGCGGAGACCAGACACCTTTTTCTCCCCTGATCCACAGGCACCTACTCACACTGTTTTACGTGAATGCTTTCCCACAGTCTTGTGAGACCCAATACTTTCCTCAGAGGACCGAGTTTCTTAGAGGTTTTCTGCTGTCGGAGACCAAGTAAGTCAGGGCTGGTGGCACGCGCCCCTCGAGCAGTGCTGGCTTCGTTCCAGAGAGGGCAGGGGCAAAGTGCAAAGGATTTCTTGAAATCAGAAGGGATTTCCACCACTGACAGCTCTCTCTCCTTCATGTTGTATAGCACTTATTTCAAGTAAGGTATTATTCATGTGTCTCTGCAGCCTTCACTCTTCCTGGGGTGAGTGGAGATCAGTAGATGTCTACTGGTGACCAGCCGAGCCCCTTCGTCATGACGCATTCTGGAACAGCTGAAAACATTCAAACCCGACTGTGTTCTTCATAACAAAAAGTGCTTTTCTTGAGAAACAAAATGAAAACAGTGTTCCCATGGAACATCTTAAGGACTCAAAAATATTATTTCCTAGTATGGGAAGTATGGAGCACACCTACTTTATTTGGCTTTATCTCAGTAAGGAAACAGAGCTACTGGCAAAATTGGCACATCTTTGTGAAGTTGTTAAACTYGGGACCCTGGCTGGAATGTAAAAGAAATGACGGAGCAAAGGAGAACTTTGCCTTACACTGGGCTTCTGCTAGTTCTGGCGATTTCATGTGCAGGTTGTCCAAAAAAGTTCTGCTAGCCAAGTAAAGATGAATCTCTCAAATAATAAACTGTGGGTTTTCAAAGAGGCCTTTTGGGGGTACTGCTACAACCTGGTAGAGGTAAGTCTTTTCATGCCCCTCCGCTGAGCGAGATTGGAGGACAATACAGGCTCCAGCCTTGGTGCCTGAGGTGCTTGGTTTAAAGCAAAGTAAGTGGCTGCCATTGCACCCTGTAAAATAGAGAAAGAGAAAATGCTGGGCTGAAATTCAGTTCTTTGATGCTTTTCACCTCCCGCTCCCTATTCAGTCTCCTGAAAAAATGGATGTGCATGGATGATTTCCATGAAATGATAACAACATTTAGGCTGGCAGACAGCTGGGGTGTCTCTGATTCAAAGTGGTGGCAGTACATGCACAGAGTCCCACCAGGTCATTACAATGCAGCTTGAAATTAAAAATATCAAGCAGGTGAAAGGTTAAAAATCTTTACTGTTATACTGCCATATTAAATTTGGCCTCTGTGGCAAATAATCTTCCCAATTCCTCTATCGGTTTCCAGAATATTTACACAAATGACAGCTCTTTCTGCAAGGAAGAAAGAGGCAGGGGGGTAGGATGTACCTTCACCAGATGAACATCCTGTCTGCTGAGTTGGTTTTGAGACAGATAYTCCCTGTTCACTATCCATGGATGTCTTAGGACTTGGACTGCTGTGAGGCGCTGATGAGGGTCTACATGAAGCATCTTTGACACAATGTCCTGGGTTTAAGAGGAAGAAAACAGTAAAAGGRAAAAAGTAATTAATAGCAGCGCAGGTTTTACTAAGATCTTCCCGTTGGCAGTGTCATCACCAGCATGTCCAATGGAGAGAGGGATGCACTTTAGATATGCTTTATATTTTTTAAGTGTAATGTCTGATCTTCAAAATTTTCAAGTGTAATATTCAACTTTCAGTTGATAATCCAATCAAAAGATAAGTGGAGGGTATTCAGCTTATTGAGTGAGTGTTAATTGCTGGTGACCTCATAGGGGTGATAAACTCCACATAGAGAGGTTGCCATCTACAGGCATCTCCTCACTGACTCCAAAGCATGCTCACAAGAGAAGCTTAGAATAGAAATCTAACATTCAGGTGGCTAAAATTCAATGAGATCAGTTATACCATGTCTGAACATTTTAATTTCAAAACTGGACATCTGATAAAAAAAATCATTGTGAGGCTCATAGGTGTTGGTAGCAAGATGAATATGTTACTAGGATTGCTTGCAGTTTTGTGGTGGGATATATCAATGTTCTTYCACTGGATACTACCAGTTGCTAAAACTGAAATCTCTTGCAGGAATCTAAATCCTGTCAAAGTTTCTAATTAATGCCAGGCAACTGGAAGCTTGCTAGCTTTCCTGCCTGTCTCCCTGTCTCATAGACCAGTGCACAGTTTCATGCCCAAAAGTCTCAGCTCCAGATAAATTTTATCTCCTGGGGTTTCCATGCTTTGTGATAGACAGGCAGCCTAAACTGTGAACTGTACTTTGTAAACTGCCTGCTCCTGGTTAACTTTGAGGAGCAAAAAGGTGATTCACATATAGACCATGAATTTGTGGCATTGACTACCCTACAYTCTTAAAAGTTCAACTGCACCAAAAAAAGAGTTCTGTACTATTTAAATCTCAAGAGCATTCACAATTGATGGTGCTATATTATGCTTTAGTTTAATGAAATAAAGTACCAAAATTCCTGACACACTATTTCATGTGGAGTGATAGAAACATAAAGAAGCAAGCTTTTAYTTCATGAGGAATAATCCTTGTGACTCTCTCTTAAGTTTGTTACAATTGCAGACTGCAAGCCTGTTTCAGAGAACAAGAAAAAAATCTGAGAAAGTGTTCACTGACCTTTGCAGTATCAGATACYGAATCCCAGTTTCCTCCTGTAAGTGCATATTTGCCACTGCCAATCCTGGCCAGAATCTCCTCTGGGGTGTCATCTGGTCCATTTGCAAAAGGAGTGAACCTATTTAAAAAAAGAGAAAAAAATACTGTGCCATTTGCAAGTATATAATTTCTAGGATCTAGTGCTAACTGTCACCGATTACATCAGGAATTTGGTTCCAGAATGGACATCACTGCTTCACTTTCACTCAAACAGTCCAGTGGTTCCTCATATTAAGTTGTTCTGCAGAGGAAAAGATTGATTCCTTAATTGTTTTTTTTTAATTTTTGTTCTGTTCACATTTTTTAGGAATGAAATATTATTTTTAAAAAATAGACAAGTTTTTACCTCTTTAATTGTTTTAACTCTGCTTTATTGACAACAGAATTACCTTGATAATGGCRAGAAAGGATAAAAATAATAAAGGAGAAAAATTAGGATCTGAAACAGAAAAAGGAAAAGACAGAAGAACCCTTTATAATCTATTTTGCAGTGCTTTGTTAACTATAGTGTGCAAGTCTATTGGGCAAAACAAATGATCTGCAATAGATTATTTAAAATCTTCCTGATCTAGCCAGTAAGAAATTACTAGTAACATGCACCCAGATTTAGTGTCACATGCAGAGGGCACACTTTTTGTCTTCATCGAGTGACAAGTGATAAGATTTTTGCAGCTGACTAGAATCTACCAGGCCAAATTTTACTCTGCAATCTTGAACAGCTGTGTAGGTTTAGAAGAAGGAGGTATCTGGGATTTTTATACTTTTCCTTCCATCTGTCTTTTCCCYTCTGAAAACTTGCCAGTTTGGTTTTTAGATTGTTAAACAGTGGGTTTGGCCACAGCTTCCTATCCCACCTGGTTTCTAATAGCACATTCAATTCCTCAGGCTGTATTTTCTAATCTTCAAAAACAGGTCAGATTTCACAGAAGTTCAGCCCAAAGAGATACATAATATTATTGCAATCTGTAACTATCAAGAGGGATGCACTAAGAGTGAAGGACTGGCTAAAACTCCAAAGTCTGTCACTACCTGCATTAACAGGATCCCAGGTTTGTGCTCTAGGCCTGGCTGTCTGAGCCCTCTCTGCTCATAGTGATGATGGGAGGAGAATAAAATCCTGGGTGCAAATAATAGTTCCTACTAACTCTCCTCTGGTGAGGAAGAACAAGACCATCCCTAAATGCAGTGGTGGCGCCTAAAAAGTCAGCACTTCTCAACTGCATTACTCTTATTTTCTCTTGTAAGTGCAGAAAAAAGTGAGATACAAGTTAATAGCACCTGTTGGCAAATTTAATATCCACTAATTTGTGCAATTTGTATTTCAGATTCAAATATATTTGGATTTTTTTTCACATTTAAAAAAGAAGCATTTTGAATATAATCAGCTAAACAAATGTGACTGTGGGTAATGTATTGATTTTAGTTTACTGATTCTGGTTGTGTATCACTACAAATCTATGGCATTAGCCAAATAGAAACAGGTTTTTGGAGATCCCAGCAGTCTGGGAGACTGTCCCAGAAAGTCACAATATATTTCAGCTAATGATGAACACATTTGTATTCAGGAACAAAATAGATGGGATAGAAACTCCTGGCACCTTTTCTGTAATCCACGAGGCAAGAGACATGAATAACAGAAAGGTAGGGTCCAACTCTTTGTTTTCTGTATAAATCTAGGAATGAATCCAAGCTTCTTGCCACAGCTGAATGATCATGAAGCAGATTAAAGAGCTGTGAGAGGTYACTGAAAAGTTTCAAGCTGCACTTAGGTACGATAAATGTGCACATACCATACCTTGCAGCCAGCAAGAGAAGGGAAATTCAGGAGTCTGATAACTCCAGATTGGGTTTGCACACCGTGTTTCCTATTCACCCCAGTGAATCTTATTCSTATCCTTCACTGCTTATTTCAATCTGTCTCTTTCTCTGGGTCTCCTTGTCTCAAACTTTAGCCAACACATCGACAGGGCTTTTTTTGCCAAGAACCCACAAAAGTTCCTGCTGCCTGTTGCTGTTCTTGCTGGTCTGTTCATTTAYTCTGTCCTTTCTGCAGCATATTTTTCAATAGCATCTGAAAACTATGGTGGTTTTTTTTTTTTAGCCTTTAAGGTGCTCAGATACCTCGATAACAACAACAGTAGTAGAAGAATGAAGTTGAAGAGAATACATGTATTAATAGAAATGAAYGAACATCCTCTTATGGATAAAGTGAACACGATATGGCTCTTCATACTCCTACACTCCTCTCCTAGTGTAAAACTTTCACACTGTTTAAGTGGTGAGTGAGCCTTTTAGGAGTCTAGGTCTCAGTGAACACTTATGGGGCACAGGTTGTTAAAAACCTAAACAACTTGTGAAGTGTCAAAGATATTTATGCATTCTAGAAAAACTTATTCCAATTCTAGGTCTTGGCATCTATTTTCTTGCCTCATACAACTGAGCACTTTTCTAAAAGGAGGCCAGACAGTTTGGTGTCTCTATCTGTGACTCCTTTCTGGCTTAATCAGTGCTGAAGTGCTGAGCCCACTGGAGACTGCTGCTTTAGGAAAACTTCTTCACTCACCCTGCCAACATGGTATACAGCAGGATCCCCAAGCTCCAGATGTCACAGGCTGCATCGTAACCTTGGCGTTTAAGGACCTATGTGAAGGAAAGAGAGAGACAAAAATAGGTTAATCTGCATTCCTGAATTTTTAGCTTCTGGTCTTCAAAAAGCACCRATTAGTTGTTGTGTCTGCTGACATTTCCAGGGCTTAACCGCATATCTGGTTTGAACAGGTGGCTGCCTCAGGAGCAAAACGTTCAGTAGCAGTGTGGAACAAGGGGAAGCCCAGGCTGGAGTGAGCTGGTTAGTGTTCAAGCCCAGCACAGCTGTCATCTCCGCCGTGACAGAGATGAGTGCAGTTTGTTGGAGGCTCTGGGAGCCTCTCTGACCATCTAACACACAGCAAAGCAGAACAACATTTCAGTGTTTTAAATTGTTTCTTAAAAAAAGCTTGTTAATACTTTGAAACRTATGCTCCTAACATAAAGGTTACCAAGAACACTGTGAAGGCAACAAGCATAGGGCTGAGTGACAGTGATAAGCATGTCTGAGCTCAGTTTGGATTTGATACAACAAATGGGAGCACAGTAATGCATATCTAATGTCAGACTAGTAAGGAAGCATGACAACTGCAAAGAAAGGTAAAAAGCTTATTCTTATCTTACTTATGTATTAAGAAAAGTGGCCACATTTAGGCTGAACTTAACAGATAATAGGCTAAAACTTGATCCCTTTTCCCTATGGGGAAAACAAGACCCATGGTACTCAGCGGAGATCTGACCAGTAAGTTCAATGTTGGTACAGGATGGCGAGTTATAACAGTAAGGGTAAAATCTGGATTTAGTTTATGATAATGCATACCAGAAGAAATGCCGATTTGAGTAAGTGCAGCTCCAAGCGAAAGTGAAGTCACCAACTGAGGCAGCATTGCTGAGATTAGGGGAAGAACTTTGTTTATGTTTGGCTCAAAAAAGCTCAAGGACCACCTCCAGATCTCCCACTTGCTCATAAAAGCAAACTACCTTTCTGTTTATTCAGTTCTGACACACAAGGAGAGTTTCGTCCCCTTCTGATGGATCAGTAGATACATTAATTTTTTGCAAAGCACGTGAAAAAGGAATGCACAAATTCAGCAAGTCTTTGTCTGACCTGCAGCCTTATTACGCAGCAGTGATTTCAGCTATCTGAAGCCTATCACAGAAAAGACCAAGCACTGCTAGGAAAAAAAACAGTTTCAGAAAATGTTGCCTTGACAGATTTTACAAACAATAAGTGGTAAAGCAACCATCTGCCAGGTATGCTGCTGAGCGAACGTTAGCTACCTGGAAAAAAAAAAGGAGAAAAAGATGCATTTCCTCCTGTTGACAAAGCTGGTAAAATCCAGCTTCTGCCTCTCTCTCCTGCGCATCACATATATGCTCTCTGGCTGTTTTAATTGTTTCTGTTTCTTTAGCTCCTGCATTCATTCCCACTCTGATAATGTTAGTTTTTATGGGAAAAACTTCTTTGCTATTTGACAAACTCAGTTACTTCTTGCTTCACCTGTGAGACTGAATACCCAACATTGATCTTTTGGTGTGGGCATTCTYGTTGCTTCTCAAACAGTTACATTTTCATTGCCATCGCTGTCTTCCTCCAATAACCAAGGACGATCGAGTCCAAGGCAAATGACATAAAAATGGGGCAGTGATGATGTTTAGTGGAGCAGGGCATTAAAAAAATGGTTACACAACCCCAAAATGATGGGCAGGAGTTCGCTGTGTGCTGTCATCCAGTTTGCAAGAACGCTGCTAGATAACAGGGGCATTCACTCTGTGCCAGTGTCTAGGGAAAGCTTTGCTGGAAATTACTTTTTATTGACAGCAGCTTTACCCCATGGATAACAACAGGATCTAGTGAGAGTTATCAGTTAGTGTCGCTGCTACTTGAAAATCTCTCCAGCAGGTCTGTGCAACTGTGGTTAACGTGAGAACACTGAGCTGGCAGGAGCAACTGTTGGAAAGTTTGGCCAAAAAGATTAATGTTTGATCTAGGGGGCAGATATTATCAAACAGGARGAGGCATCTGTCTTAGAAACAAATCAGTCAGGGAAAGAGCTTTGCAAAAGATGCACTGGTGTCCTACTCTAATGGATGCTGAAGAATTTACCACCTATTAAGGGGTCTAGCACCCTAAAAGAGAATTTGGTGGGATCTGAAATAAGCTGGTTCTTAGCTCCACACGTGGCAGGGTGTTGTGGTGATAAACCTCCTCTGGGTTCATCCAGTTCTGATAATRGCTCAGATGTTTACCCAAACCCCTTTTATTTCTATAGGCTTTGATTTATCGGATTAACAATGTTACAAATACAGGCTTTTCTCAGTTGTGACACAAGCAGGGATGCGTATGGGTATGAAAGCTAATAAACAATCTCATCATTTCAAATGCCAAAACAGTAGCTCTCCACGGCTTTTGGAGGAAAGCTGCAGAATAAAATCTTTTACTTTATCCAAAAGGACCCTACGGCATCAGYAGGGAAACGGCAGGTGCCCCAGCCGCGCTCTTCCCTCCCTGCGCGCAGCAGGACTCGCACTAGGTGGCAGCGTGCGGCTGCTCTCGGGCAGCCTTCATCTGTGCTCATGTGCTCGTCCAAACCCCAAATTCAGACGACTAAATAAGCTGACTTTCTGCCGCCTTGTTTAGTTTCGTGGCCGTATGGCAGACGTCGCAGCAGGGCTCAGACAGAGAACGTGGAAGTCAAGTCTAGGCTGGAGGGCAGCATTATATCATAGGTAAAATGTAAAAGCACTTAAGGTTTTACGTAAGCTCTCTGCCAGTTCTGGTAATGTGTCAATTAATCTCCAACGTCTCCTGCATTAGCAGGACCTGTCTTACTCATCACAAACGTCTGGGAGCGTGATTTCTGCTTTCAGTTCAAATCAGAAGAGTCTGATCTGAAACTGCATTGGGCCGGCGATGTTTGTGATTACAGACACTGTACAAAATAGCCCATCATGAAAAACAGCTACACCTATTTTAAGCGCATTGTATCTTGGAGAAATCTCAGTGCTTTAAATATTGCAAACATGATTTTTTTCTTGGTTTAGAAATTGAACTGCTGTGGTGCCACAGAACTTTTTTTACTTATTTTGATAAATTTTAAACAGCTCATTCCAGTTTCTAAAATGAAAACCCAACCAAACAGCAATAAAATAACAATCCAATCTGTCTTGGCAGTGGAAGATATTTTGCTGAAAAAAATCTGCTTTGAATTTATACTGCCCCGGCAATGGTCTCAATTTAACAAATTCTCCTTCTGATGCTGGAAGGCTGTGATTCCTGTATCTTCTGATATCACAAAAGGGCCATGTACAGAAAGATCATCCCATTTTTCACTTCTCAGTTACGTACCATGCAGATGAACATTGGATGGAGGAGAGTTATAGGGAAGAAAAGATTGCCGAATAATACCAACCAAGAGAAAGTGGTATTTGACAGCAGAGGACAGATGAAGTATTGAAAGGCAATAGTTTTGTATTTTTCTTATAAGGACCATAACAAGCAGAGGCAGACACACATCTGAAGTTGTATGTTGCAAATACTAAAATTGCTGATAAGCATCACTACAAGAAATGGAAAATTACCCAGGAAATTAACCTCTTGCTCCTTTATCGGAAGGAAGCAGCTATGAATGACTCAAGGGTCAAACACAGCAAACAGCCCAAGCCATTCAAACATCTGTGGGACCCAAACCCACTCCTGCGGGGCTGCGTGAAAGGAACAGCACTTGCCAGTGATGCAGAGCCACCTCTCTCCGTGCTTGGGGCAGGCTGTTTGGTCTGCCTCCATCTACCTGTCTGTAAAAATGGGAAAGCAGCCCTTTCCTACATCCCTCATAACAGGGGGGACTGGTACTAGGAAAGTCCAAAAGGAGAGATGTTTCTTTAGCTCAATGAAGTCAACAATAAAGCTCCCACTGACTTCAGTGTGGTAAGGATTTCATGCATGGATTTTTCTTTCGAGTCTTATTCCTGATACGAAGATGTCCCTTTTAAGCCTTATCCCATTCTGACACAGTGCACTAGAGGGGAAGCAGTATGAGCAGAAGCAGCTACAGAAAAAAAGGTATTTATCCCAGTAATGAGCCAAATCATCGCGTACATCAGTCTGAGACAGACGCTGGCTTCTGTCAGGAGAAAAACAACTGGCCTGACAAGACCAGGAATAGGAAACTTATGTTCATAGAGGCTGTGCAAGTGCCGGTAGCCTGGTTTCTGCCTTGCTCCACTTGTAAAGGCAGCGAGGAAAAGGGAGAGAGGAAGGACTGCTTCCCAGGACATGCTCGTTACTCACGGCTTGGAAATGCGATCCTACCTCAGGGGCGACAAAGTTGGCCGTGTAGCAGGGAGTCATGAGCAGCCCGTTCTCCGCTCTCAGTTGCTTGGCAAACCCAAAATCACAGATCCTGATGGAGTCTGGGTTTCCTGACTCATCCATGTAGAGGATATTACTTGGCTTGAGATCTCGGTGCACCACCTTAACAAGAAAGCAGTGAGTAACAAGTGAGGAGAGGAGGTCAGGGAGCATCCAGGCTTGGCTGACATTTCTGGTCTGCTGGTTGAGGTAGGTCAAGAGCTCATGCCGAAAATATTTAAGTTTTGGAGAAAAGTTGCTTAAAAGCCTTGGGCAAACGAAGGAAAAAAAAAGGTTAAAGTCTGTTAAAATCCCAAAGAACATGTTCGACAGCCTCTGCTGGTGTATTAAGATGGAGGCTGCTGCTCTAAGGGGGACGCCTTTCCTGAGGGCGGTCAGAGGGGCTTGCTGTACAAACACCTCCGTGTCAGAGTCTCCTGGAACCTGATAGCCCTAAATATTCACCTGAAAGGCAAAGAAGAAATCCCGTCATAAGAGGAAAGTGTGTAAGAGTCTTCTTGTGACTGTCCGTGTGAGTGGCTCACACCTAAAGGGAGGGATTATTTTTTTTCCTCACTTCAAAATGTGTTCACAAAAATCCTTTCTGTGGTCACGGAACTTCAAGTGGCTGTGTGTTTTACCAGACATGCTGCATTTCAGTGGTGGGAAAACAGCCTTTATTTATTATAGCAAGACTGAAAAACTATCATGAAAACATAAAAGCCCAAGCACAAAATGCACTTGTTTTAACCATGAAACAGAAAAAGCAGCAAATATTTGACTAGTCATCCAAACTGCTTGTCCCTGAAAAGTGGAAAAGGAGAGATTTTCAAACTGCCGTATATAGAGAGCTTAGATTTTAAAAGGCAGCTCTTTAATAGCATGTCAGAAGCCTTTCCCATCAGCTGCTCAAACTGCCACTTCATTTGGAAAGCTGAGCATTTGATTTTCTACTTATCTGCTGATTCAGCTACCCTATTTGAAATTCTGTTAAAAGATCAGGTACTGCAATAATGACTGTGATAAAAAGTAAACAAGTAATATCTCAACAAGATATATGAACTTGAAAATCAGTATAGTTTGGGAATAAAAATACCACTTCAACATACTGCAGTTCAGTTGGGAAATGTCTAAAAAGCCTATGACCCTATTTCACAAAGCAAATGTAATTATAAATACGGAGAAAGATTATTTTTTTGGGAAGAAACATATTTCCATTTCAGAGAAGCAAAATCACATATATTTGCTTTTTCTAAACATCGGATTTTAAGAAGGTTGATGTGGATAGCCAAAAAAGCAATGCTTACGCCCTGAGAGTGCAGGTAGTCCACAGTCCTGGTGATGGTGCACAGCACAGCGCTGGCCTCCCGCTCTGAGAAACACTTCTGCCGAAGAATGCGGTCCAGGAGCTCGCCTCCCCGCATCAGCTCCATCACCAGGTACACATATTTCCCATCATCATAGACCTGGAAGAGTAATAGAATAAATATATGTTTTGGACCCATTAACATGGTAAAGGTTGGTCCTTTAATCACAGCGTTGGCTTGCTTGTGTGAGATGTTGCAGGAAGAAAATGTCAGCTAATGTGTGGGAAATGTGCTTATTACGCTTGACAACAGAAAAGGCAACTTTATAAAATGACTTAATCATCACTTTTTTCTCATGTCTGTAGCAACTTGCTGATTTGTCCACGCAGAAACGTAGCTTTCCTGATCTGCTATCATGTCAGCAGAGTAGACCAAGCTGCTAAAAGCAGCACCACTTCACGCAGCCTGAAATGTCTGCTGGCTCTCACCCAAGCCTCCTTCTCAGTACTGTTCTCTATTTTCACTTCTACAGGGTAACATTTGCCATTTCATATATCAATATTTTCCTTTGACTCATGATCAGCTGAATGAACTGTATTATACTGTTGGCCACGACCTGCTTCCAATGATATTATATAGTTTATATTTGCAATTCTGGTGAATACATTGTTGACATCAGCCGCAAGATGTATTTACCTTCAACATCAATGGCAAGGGGTAGAAGGCTTTTTTTTCTAAATTGGAAGACAGCCATTTTCATGTCATAATCCTTTATCTGGACTGCAATAATAGGCGGTGATATAGTCATCAATGCTAAATATTTTTTGAAAGGAATATAAAACCTTTTTTGCACAGATTTTAAGATACTCTTTAACACTTAGGAATTAGGGGAGACTTTCCTGAGGGCATATGATTAGAAATATTTTATATGCTTCTCTAAGGTCTGAACCATAACATACTGGCCACTGACATCAGCAGGATTTTGTTCTGTAAACTCTGAATCTGACACGGTGCGGACAATCCTAGATGAGACTGCAGGCAGCGCAAGTAAACCATCTCTGACTAAAGGTCATTACTGCATGTAAGCATAGCAAAGGCTATTCTTTATATGAAATGCTGAAGAAAGATAGCTTCATGTCTTCTCAGGCTACTTGAGTAGAAGGTAAATACTCCCTGGCATTAAAACACTATCAGGGAGAAACCCTAGCGACTTTGTGAGCTCTCCTCTTCCCAACAGAGCAGATACCACAGGCTGCATGGGAACAGCTGCTGCTCATGAAGGAGCATCCCCTACCCAGCAGCACCACTGTGCGTGCCCAGCAACTCGCTCCGAAAGACCCAACTAAGGAGATCTCACTTCTGAAAAGTGCTGCAAAACCAAACACATTTTGTTGTTCTCCAGCACTGTGCCCCTTTGGTTTTATTTACAGTTGGTTAGACAGTAATTGGAGAATGTATAACCTGACCAGTCTTTCCAACTGCTATCCAGTAATTTAAGTCACTTCTTTTTTCCTTGATTTCAATGGGTCTGGTTTTAGCTCCAACCTTCCACTGAAGAATTTTCCAGACATGGACTAGTAGGTGAGCCTGACCATGAGATGAAAATCATTTAATGCTGTAGTGCTCAAAGACTACTCACATCCTTAAGAGTAATGATGTTTGGATGCTGTCCATATCTCAAGAGGATCTCAATTTCTTCAGAAGGGTCTCTCTTGCTTTTATCAATTATCTGGAATAAATGAAGCACAGTGTAGTAAGATACCGGCTAGCAGCACTAAGCACAAAACAAGCAATTTCTATGGTTTAAACAAATTAATATTTAAAATTCTTCTATCAATCATTATTCTAGGAGAGGACAGCTCAAACCCTGTGCAAACGAGAGGCATGCTGACTATATGCCAAAGCCAGATGGAGCAAWAATTAGTTTAGGTTCTGAAGGCGTAGGCCCTCTTTTTGCTGACTATAGWTTCGTTTGCCTGTAAATAATGGCAGTTACAAGAAGTGTCATTTAGAAATCAAACAACCTGGAGAGTTTTAAAATAATAATAGTTTTAAAATTACCTCYTTGACACAAAAAATGGATACGTTCATAATGTTGGCATATGCTTGTACATCTGCTGATAAATTAATAGAAATTACTTATCACTTGGGTTTGTCAGAAATGAAAACGTATAGACATTCACTGTCAGGGGAGGTCTGAGTTGAAGCTATTGGTAATCACTTGGGTCTCTGGGCCATGCTGTTGTAATGAACAAGGCAGTGGCCAGAGATTGCATTTGGCCATGTAACCAAACTCTGCCCATTCCTAAGCTAGAAAGAAATCTGCCCCGTATATCACTTTTCTGTATTCAGTATCCTTTGCCTTATCAGAGACTATAGTGAGACATGAAAACTTTTTAGTTTTATAGCAGCAGGTCTCAGAAAAACATGACACCTGCTGCTTAGAGAGCATCACTGCATGGAAAGCGTGCTGTTGGGATGGCACCAACTTCTCATCAGTGCTCCTATTACCTATATTTGGGATGTCAATCAAAGAGCTTYGATCATTTGCCCAGTTGAGAGCACTGATTAATGTTTCTCACTTTGCAGATTTAAATGATAAATATGAAACAAAAAATAGTTATAAAATAATCCAAGGGAGAGCTCTGTATTTTGGAATCTCAAATGCAACTGCACAGGGAATGGCGAAAGACTCAATCTATTAGAAACTCATTAGGAGTACCGTATTTTGGCACATTTTCTTATTGCTAGAAAACAGCAGCAGTACTTTTGAATAACAGGTGTACCGAAGAGGAATGGGTGGCATTTTCAGAAAAGCATAATTCCATTATTGGCTTGGATTTCAAGGCTTCCAACCTTAAATGTGGTTAGTTCTCTCTAAGAACTAGGCACAGAGCATGATTTAAAACAACGGTGTTTGCAGGGAAACAACTTTTTAAAAATCTCTTTTGTTAATGAGGATAAATGCCTGACTGCTTTTGCAGCAGGGATACAGTCCTGAAGGGCAAAAGGGCCCAGGAAGGCTGGATGTTCTTCAAGATGGAAGTCTTAAAGGCACAGGAGCGGGCTGTCCCCATGTGCCATAAGAGGAGCTGGCGGGGAAGACGACCGGCTTGGCTGAACAAGGAGCTTTTGCTGGGAGTCAGGGAAAAAAGAAGAGTCTATCACAGTTGGAAGAAGGGGCAGGCAACTCAAGAAGAGTTCAGGGATCTCGTTAGGTCATGCAGAGAGAAAATTAGAATGGCAAAAGCCCAGCTAGAACTCAATCTGGCCACAGTCTTAAGAGACAACAAAAAATGTTTTTACATATTAACGACAGAAAGAGAGCCAAGGAGAATCCCCATCCTTTATTGGATGCGGGGGAGAACATTGCTACCAAGGATGAGGAAAAGGTTGAGGTACTTAATGCCTTCTTCTCCTCAGTCTTTAATAGTCAGACTGGTGATCCTCAGGATATTCAGCCCCCTGAGCTGGAAGACAGGGACGGAGAGCAGAATATGCCCCTCATAATCCAAGAGGAAGCGGTTAATGACCTGCTATGCCAGCTGGACACTCACAGGTCTATGGGGCCGGATGGGAGATGGGATCCACCCAAGAGTACTGAGGGAGCTGGMGGAGGAGCTTGCCAAGCCGCTCTCCATCATTTATCAGCGGTCCTGGTCAACAGGGGAGGTCCCGGATGACTGGAGGCTTGCCAATGTGGCGCCCATCTACAAGAAGGGCCATAAGGAGGATCTGGGGAACTACAGGCCTGTCAGCCTGACTTCAGTACCAGGGAAGATTATGGAGYGGTTCATCTTGAGGGCGCTCACAAGGCAGGTGCAGGACAACCGGGGGATCGGRCCCAGCCAGCAYGGGTTCATGAAGGGCAGGTCCTGCTTGACCAACCTGATCTCCTTCTATGACCGGGTGACCCGCCTAGTGGATGAGGGGAAGGCTGTGGATGTGGTCTACCTGGACTTTAGTAAGGCCTTTGACACCGTCTCCCAGAGCATTCTCCTAGAGAAGCTGGCGGCTCATGGCTTGGACGGGTGTACTCTTCGCTGGGTAAAAAACTGGCTGGACGGCTGAGCCCAGGGAGTTGTGGTGAATGGAGTTAAATCCAGTTGGCGGCCGGTCACGAGGGATGTTCCCCAGGGCTCAGTTTTGGGGCCGGTCTTGTTTAACATCTTTATCAATGATCTGGATGAGGGGGTTGAGTGTTCCCTCAGTAAGTTTGCAGATGACACCAAGCTGGGCGGGAGTGTTGTTCTGCCTGAGGGTAGGAAGGCTCTGCAGAGGGATCTGGACAGGCTGGATCCATGAGCCGAGGCCAATTGTATGAGGTTCAACAAGACCAAGTGCCGGGTCCTGCCCTTGGGTCACAACAACCCCAGGCAATGCGACAGGCTTGGGGAAGAGTAGCTGGAAATCCACTCGGCAGAAAAGGACCTGCGGGTGCTGGTCGACAGCCGGCTGAACATGAGCCAGCAGTGTGCCCAGGTGGCCAAGAAGGCCAACGGCATCCTGGCCTGTATCAGGAACAGTGTGGCCAGCAGGAGTAGGGAGGTGATTGTGCCCCTGTACTGGGCACTGGTGAGGCCRCACCTCGAATAYCGTGTTCAGTTTTGGGCCCCTCACTACAAGAAGGACATTGAGGTGCTGSAGCATGTCCAGAGAAGGGCGATGAGGCTGGTGAAGGGTCTGGAGAACAGGTCTTATGAGGAGCGGCTGAGGGAGCTGGGGTTGTTTAGCCTGGAGAAGAGGAGGCTGAGGGGAGACCTTATCGCTCTCTACAACTACCTGAAAGGAGGCTGTAGCAAGGTGGGTGTTGGTCTCTTCTCCCAAGTAACTAGCGATAGGACAAGAGGAAATGGCCTCAAGTTAGATTGGCTATTAGGAAAAATTTCTTCACCGAAAGGGTAGTCAGGCATTGGAACAGGCTGCCCAGGGAAGTGGTGGAGTCACCATCACTGGAGGTGTTCAAAAAACGTGTGGATGTGGCACTTCGGGACATGGTTTAGTGGGCATGGGTACTGGGTTGATGATTGGACACGATGATCTTAGAGGTCTTTTCCAACCTTAATGATTCTATGATTCTAAGTTGCACCAAGGGAAGTTTAGATTGGATTGGATATTAGGAAAAATTTCTTCACCGAAAGGGTAGTCAAGCATTGGAACAGGCTGCCCAGGGAAGTGGTGGAGTCACCATCACTGGAGGTGTTCAAAAAACGTGTAGATGTGGCGCTTCGGGACATGGTTTAGTGGGCATGGTGGTGTTGGGTTGACGGTTGGACTTGATGATCTTAGAGGTCTTTTCCAACCTTAATGGTTCTATGATTCTATGATTCTATGCATGCATTTTTTATGGCTTAATTATGGCGATACACATTTAAGTACATATCTAGAATTTTATGCATCAGTTATAATAGTGCATACTTGAATATACATCAGAGGTTTCGTAGTCATCATGACTGACATGCATTTGCAGTGACAATGATGGTCAGTAGTTGTCCATGGTTGAGGTATGCATTTAAAGCTATATCAGTGATTTAATTCTGAATTAATAGCAGTGTGACAAGTGAAAGTGCAACAGGGAGCTCATGCAGGTAGATGGCTGTTGTCCACATTTGAATAAATGAAGGAAAAACCTCAAAAACAGGTGAGTGGAAAAAATTCCACTAGTAATTTCTCCTTAGAACAATGTTGTTCTYCCAGTTTAGTTGAGACATTCTCAAAAAGCCAATAAAACCCTGACTGAATGGCTCCTCATAAATAACGACAGTGACTGAATGTGTCCCACTCAACCAATAACTCTAACATATATAAAGATCCTCAGGGCCATTCCTTAGCTAAACTAATATAGCTCTTGTCAAGGTAATGGAGTTACACATGTGCACCTGTTAGGATCTGCTTGCCTTGTACAAACCAGCAGAATTTACTGCAGCAAGTATTGCTGCCACTGTTTGAAGTACTGCTATCACTATGGTACTGTATCAAGCAATATATTCCAGATTCCTTTTCTGTTGCATTTTCCTGTGAAAGGAAATATCCAGAGCTGTGGAAAATTTTAAGCAACTATTAATAATGCAGGACTATAAATGTGTATATGTGGCCAAAAAAAAATCCAAACCAAAAATAGTCTCAGCCATTGACACAAAACTCAAAATAACATAACCTGAAGCAGTCTGCTACTGATTTAGAAGCAACAGCAGTAGATGATATGTAATGCTTCTAGTTCACAACATGCTTTATAAATATAAATCGCAAAACAGTCCTGCTAAATATGCATGCTTTTTGCTTTAATGTGTGCACAAGCTGCGATACAGTGATTAAATGGACAAGCTGCCCAAACCACACAACAAATCATTGTCAGAGCTATGAAGGGACCTGCCAAATTCCTCTCAGTCCCTGGGCAGTCCAGTTGGACAGACCGAAACAATTTTTTTTCTCCACAGCGAGAGATTGTCACCCTGATGGTGCCTCTCTTCAGCATGCCTGTGACTTACACTTGGCCCACGACTGATAAAGCAGCAAAGGAGCTGACTGCTGCWACTTTAGCAGAAATCTCTCTTCAGTTCAGGCTGGCTGCAGTTCACACAGTTTCTTTTGGACATGCTGCAATGGCCACTCAGACAGACAGAAGCAGCTCCTTAAATATGCCCCGTAGCTCCACTGTGATACCTGATTCTCCTAGTCTTCCTCTTCAGAAAATGTTTCAGTGTGTCGCTAAACCCACGCCAGACTTTCCAAAGAGGGAAGTTGCCATGTCAGGGTGGTTTGGCCGGTGGTTCTGCCTCCTTTTGCACCCAGAGGTGTCTGCATCACAACATGAGGTGCTGCATCCCCAGAACATCTGCAAACCTTGCCCCAACTTAGTGCCAAAATGAGCTGTAAAATGCAGGCCTGGTGCTCCTTATGCAACACAGGGGCTAAGCGAGATGTGTCATGGGCTTCTGGTGATATTCATAAGTAGTTCTGAGATTCTCAAAAAGTATCAGATTAAATGAATTAAATTATGTAAGTGAAAGGGCAGTGGTTTCACTAGACAGGTGTCAAACAAGTGCTTTTTGTGCAGCTGTGCTTTCTTATTTTCACTACGGGTGTTGCTGTATGTAACATGGAGGAAAAGCACGCTCCAGGCACCTTGTGCGGATGCAGCAGGAGAGAGGCAGGACGGAGGCAGCCCCGGCACGGCCCCCTCTGCATGCTCTCCCCGTGCTCGCCAGCCGGCTGCAGGGCTGTTTGGCCTCCCGGCAAAAGCATGTGGCTTCTGCCGTACTTGTGTAATAATCACTTTCTTCTCCAGACAGCAACACCTGGGCTGCTGGGCACAGAGTCCAAAATCACCGTGAACACCTTGTCCACAATCCTACGTGCTTATCTACACACACGTCCCCCTTCCTGGAGTGGGTCAATGCCAAGATATATGAAGCAGCCTTGACCGTAATTTGAAAAGTGTTCACTAAGTGTTAGTGATTGCCAGAGGAGGTGAGGGAGGCATTACAAAGTCTAACCGTGGTTGTACTCTGCCTTCTAGAAACAAACCAAGGCGCTCTTCATGCTAGTCCTTTCCAGGGGGGACCTGGTGAGCGTCTGCKGGCTCCTCGGGGCTGTGCTCCCACTGCGCTGAGCTCTGGTGCCCCCCTGGGCTCTCCCAGGGTGGGGACACGGATGTTCTTTCCAGTGGGCTTTGATCAGCAGTGAACTGCTACCAGAGCAGACACCCATACCAGGCACTTGGCTTTCCATTTCTGCATTACTGTTTCTTCCTCCTGTTCCTGTTTTGGAGTTTAATTATCTCTAATTTTTAAAGATCAGCTCCATTGTCAGTCCACCTCTGCATATGGAGAGGTTTTAGCTTTGTCCACTGAATTCAACCAGTGCAGATTGTGCAGACAACAGCATATGTGGCACTTCACACCCAACCAATGTAGCAGTTAGGTGTGGTCCTCAAACTAATTTTAATACAACATCTCTCAGATCTATGCTTTCAGGCTGCCCAGAGAGACCCCACAAGGATAGCAGGATACCCTGCTCGAATGAGGACCAAAGGCTCTGGATTGTTTCCTACCTATATWCTGGAAGCTGCAATGCTAGAAAGAAAAAAAGCATTTAATGTTACAGATATGGATACAGGAACTGTTGTACTCTCATCAGACTTCCTGCATGAGATCACATGTGGCCACAGCATGTAACAGTGTCTGCTCTTGTTCAGAATTATTATTATTATTAATCGGTTTTTTTTTTTTTTTTGCTATCTATTAGCTTTCAAGCTCTACTGTTGGATGCTGGCAAACTAAACGTCTGCCTGAATTTCAGATAGGCAATGACACTCTTAAACCCCGATTAAAAGCTGAGCAAAACTATGTAACTTCTAAATATTTCTTGTGGTAACAAAGAGCATTTGCTGCCCTGGTCACTCTGTTTCCTCGGGGACATTGTGTTCTGCATAARGACAGACTCTTCTCTATTCCTCTCTATGACAGCCCATGAACCTCCTGCAGCTCTTCTTGTGCAAGGAATGATGTCTTTTCTTTAGGAAATTCATTCTGATTTGAACTCAGCTGGAATGTATACATAAACACCCTCTGTTACAGAATTAAGGGAAGATTTTCTCAGCTACTAGTCCTGAGGTTTTGAGTAATATGTAATGATGCTACTTTTCTGTTTTTCTCCATAGATGTGTGGTGAAGAACACCAACTCAGAAAACCATCATAATGTATAAATAACTGAAAATGTAACAAGAGCTCTATTGTACTTCAGTAGAGAAGAGCTATGAAGCACAGGGGTTTTCTACTGTCCTTCAGAAAAATAAGAAACTGAGCCATACAACAAATAGACTTTTCTCTATGTAGTGGGCACCCAGGGATTGCTTAGAAACTCATCTGTATTATAGAGTGGATGAAACAATTCCAGAGTAAAATGGGCTCAGCACAGGCAACAGTGTCCTTTGTTCTAATAGGGGACTTGTTTGTTCTTTGACTATCACAACCTTTGTGTATTTCACTGACTAGCTGAAAGAAAAGGTGCATTTTCTTCAGCAGAATTTAGGGTAAGAACCTCATGATATTTTAAAATGAGTCAAGCACCATCAAAGGACAATACTGAACTCTTTCTCTAAAAAGGAAGAAAGGATCTGGAGAGAACATTTTCAAAATCCTAATTAACGCGTCTGGCCAGTTTTTACAAGTCCTTCTACAAGTCTTTTGCATGGAAAAAAATCACCCAGTTCTTCCTTACTAGTGGGTTTTCAATGCCTTCAGCCTTGCCAGAGTGGACTGATGAGTATAAAAGAGAGTATCAATACAGTTCTGTGTGGGTAAAGCCTTGCTGAAATTGGTACAGCAACTATATAGACAGTATATATTTATATTTGCTTGTTGCAGTTTTGTGAAGGTATTTGTGTGCCTCCAACTGTGTAGATAAATTTCTTCTTCTGGATCTAGTTATGCCATTAGCAGACATTACAGTGCTCAGCTGTTTGATACCACCCGCCAGCTGGGACTTACAGCCTTCACAGCCCTGCCAAAGAAACGGTATGTGTGAGCACTCCCTAATCCACTTTGGGCAGAATTAGGCCTGTTAATACAAATGGCCTTTTCAAACAGCTGAAAGTAACCTGGGTGACCTTGCGCGAGGAGAACGGCTGTGTTTCTCACRTGGAGTCCTCCATCACTACAGTTGGGAGATTGGAAAAAGGCAAGAGGTAGGAGGTGACAATTTAACTGCCTTTGCTGTCTGGAAAATGAACAGCCTAAAAGAAAGTGTGAGAGAAAAGCAACAGAGTGAGAAATAAGACAGAAAAGAAACATGAGATGCACTGATGGGAAGAGCAGTGATATGGGCCTGAGGAGAAAGGATGGGGCTCTGGCCAGGCTAAGCTGGAGCTAGCAGTGAGGAAACTGCTGGCTGTTGTTGGGTCTTCCTGTGCTGGGGAGAAAGGACTTTGTGCATCTTTTATGAACAAACAAGACTGCATTAAAAGCATTTGCTTGGCTCTGACTTGATTTTTCCCCTTAAGTGAAACAGGATGCAAAAGCTCTGTCTAATCACGTCAATTGAAATGGGCAACGGTAGCCATCTCCTGTCTTGGGAAAGCTAAATGTACCTAATACTGGCACTGTGGTTTAACCCTTAACACTGTGGTGTGTGCCACTACCATGGACTGCAGCAAAAATTCTCCATTTTATTTTAGTGGATTTATTCCACAACAAGAACCACAATCATTAGGAAGCATTAAAGGTACACCCTGCAGCACAGACATGGATAAAAAGTAGGTTGTGGGGCTTTGASTGAGGAGCTTTAGTGGGTCATGCTGCAGGGGCACAAGGCATAGCTCTTTTTGCCCCCAGTCCCAAATGAGACCAGTGTCTGCCTTGCCTTCCAACTGCCCCAAGTGACCTTTCCTGGCAGCTGAAACCGAGATACAAGAGTGTGAACTGGGGCAGCTGAGCCACTGGTACAGTCCTAATCTGCTGCTCTGGCTACGGCAACAGAAAGTCCAGCAGAAGTTCAGGGCAGACACCTGGGCATTGTAACACCTTAAACAGCCACAGCTGAGGCTGCCAGTGTGTTTAGGCAGCGGGACTATGTAAAGCTCATTTTGACCAGCACCAGGGAACTTGTGATGGCTTTGTGGAAAAAGCATGAACGAGAAAGAGTGCTTTCTACACTTTTAAAGCTGCTTTATTTTCTGTTACGTACTTCGAAGTTTTTTCTAAAGCCTGTTTGGAGTGTAAGCATGGGTTAATCACATTTAAGAAGAGATTCATATAATACAGTGTGATGCGATACTCCCTGTAGAAATCCTTTCCTTTTCTGGGAGGGGAGGGATGAGCAAAGGGAGAATTGATTTTGTGTCCCTTTGCACATTATGTCTACACCATATCTATGATATATTTGAAAATTCAGGGCACCACTGGTGGAACTGACTATAGGTGGGATTTGCATCTCTCCTGAAGAAAGGAAGTGCAACAGCACGTAGCATTTTTAACCTGACAGTTTCATCTACAATATTAATTCCAATGAATTAATATTGTCACAGAGATAGAGTTCTGCAGTTCTGTGCTGCTGGAAAATGTACAGGTTTCCATTTCAGTAATATTTCCTTCTAAAAATAAGCCCTATTCATGCCAAGCATCTGTTTTAATTTGGTTCCTTTTTTTGATGTCAAATTACTCAAGCTGGATGAAAATCACTGCATAAAGGCTAACATTATTTAAAAGGACATGGTATAATTTTACATTTAAGATGTCTTCAAGGAGAACTATTCCAAGCCTAATAGTTTCTGAGGGACTATTTGCTGTGCTATTAGTTTTGATTAGCTCCAGAAATCCATTCCCTCCATCCATGCTAAAATCTTTCAGAAAAATAGTGAAATGAATTTCACTRTAATAAGAGAAACAGGCCTAATTAGCGATACTTTTCTGAAATAAGCACTGGCCATCAGATCAAGCTGTGCGAGTGAGACGTTAAGCTTTCTGCACACAGAGCATTCCCACTTGCTGCCGCTGTTTGCCRACTTAGCACTCCTAAGCTGTCAACTGGAACTGTAGTACTTATTAATTAGCATTTATACAGTAGCACACATTTTCTAAGCAATGCAGAAACATTAACAAATTTGTTCCAATAGCACCTGTGAAACAGCAAAGCTCATTTTAGAGAGAAGTCTGCAGTTTTGGAGGCAAAATAGCTCGGTGGGAAAGGCTCTGCACTATGTTTTATTCTTCTCTGCTCAGCCCTAGCACACATCCTTGGATCAGACGGATGAATTTTCAGCCCATAAAATGACTGCAGTGCAACTCCCACTTTCTTTGACAAAAAGCTTCAGGGATGGAAACCAGTATATCATATTCAGATCCTATAAAAGGGGAAAATTATTACATCAATATGGAAGACAAATACAAGAAACACAGTTTAAATGGCCCCAAAAGAGAAACAGAGCCACAAAGGACCAAATTCTGTCCAAAATACTTAGGTATTTGGCACGCAAGCTAGAGAAGAGAAACATGATATTACTAAGCTGTAGGAAAACTGCTGCCTGATCCTAGGATTCAGAAAAGATCTAGTTAGCAGTGAGAAATACCATCATCTCACATTCTTCAGAGGCTCAGCCACGCCAAGGAGAGAGGCACTGTGAGCTTCGTGACCAAATGGGAAGGAGGCTGCAGGAATCCTTACGCCAGAGGGGATGTACAACCGCGGCACATCTAAGATTTGCTCTGAAGCCGAGCTTAAGAGGTGGTCTGCACACATTTCTGTATTTCTATCTGCCTCCTCTGTTTATTTTGTTAAAACTTAAGCAACGCCTTGATCCCATTTATCTAAAGAGTCACCAGCCAGCAATGGCTCTCGCTGCTACAAACAAGCTTGCTGCTTGTAGAAGTGCTCAAGGCACTCCTGGCTCTCTGCCCTGCCTTCTTCTCCCAAGTGCTTCAAGCGGAGCCCAGCACTCTGTACTGGCCCATCCTTCCTGAAGCTGTAGCTGCAGGGTCCTGCCTATTTGAGCAGTGCCTCCTTGGAGAACTGACTTGTTTTTATGGGGAGAGTATCTGGCAGAAACCTGAACACACTCAAATCAAAACCATAGAAAAGTGAGACTCATTTAAGTTTTGCAGGTATTTGACTAAACCCAAATCTTAAAAAATGAGGACAGCATATAAAATATGCTAAGTTGCCTCCTGCTGTGCTGAGTGAAATTGTACACAGTGGCCCTGGTCCAGCATGGAAGTCAGGCCCTTTGATAAAGGTGTTTGAAACAGGAAAACCAAGAAAGCCTTCAAAAATACTCTCACAGATCAGACATAAGATCCTCATAGACAACTTTCTCCACTATTCCTTTGCTACTTTATCCATTTTACTGTAAATAATTTTCTCTTTCCATCATATCTAGAGGACACCTGTCCATGCTGTTTGTAATCACTCTCACCGTATCCACCATGGATCCCAGTTGTAGTCTAGGACTCTTCATGCTAGTCTCTTTGCAGAGCACTGGAAAACAGCCCTCCCTATGCAAATCCAAAGCAGCACAGAGATTTGTGCCTAAATCTGCTCTGAAGCCTGTATCTCCTACATGGCACCCTATAGCCTACTGAATCTGGTGCCACACTACCAGCTTAAGTGCCCTTCAGACAGTGAAAAACATCTTTTATTGAAGTGTCTGGACAACAGGATTTCCTGAATCCCAGCTTTATAAACCAAATTTCATGGGAGAACATGGTAAGTGTTCTCGGTAGTTTATCAAGGCAAGAAGGGGTCTTATACCTCTGACCCTGCATTTTGTAAGGCTACATTTCCACTAATATGACAGATCCAACTTCCTTGCATGTGAGGGGGAGGACATCTTGGTCATCTCCTTGAAGAGTCTGTTTTACCAACTGCTCTCACCATCAGACCTTTTTTTCTGCAACTTCCTTTTTTAGCTTCAAGACATTCTGTCTTGTCTTGCTGTCTTTAGCAGCCAAATGGTTGTCATCCATCATTTATATCACCTTAGAGATATTTATAGATTTTGATCGCATCCCACTGGACTCTTGTCTGTCTTACATCATATATATTTGTAGCTCTCTTGACAGAGCTTGCCTTGTAATTCTTGCATATTCTCTGCTATAGATTTTCTCTAATTTGTTTATATTCTATCTCAAACCATGGATACCAAAACAGCACACAGTCCCACAGGGTTTAGTAGTCCTACCCAGGTACTACAGGCAAAACTCACTTACTTATATGCAAGCATGTTAGTGAGACAGAAATCTATAGATTTGTTTTTCAATTTTACTAATAAAACTTTAACTACACTAGCAACACATTTATGCAACCCTTGTCTGATGCTGCTATTCAAATCTTTGTACTTCCATCCTACGAATTAGTTGAGTATATTGAACAGCTTTGTTACGTATCATTCAGGGAATGAAAGCAAATAGGAATGAAAATTTTTGGAGAGACTGCAGTCAGAGATATTTTCTCAATAAAATATTGGGAAGTATCTTTCAGAATCATCAGTATGATCTTGCAGAGGCAAGAGATATGCTCTTCATAGATAATTTGATAAGCCATCTCGGGGAAGAGCAAGGACAGTTAGAGGCTTATGGAAGCACAGTTATCACTCCCATTTCCCTTCAATTAGGTAACAGGTTTTTTAATGAGATCTTTTTAGATCACATTATATTCTTCCTGATGCCATTTTCCCCTCTAGTGTGAGATGTGATAGAGCCACACTCTCATCCATACAAACCTTACTGTGACAGCCACCCAGCAAAATCAAGAGGAGTTTGCATGACTAGGGATCGAACGAGAACTGAGACAGGACCTCAGCTTCGGATCCATAACCATTCAGCCCATCCTCCCCCTTGCAGAGTCCTGTTACTGCTCTGCTCCAGCAGCAGGCAACTTCTGCTAAATTTCAAAGGTAAATTTAAAGGGGATGCATTTACCAGTGGCTCTGACCTGGAGATCTCTGCACATACCCTGGGGCCTGACCCCTGTACCATGTTCTGGCGCAGGCAGAGGGAGGAAAGGTCGGACAAGCAGTGGATGGGTACCTGCTGGTGTTGACAAGCTGGCAGGCTCAGGGCCAAGAAATCTGAGGTTATCCAGCAAACTTTCCATTGACTTGCCTATTAAAATACTGATATATTTATCCATGTTCCACCAGACACTAGGTACCTCCCAGACAGACAAAAATAGACACAAACCCTCCCCTGAAAATTTCACAGTCTGTTTCACTTTAAAGGAAAATCACTTTAGTGACTTTTATATGGTTAAGGAGAAACAAATCTAAGCAAATCTCTCTAGATCTACAGACACCTTAACTGTCAAGGAGATTTGACGACCTTTCAACTGATTTTTTTTTCTTCTTTTTTTTTCCTTTTCCTGTTTCAATAAATAAAGCTACATGTGTTCGGGATTCCTATTTTCTTTAAAGACTTGCAAAAGGAGTGCACCACTCTGCAGTCAATCTTAGACTACTACGTTTTTTTTGTCATTCACACTTTCTGCATTCAGCACTAAACTCCTGACATAACCATAATATAGGTTATGGAGAAAAAGTTGTAGAGCCAACTAAATACGACTGTGTAACCTCCTGCCTTCAGATTAGCATGATATTGTATCTACATACACCAACCACCTAAAAACAACCAAACCAAGACCATGAACATCAATGGAAGAGGAAAATGAAGTTTAAAGATATTATGAAACAACTCTGGAATTCATACAGTTTTTGGTGACTATGTCGCTCACTGTTATTAGCAAATAAATAGAGGTATAGAGCAAGTCTGATTACACAGGCCTGCTAAAAACAGCTCTCACAAGTTACTGACTTCTATTTATTGACAGCATGTTGACATCACTTCTCTGCTGGTATTGCATTTTTATAGCTAATTAAAATGCATCTTCTCCCTGGTCTGCACATACCAAAACATGCCGAGATAGTTGTACTTTCAGAGCTTCGTAATTACCAGAATTATATATGAACTGCAGGATTTACTGGGGCTCTAGCATAAACTAACCTGTATCCCAGAGGCAGACATAGACTGCAAAATTTGGCTTTGCTCACAGCTGTGGAACATTTGGAGCCAAATAGTTGGTTAGTACATTACAGAGATAGGAAAAAGTCATGAAATTCACATCTGTTTCGAGATCCAAATTCCACTGTAATATTGGCATCTGCAAAATTGGACTTGTCATTTGGGACTATCTCTACTGTATGTTTTTCTTCTTCAAGGGACAGAGAAGTATATACCTTGTCCTTTTACCCAGTTGTTTGCCCTGGCTCTAACAGCATGGAAGGACTAAAAATCCATAAGACTTAACCAGTTAGATATTCTTTTGACCTGGAGAAGGAAACAGTTGGCATCAAGCTGTTGAAACTGGCACCTATGCCACCTGCCTCTGCAACATTTGGGGCAGTTACCATATCGGGGGCAGAACAGGCTGTAACAGCAGTGGTTTCTACTTGGCTATTATCTACCAGTAATCTCTCCTGGTGGTAAGGAATCAATCTAAATAGAGAAATCTTTAGAAAAAGGGGGATGCAATCAGGTCYTTTGAAAACTTACTTAAGCTGGCATCAGTAAGAAGCAGATCTAAAAATCCAGCTTGAAAGCTTCACTAAAAGTAGGGATCCAAGCTTGAAACCAGCGCAATGTTTTTAAGTAAAGAAAAACTTTTGGAATACGCTAATTGCATCAAATCTCTGGCAGGTTTTGAAAAATCTGATTCACCAAGAACTCCGGACTGTAGCATTTCCTTTGTTTTCCTAACGAGAGCTCTTAAATCTGTTTAGGCTTCCATTGCAGACTTTCTTCCATCCACAGAAATCCCTCCCATCTGCCTAGCATCATTCTTTTACTTAATTGACTTGTTTTCTCTAGATACTGATGTGACTGAAATAGTTTGATCTGATTTTCCTTTGTTTCTGACCTCGCTGTTACATTTATACCCACGTGAGGCTTGTAACTGTGATCGGCAATGCCAATTCCCTTTGCTGTTAAAAATCATGATGCCTGCTGTAGTCAGGATGATCAATATTCTAGCAGAAGAATCTGAAACATGTTAGAGGTCCGTCAGAGGAGAAACAGTCTTTTTTCCCCATATCTCTTCTTTCTGCCAGAGTCTCATAAAGCATTTAGAAGAATGAACAATATACTTACTTGTATTTCATAACTTTATACTTTTTTTCACTTGGGAATGAGATGGAAAGAAAGTCTAAGAGTAAAATTTTGAAAGTATCTCAGAGTGTGTACATGCAGTAGAGTATGATACAAAGACTTGCTAAACCAACACCTGCCTGCACTGACCCAGGTAGGTGGTTACTAGTTTCAGGGTAGACTCAGTTTGCAGGAAATCTTGCTGTCTACAAGGTTTTCTGTTGTGTGGTACTGAAATGCTCTCAGAAGTGGAGATATAAGTCTGAATTCTTAACTATTGCATGTAGGAGCCTGAGGACATGTCTAAAATAGATTTAGAGTTTATTATTAGCATTTCATTTTTACAGATGACATGGAAGAAGAGGGAATAGGTTGCAAGGAAATTCTCTTCTGCAGGTTCAGTGATTGGATTTACAAAGGCAGTTAGATGCTGGTTTGGGGGTGCTGGTCGACAGCCGGCTGAACATGAGCCGGCAGTGTGCCCAGGTGGCCAAGAAGGCCAACGGCATCCTGACCTGTATCAGGAACAGTGTGGCCAGCAGGAGTAGGGAGGTGATCGTGCCCCTGTACTGGGCACTGGTGAGGCCGCACCTCGAATACTGTGTTCAGTTTTGGGCCCCTCACTACAAGAAGGACATTGAGGTGCTGGAGCGTGTCCAGAGAAGGGCGACGAGGCTGGTGAAGGGTCTGGAGCACAGGTCTTATGAGGAGCAGCTGAGGGAGCTGGGGTTGTTTAGCCTGGAGAAGAGGAGGCTGAGGGGAGACCTTATCGCTCTCTACAACTACCTGAAAGGAGGCTGTAGCAAGGTGGGTGTTGGTCTCTTCTCCCAAGTAACTAGCGATAGGACGAGAGGAAATGGCCTCAAGTTGCACCAGGGGAGGTTTAGATTGGACATTAGGAAAAATTTCTTCACTGAAAGGGTAGTCAGGCATTGGAACAGGCTGCCCAGGGAAGTGGTGGAGTCACCATCACTGGAGGTGTTCAAAAAACGTGTGGATGTGGCGCTTCAGGACATGGTTTAGTGGGCATGGGTGCTGGGTTGATGGCTGGACACGATGATCTTGGAGGTCTTTTCCAGCCTTGGTGATTCTATGATTCTATGCCTACAGGTGCAGAGAGGTGTCTAGGGGGACTTCCAATAGCACCTCAGTGAGTGACGTGCCTGGTCTCACTGAACTCAAACAAGTGAAATTCCAGTTCTGTTCAAGTGCTTTTAGAACACCAGCAAAGAACTTCTTTGCACTGCTAGACATCTAATTATCTCTATAATGTACCCCCCAATTAGTTGCAGATGGTCAGCAAAAGAAAAGGGGATGAAATGTTTTGCATTTTAATAAATATATTCTGCTTCTGGGCTAGGTTTTGTTTTTCTGAGTGGATTTTCTGGCTGTAGCTCTGACTCAAGTTACTCTGGCTCGCTACTCTGCTGTCTCAATATGGCACTACAGAGCAATAGTAAATAAGGCCTGGTGAGTGGCAGTCTCCATGGAGGGGTTGTTGATTATTTACCCAGTGACACGATGTGTGTCTTCCCGCGGTGATGCCACCATGTCATTTCCTTAACTCCTTCACTATCACCAGCTTCCCCTGGGGAGACAGGATGATGCGCTCTGACGTGTCGGCAGTTCATCTTAAAGAGGGAGCTTTTAATGAGGTGGTGCCAGGCAAACGGGGCTGCTGCCTATCATACAAACTATCACTGCAGATATTTTTCCTGTGAATGTTATGTATTAGGGAGCACTGAGAAAATTATACTTACTGCAAGAAATGAAGAGTCTAATTATAGTGATTTTTATAGAGAGAGTTAAAGGATGCATGTCAAAAGGGACTGATATATAATTATGATAATCAGTTGCAACTCCTGTGCTGTCTAATTACTTGAAATGGATGGCATTGTGCAATCTTTATGAAAGCGAGCTACTTTGATAACAAAATGATATAATCTTAATATGAAATAAAAATAAAATTTAGAGGAAAGTAAAATGAATATATGGGTAGGAATAATAATCAAAAGGCAGCACTCAATGTGCTGGAAAGACAGTACAAACAGAAACCCACCAGCCGTCTCCAACCCCAAATCTGTGCTACACATTTGACTCACACTGTGCCAGAAACTGAGATGCTGCGTATGTTGCCTAAACTGCTAGTCAAAATCAAGGCATATCGGCATCACAAGAAAAAAGTTGTAAGAAGTGGAGGAAGAAAGCAATAAAAAGAGGAAAGATTAATAAAAATGGGAAAGAGCATAAATCTAGCAATCAAAGTGTTAAACTCTTCTGGAGTTTTAAGTGTCTCCATGTGTTGAGTTTGCTCTGGATCCTTTGAGGTACTTGAGGTACTGGATCCTTTGAGGTACTTGAGGTACCTTTGAGGTACTCCAAACCCCCAGCTGCTGAGTAGGTGCTGGACCTTCTTGGATTCAGGCACTCAGATATCTTTGAGGACCGAGGTCTTTCTATTTTGGTTTCATGCTGGCTGTATTACACTGATAATACTGTCAGCAATACTTGATATAAACAAAATATTAAAGTTATTACTTTAATTTAACATACATTTTGTTCATCACAGATGTAATTTAATTACACAGAACCCATACCTACTATAACATAATGCCATCTGTTAACGAATGACCTGGACACTGAAAAAATCTAATTTTTCCATTCATTAGAAATGAAAATCCTAGCACATTCATGCGCAAGCCCACGGACCTGCTGGTAGGTCCATGCTCCTAATTATGATGTAGCCTAGAAAAATCAACTGTTTTTTGAACAGTGACACCAACAGATTGTCAGTTATTAGTGGTTTCCAGATTTTTGTGGCCACCACAGGGAGCCACCAAAACTTTCATGGACTTTCATGGATTATCATCAGTCTTGCAATGGAAAATAATACTGAATAAAAGGTTTAATATTCTGTTGACTACCTGCAGCTCATTTATCTCATGGACTGCAGTTTGGATTACTTCTTTAAGCTCGCTTCATCTCATTTAATAGCAAAGACACAATCTCATTTATAAGCTGAGTTTACATACCTTTTCTAAAATTTTAAAATAAGAAAAGCGGAGCGGCAATTGGCTAGAATCCCTCGTTTACTGCAAGTTTGGTAAACACATTTCTCTATGTCCTGATTCCAAGGAGTTACTTTTTGTCTTACGCTCATTTAAGCAATCTGTTCCCATGAGATCATACAGAATGAAAGGATCTGACTTAACTGTCTATGTCTTTTCAAATTCATTATACTAATTCCTCATTTAATCCAATCTTGTCTCTTTTTGGTACAAGAACAAAAACATGAAATACTTTTCTATCATATGAGTGTTTTGATTGCTATGCCTTTTTCTTAAAGAAAATCGAATGTTTGGAACTCTTCCTCTGAGTCGTAACCTCACAACCACTTGCCACATACCTTGGTCTGTTCTGCCCCCTGTAATAGCTGCATACTGTTTATTCAATAGCATTTAATAGAGATTGTGACTTAGTCCTCTGAGTGTGACCTTCCAAAGCAGTTCTACTGAAGTTCTTCCCTATCAGAAAAGGTTCCCTCATACCTACCTCCTAGCAGCTTCCTGGCCTCTGCGACTATGGTGATTCTGTTTTATGTAGTGTTGCTTGACCAAGTCTGAAGTTCACTGACTTGTCTTTAATATCCAACTAAATTCCACTGAATTAATATTTAAAATATCTGCTGAAGATTGCCTTTTGCTCCTTTGTGTAGCATGTTGGTGTTGAATGTCAAGGAGACAAAAGGAAATTTGATTTTTTGAAGTTGATCATGGTTTTCACTGACAAATCTGTCTAATTACAACAAAAAGTGTCAGAACTAAATAACTTGAGAAAGAAGAATAAAATGCTATTTCATCTTTGCAATCATTTTGTATGTTATTGTGTTTATTTATGATGATACAATGTAGGATTTGTTAAAATTCTTATCTAGCTTGCAAGGAACATGGCTAAAATGATCACCAGGATTTCCATGCAAGACTGTAAAGGTTTTTTCCATCCAGGAATTTTACTTGATGAGATTAAGGTGTGAGAAATAATATAAGGCTTATCATGAAATCTGTCATCTTCCAAAACTAAAAAAAAAAAACCAAACAAGCAACACCTGCCAACAAGAAATAAGCCAACAAAATATCCACTGACCGCACTGCTGCCCGGGCTGGCAGAGCAGTCTCAACCACATTTCTGGCATCTATCAGAAGGCTTTCTTACCTTCACTGCAAACTCTGTTTCTGTAGCTTTATGAACACATCTCTTGCACACTGAATAGGAGCCAATTCCTATGTCCTCCTTGATCTCGTATCCATCTGTAAAGTGAATGTTGTTCCCATGTAACTGCTATAGGGAAAGACAAAAGAAACAAGGTAATCAGGATATGGGTATGTAAAAGCAAGGACTAGCCTCGTCTTTATAACAGAAGTGCTTGATCTCATCTCCTTCACAGAGCTCTCTTGTCCTGAGCAGTTCTTCTAAGTCCAGTTGAAAAAATCTGAAGCTCTTTACTTAAACAAGTGTGTCCCTTCCCTTTTTACCTTTTCCCAGTCTGTAAGACGGAGTTGTCCATGTAGAAGTAAAGGCAAAAAAGCAGTGATTTTCTAAACTATTTATCGAATGCAGACAATCACCTCCTATTAGAAATTCACAGGAAACTGTGGGCCCAAATCCCCTGACAAACCCACATAACTTGACAATATAAACTTATTTCTAGTTACTGAGGGGCCAGATAACTTATAAACTACTAATAGCTTCACAGTCTTCAAAACAGATACCCCACATATGGAGTGTGCCTCCAGACCACTGGACATCTTGTCCAGGATACGTTTAATTATGATTTCTGTGTGAGAGAAAAGTTACTATTTTAAGCCAACCTAATTTAAGAAAATATATTACTAGTGAAAATAGTAAGAATATACTTTAAAATTTATAATTTTATTCATTGAAGGGTATAGAATGAACTATGGCATCATTAGTTCATATGCTTTTTAGAAAATGTCTGGGCAGGTGGATTGGTTAGATGGTGAAACCCAAATCTAAGGCCTTGCTGCAAATTCCACCCCAGGACTCAAGAAATGACCAGCAGCTCTAAAAATCCTCTAGGATCCTCTGTCTAAAAATGTAACCTTACTAGCAAAGTCCGCACAGAACCTTCTAAATTATAAGACATGCATGTGTTAACATTCAATACATTTTTAAAAGCAAACCACAGGAATATATATAAAATTCCTGGGATGTAATTGCTTGGGTAACATTTCACTTACTGTTGCATAAGAGAATCTTTAAGAATATGACATATTCCACTGTAAATTATTAAAATAGGGATGAAAACTATGAAAACCTATGAAAACCACAGGCAAGGGCTCTCTCCTTGAGGCATGGATACCTCTGGCTGTGGRTAGGAGAGGAACTTTTTCCTTGTGGGAAAATTTGTTGCATCTTTGAGCAGCCCAGTTCTTTCTCCCGATTCACTGTTCCTCTCATGTATTGAGCAATTAATTAATTAATTAAAATGTATTTGTAGCAATTTATTTCTTAAATTAAATTTAAATTATAATAACTGGAGATCATGTTGTAGGGGAATGGCAGCAAAGAACCAAGTGTCTGACAAGTGTCCTTCCCCCGTCAAGCCACTCTGGGTTACGTGAATACACCCAGGCTCTTGTGCAATAGCACCAGGAATATGGTGGCCTCTTACACCCAGGAGCTTGGGCTCTGTGTCTGTGGGAGCTTTCAGCAGCATTTCATTAAGCTCCTTTGCCAACACAGACTGTATCATGTAAACCAGGACAAAACTGCCAAGATTGACATGTATTCACTGAAAAAACAACACTTGATTACGCCCTGTATGCACAACCTGAATAGTGTTTCAGGTATTCAGAAGTACTTTCATTTCACTTGTGGTAAGGTGCAATTCCTACTTCTTTTGTAAAGGCTGTGGAGAACGTGAACTTAAAGATAAATGCCTTTGGGAAAAAATCTCATTTTCCACCTCCTACGTGCTGCATGTAAACACCTCCTACCTACACTGGGTAGCTGTGAAATACCAGTGAGAACACTGAGGCAGTTTAAATACACTATGCATATTATGTATCTGCCCATCAAGTATGAAGTGTAACATCAGCATCAGTACCTGCACAATTGGATGGATGGTGATTTTGTGCACATCTTGCTGTGCAGGCTCCTGCACCAAGTTAGAGGCAACGAAGCTGAACCCTCTGAAAAGATGATGAGCATTGGCACTTGGAGGAACACCTGGGGAATCTGTAGGAGAAGGAAGAAAATGGCCTCATGAGCTGCACAAAAGATCAGAARCTAATAGCACAGCACCTGCAACAGACAGTCACCCCTGCCAGTCAACAGCAGATCCTGCTAAACTGGCAGACACATGTGAATATAATCCACCTCCATATCAAGGCTTTGGTGTGCCTTCTCCATCCCGTTCCTCTGGATCTGAACAGTGCAGGGGTATTGTTTGCCACGATCTCTCCTCTTGGATACAGAGTTGTTTTTTCACAGTGCATGTTCATTCTTAGGCAAAGCACTGCCTGTGCCAGGAGTCCGCACAGAGAGAGAAGGCACAGGACGGCGAGGCTAGGAGAAAGACAGATGGCTCAAGGCAGGGCATGCCTTTGGCTTAACACAGGTTCTCCAGGGAGCAGAAAAAAGCTGCAAGCTGCTGTATCTGTCCTTCGCAGCACACCTTGACTACAGAAATTACAAAGGCTGAAGTGCTTTCTGGGAAATGTGGTATGTTGTGTGGGTCAAGATAATGTAGAGAAGACAGGACCCGAAGCAAGTGTAAAAGTGCGATGCTCCAGTAGTGGTGGTTTGTGGCCTCATAAGGATTCCAGCCTTGAAGGCTGGAAGCTCTTCAAGGAGGAAGTCTTAAAGGC
>JASVER010000016.1:7272232-7360658 GCA_030449065.1 Oceanodroma leucorhoa
TGGATATTAGGAAAAATTTCTTCACTGAAAGGGTGGTCAGGCATTGGAACAGGCTGCCCAGGGAAGTGGTGGAGTCACCATCCCTGGAGGTGTTCAAAAAACGTGTGGATGAGGTGCTTCAGGACATGGTTTAGTGGGCATTTGTACTGGGTTGATGGTTGGACTCGATGATCTTAGAGGTCTTTTCCAACCTTAATGATTCTATGATTCTATGATTCTATCTTTCTGGAGCAGCTTTAGGAGCTGTGACTTACTCCAGGGAAGATGCTGGCTGACTTGTCCTCAGGTGAACAAAATGACTAGGAGTGTTTTAACTAACCTTCATGGACGTTTTCTCCCTGCTCCTTCCCCTGACATAGCAAATCCAGGGGAGGAATGGCTGGAGATCAAAGAGCCCTGAATTATTCTATCTTTGGAATGAAATGACTAGAGAGCAGCTCGTGGTACCTATGCCACTGCTCAGTGAGAGAAACAGCCTGCCAAACCAAGAGAAGAGTTGCACTTCATTTAAAATTCTGAAAAGCTTTAAAGAGATCTTCCTCCCCAGTGTATGTTTTGTCCCAGGTATTTTCATAAGCAAGAAAGAGTCGCATTACAAACCATTCCTTGGTAGCTGTGTAGCTGGCTGGGTATTAGAAAAGTACTAACATTTGCTCATCTTTTATTTGTTCCTTTTTTGGGTTTGGTTTTTTTTTTCTCCCCTCCCCTTCACGTTTCCTCCAGTGCAACATGTGATTTACCATGGTAAAGTTACAGAGCTAAACTTCCTATAGAAAGCTATCTCCTTGTAGGAAGTATGTAAATACCCAGTTTCACTACAGTAAAGAAAATACATCCCCACTGGACCTTATATCTGACTCACCTGCCTACACCATCAGCACCACCCATTAGTGTGAAGGGCAATGGCGTGGAAGACTGAGTGTTGCTTGAGGTCCTGAAAATATGTGAGAATGTATTTCCTTATGTGGATGTTCCCTGTATAAATCTACTGGTCAAATGAATGGAGGATCTGAAGCCAGAATATGGTAAAAACAAATTATCTGCTTGGAAATAAACAACACCGAGACGGCAGCTAATTCTATATCTCGTTACAAAGCCGCCTCAGCTTTGACAGGAGTCAGAAATAAGCAGAGCAAGTCAGACCTCACTGCAAAGTATGTGGAGAAGCTTGTCGTTTGGTAAAATGATGTGGGTTATTTGTTTATCTCAGTGTACTGATGGGCACTCTCCTTGCAAATACATGGATGAATCACACCAGACCTCTTGCATCACTGAGTGCTTCTTACAATGGCATACAGTGATTTTCCAAGACATATTAATTAAGATGAAAGAACGTTTGTTTTAAAAAAAGAATGACAATAATTCAAATCCGAACACTCCCAAACTTCAGAAAAGCTGTGATCTGGCTCTAAAACATAAGTGCTACGTCATCTCTATTTAAAAATACCAGTGCCTTCATAATTCATTGCCAATCTCTTTATCAAGCACTGTAAAAGAACTACTGATTATTTGATGTTCAATATTAAATATTCATCACCAACAACTGATATGCCCATCATATGAATTATATGTTAAAACATCTGTGTTAAGTGCAAAATTACGTTTAAATCATGTTAATTAACTGATAGCTATGAAACCTAAATAATTTTCCTAGTCTTGATAAATCCAGAATAATTTCATGTGTCTGAATTAGACCCACCTGCAAGCACCAATCTTGTATAATGGTTATCTTTCTCCCTGTGAAAGTCATAATCCTTTGTCCCACTAGAGCATCTAACTTTACAGGATTTTCAAAGGCTTCATGAATTTTAAGCAATTTACTCCAATATGCTTCACCGGGGTTAGCAAACAGAGGAGGAAATTTAGATACTTCAGGTGCAATTTCACATATTTTTTCTCAGCAGTAAAGCCAGCCTAAGACATTCCTGCTGGTTACAGCGTGCTGCCCCATCACTTACACTGGTGCAAACATTTGTGGACTGAAATCTAAGTTGGATCACCAGAATGATCTTGGTTTGATCCTTGTTCAAATCACCATTTATAACCTGGATTGCTTCAGTCTGCCACTCCCTGTGAGGAGCTGAGTAAGCACAAATGAGATGTGGGTCCACAGTGGTGGACTTAGGAAACAGAAAAAAACAGAAAAAAAAACAGAAAAAGTCATCTTCAAAGTGTTTTACAAATAAAAGCTAATTAAATTTTTACATTTTAGAACATATAAATAGGTACTTTTTTACACAGGAATATCACAGGCAGAAATGTAATGTAGCTTGTCCATGTCTAGCAAGAGGCAACTTTATAACTGGGATAACCACTCTGAGGTTACTGATATTCTTGCTTTCAACGGAAAGAGTGGAAAGATGGTATTTGTGCAACAATCATCTTCATATATATAGTCCACAAAGTGTGGTATTCCTGTTAGGAAATAGAAACTATAGGAACAACGTTCTGACTGTAAGGATTTTCTAAGTATTGTGGACCAAATTTCCTGTTGGCATAACTCCACTGATCTGAGAACTTGATGGTTCTTCATTACTGCTAACCATGTATTAACTTCCAACAGTCCATAGTCTATGGGATTTCATAATTAAAGAAAACATCTATGGAATATATAATTAAATACTAACTTGCAGAGATGCAAAGTTCTTTGAAGCCGAGGTAATTTAAAATTCTTAAATTCAGCTAATGTAAGCAATAATAAGAGTAATAAAATAGCAAATCAGTAGTTATTTTTCCTATTAAAAATGTGAAATCTGTCCTTCCTGAAGACAAATTAATTTGAAGTTGGTGAAATGCTTATGACCTTCTTTTCTTGGAAATGCAAAACAGTCTTTGCTTCCTGCTGGATATTGCAAAACCCAGTAATCCCACAGGCGATCAGACTTTTAGACCCCACTGGAATGGGGAGGGGAAGGAGGAATGAATTTACTCACTGAAAAGATGCATTACCCATGTGCCACCTTACTAACCTGTGGGGGTCCGAGATGTGAACTCTGGATCAAAATGAAAGGTGTCTTCTGGCCGTCCCACTGCAGGCTTGAAAGGTGGCTTGATTTCTTTCCTGTATAGTTTCTACAAGGAGAAGAACAGTTCACAATCAACAACAATCTGTACACCTTCAGCATCCGCAGATAGGCTCCCCCGCTTTGTTTAGGGTGTCCTTTCTCAGCTCTGTGCCATCCCTGCAGGACTGACAAAAAAGGATGATGTAGCCGTAGCTCTGGCTCCTGCTTGACTGGTCGGCTTAAAACCTGTGCCCTGGATGGTCCCTGCACTTCTTAGTTACCGGAATCCAGAATATAAACACAGATGTTTCTGGTAAAAATTTAGCCCGTAGCCTGGCACAATATTCCAGCTGAGGCACCGGGAAATTCACTGGTCTTAAGGGCAGGACTGGAACATGCAATGGTAACACCAGGGAACTGTGCATGGGTGACTTCAGCAGCGCAGCAATGGCAATGAGCACAAAGAACCGCTAGGAAGCGGTGGCTGTTTTAGCATTTGTTATTTGTCAAGAACTAGCAACATGTTTGACACACTGCCAGACTGAGCTGAGCAACAGGCCTGGCTGCCTGGTGCTCCCAACCTAAACAAGAGACTTGTTCTTTTGGCGTATCTGGTAAAAGGGAAGGGGCTCAGAGCTGAGGATTAGATGAAATTCCCATCAAAAGATGTTGGAAGGAAAGCACTGCGGATGGGTGGGGAATCATGTTGAAGGCCTAAACGTGGCTTGAGCAGAGGAGCAAAACCAAGGGAAAACACAAGGAAGAGAGGAAGGTATATAACAAGTAAGCATTGCTAGGTGCATGAGCTTGTGCTGGCGAGCGAGGGGGCACGCAGCTGTTAGGTAAGGAACAGTTACCATTAATGCATGCTAATGCACTGCCTTTGTTACCAGCGACTTGGTGGCCTCTTTACTCATGCTTCGTGATCCTTAAGAAACTGCTTCACTGTGCTCCTTTGCAAGCATTCATACACACACACACTGGGAGATGAACAAACTAAGGTGCAGCATCTCTGGATCTGATCCAAAGCCTGCAGAGGTTAATGTAAAGAGCCCTATTCATTTCAGCAAACTTTGCATCATCTCTGCTTGAGCTGGCCAAAACCAAACTTCATGCTGATGGTGGCATGGGGAACAGAGCTCCAGTTTGACTCCCTGCCCCACGTTTCAGTCCCTAGACTGCACTCCCTTTCTAGCAATGCTTTTGTTCTCAGGTTTCAAAGGGCTGAATTAGTTGCCACAGACAGCGTCCAATAATTAACATGTCTGAGCACAAATATAATGTTTCATTCAAACTTTCAAGTCATGATAAGAGCTGGAGAGATCAATTTTATGACTGTAATATGCATTTTCAGGTTAGCTCTTAAAACAACTTCATAATGAGCTGATTTTTCAAGATATTTAATGGAGATTAATACATGCTTGTCCAGCTCTTTGCATGCAGGAAGATTCTTTTTAACTGTGGGTTTTGTGGTGAATTAACTTCTGTAATATAAAGCATGTGGTCAAACCTAATATATATATACACATCAACATAATTTAAACTTGATTTTGCGAAGATAAATAAGGGTTCTTGATGCAGGACATTCTGTAGCATAGTATTAGCATTAGCATAAAGCATATGTTTGTGGTTGAATTATGATTCCTTGGAAAAGTGGAATGGTGAGGCTGGAAGTGACTCTGCAATAATTAATGGCCATTTCACCGTAAGAAGTTCCTGCTTGCGTAAAACTGCTCCGTATCTTCTGAGAGAGAGAGAGATGAATAATTGCTGTGAGCCACAATGGAAAGCCAGTCTTCCAAATAATTAAAAGCCAACTGCAATCTTAAGCAGGAAGTRTCACTCATCAACTGAAAAGTATCAACCTAGTAATTAACATATATCTTTTTCCGTCTGCACAGAACTTTAAAAGAGAACTCAGCACCTACTGAAGGTTTTTCTGTTGCTAGGATTTCACCTTGAGAAAGCTATTTGCTTCCAGCTTCCCTTTATTTGTCTTAATTCACAACTGCAGTCCTTCTATTGCAGAAAGCAGTATGGTCACACGCACATGCTTCCTCCTTGAATTAAATGCACCCCTCATCCTGTGAGGTCCAAAAACTGGAACACGTTTTAGAGTCGTACATCATTCAGGAACTGCACTCTCTTTTGATTATCGTAACCATATTCTCCCTGGCCTCTTAATTCCTCCCCCCATCTGCAGTTTCTTAAGTGCTGTTGGAGCTGCATTTGTATTTTGAATCCCTAACCCACATCCTCCACTACTAGGGAGGGTTTTAAGATTCATCACGAGTCACAGGCCACCTAAAGATGTGTAATCACAAATCCGCTTGCTGGGAGGGGATGGAGACAAAGAAGTTGCTTGTGCGAGTGCAAGGCACCTCCTCTGAGTGCAACCCGGATGACTCCCCTTTCCATTTCCTCTTCCACTTGTGATAAAAATTATTTCTGGTGTTTCTGACTAGACAACTAGGAACAGCAAAAGGTAAACTGCCTAAAACATTTTTTTTCCCAAGCTCTTGAATCGGGTATCTAATTGAAATCTTTGAGGAACAAGAACAAGCAGAGCAGTGTCATCTGTGGGCTCTCCCATCCCACACTGGCTCCAGTTCTCTGAGTGAGCTGCTACAACCAAAGCCAATTCACTGAAGCAAACCAAACCACAGGGCAGCCCAATGCAGTTAAACATGAAGGCTTGCTGCAGGCAGAAAGCTTCTTCCTTTAAGAACCCGCATCCTGTAGACCGCAAAACGTGACACAAGCTGATCTAAGAAAACAGCAAGAATCACAGCCGTTGTTTTCTATACACACAGAGAACAAATCTCTTGGAGGATTTGAGATCTTTCTGGATTTTCCAATAATATTTCTAATTTTAGGTGAAATGTATTAACCTATTGTCTCTTACCATGAGCCCAAAATTATTTGGGGCTGATGGATCACCTTGATCTCTTCTAACAGAAGCCAACCAGAGTGGCAAATGACATCGCAAGTTAAGTTTCAAATCTCATCTTTGACCATTTCTATCAGGGCGTCACATAACTTCTGGTCAAGTTTAAACAGCTATCTACATCCCAAGTCATGGTAATCCTGGCTCTCTATGCAGAAGTCACTGGGAATTCCACCACCTCTTTTGATGGGAACAGGGTCCCAGTTGTCCTAGTTTAAATCCCAGTTTTCATATCCAAATTATTATTTTGGGGCATTTTACTAGGCATTCAAAAGAGACTTTGGATATGTTAGTGCTAACTGGAGCATTTAAATTTCAGGTTGGGTGCTTAAGATCATTATATATGTGTATGTTACTTTGCATGGGTATAAGAAGCTGAAGATTTTTTTTTCTTCCATATTGCTTCCACATCCATAAAGGAGAAATGTATTCCTTAGCCCTTAATGTTTGATTGAGAGTGTAGTTTCTCTCTCTTTCCCAGTAAAGAATAACCCCCCACGTCCCACCCCCATTTTTTTAAACTGGCCACAGCATTGACTTATCACAGAAAAATGTGACTGACAGGTATCAGGAATCACTGTGCATCACGCAGGGCTGTCAGATCCAGAGGCTGTGCAGAGGGAGTGCGTAATCCACAGAATGAGGGCTCATTTCACCCTCCCAGGTGTGGAAGTACTGGTTTAGATATTCACACCTGGATACATATCCAGGCTTCTGTCTACTTATCAATGCCTCACATCCTTCTGAGACTTTGATAATCAGTACCTTCAGATTAATAAGTACCTATGAATTAACTAGAACACAGTTCTATAGCAGTTTGAGAAACTATGAGCTTCTATCAACTTCCTTTCCGATTTGGGAGAAAAACCTCTTTTCTGTAATAACTAGTTTTCCCTCAGGTCCCAATGACCTTTTCTTAATGTATGTTGCCAGATCCCTGATATGAGCTTCATCTGAACAACTCCTCAGCTGGGACTCAAATAATACACCAGGGAGACTAGTAATAAAATGCTGTGACATGCGTCCGTTATTTATGAGCAGTTAATTTTTCATCATCTTTAAAAAAATGCATGCCTAAAAAAACCCAGAGATGTAAATGCCCTGTACATGTGCCTGGCAAATATCAAGAAAAAGAAAATGGTTTAATTTAATTAAAAAATATTTAGTCATTTCCTCAACTGAGTTTCTTTGATGAAGAATTGAATTATTCCTTAGACACCTTCTAGAAATAGAAAGATGCTACCCTCCACAGTGACGCACTTGCAGTGTGAGAATAAACTCCCTTGATACATATACCTGTCATGGAAAATCCAATAAGCAGACAAAAGGATGAACTACCTTCTCAAATGTTTGTCCTCTCCTAGATTAATGGCTCAACGTTATTGCCTGCAAATGATAGAAAAGCTAGCAGAATTCAGACCTTGGGATCAATTTTTGCTGTTGGTAAAATCTGCAATTAAATAATTCACATTTTCAGTTTAGTTTGATCTCTGATTAATATTGAAGGAAATAGAGCTCGAGTCCACTTTCTTCCCAGTCCTTGCCTCAGCTGTATTTGACAGTTCATTTTCTAGCATGTCATTTGGTCTAGTTCCAATTTAGCCTGTCATCTAAACAAAAACTACTGTTTATAGCCAACTCCTCCGACTGCAGTCTGCAAAAAGGGATTTCATATTTCATTTTCAATGAAAAGCCAGAAATTCTTTATGCATGACCTGGAAAGAAGAAATAGTAATAAAAAAATCAGGAATCAGACTCTGCTTTCTCAGAGCCAATGACTGAAATTATCTGAGGTCAACTTGGTTTGGGTCTGCTTGTCTTAGGGAGAAAAGGGGGTGCAATGGTAGTAAGCAGGTAAAACTCAGAAGGAGCTTGACATCTAATCTCCTTCCTGTGAATCCCAGCCTTGGTCATGAAAGACAGTCCATTCACTTGACAAAGGATCTATTGAATTTGCGCCACAGTGCCTACTAAATGCCTTAGAGCAGTAGGACTGATATTTGCAGAAACCATTTATTTTTCACTCTGGGAAGTGGGAATTTAGGGTTTTGTTACTGGGTGACAATAGCTGTAAAAACGAGATTCTTACAGAGATTAGCTCATGCCACAATTTAAGTTTGGGCATAAAAACTCTGTGTCAGATTGTCCATAGTTCATTTAGTGCTACTTATACACCAAAAGTTAAACTTAGGATGGCTGGAGATTTGTACTGAAGAACGGCACCCTGGGACATGGGAATGATGTAAAGCAGCTGTGGGAAAGGACGGGAGGAGAATGGTTGTTCTCTGGCCACATTCATATTTTCCAGGATTGCACCTATTGCAGTGGTCATAAGCTATCAGCACTGCTGTGCTTGGCATGAGCATCTCCAGCGTCATAGCAGGGGGCTTTTTTACACTGCGTGTGTTGTTTCCACTGTTCACTGCCTTCATCCGAACCAGACACTATCTGGTTGTGTCTGTTTGAATACAGCGAAAGATGGGAAACAAGTGGGAAATGACTGCTCCAACAGGTAAACACTTCAGTGATAGAGACAATAACCGAGCCCCAATCCAAACCCCAAGGGAACAGCTCTGACAGTACTCTGATGTGAAGATCCGATTTCCACATTTCTCTCTGCGATTCTCATGACTTCATCACTGCAGTATCTCAAGTTGACACACAACTTGAAAGGAAGCAGCTAACTCTCATTCCTGCTTTGAATCTCTTTTAAACTGAGACGAAGCAACTTGGTGGTTTGTTCTTGGTTATCACATCACTCTTGTAGGAAAAATCTTGCTTAAAAAAAGACCTGTTTCACACTGGATTTCTAGAAGACACTAACCCATTCTCACCCTTTGTGATAAGGGGCTCTTAATGCAGGATTATTTTCCTACAGTCGCTGAATGTTTCTATGCTGTCAGTTGCAGCAGTCCTGTCTATGATAGCTGCCAAGGTAGTTCAGAAGCTCTCCAAGAGAGCTTGCCTCTTGCTCTCTGAGCTCTTTATATTACCAAGGTATAAAATAAATCAACATTCATGTCCTGCCTCTATAATATTGTTTGCTGACTGCCTGCAAATTAATGTGAGAGATTCTGTATACGTGATAGAAGAAAAAAATGAGGGCATCAGGGACTCTTTTTCCTGCAACAATACAGAGATCAGCACTAAACATCTGTGCCTGATCCATTTCTGTTCTCCGACCCTGCTCTGTTTCTGTCCATGGAGAACATGTTAACAGTTGGTTGGAGCTGGCAGCTTATGGCTTGGACAGGTGTACTCTTCGCTGGGTAAAAAACTGGCTGGACGGCCGAGCCCAGAGAGTTGTGGTGAATGGAGTCAAATCCGGTTGGCGGCCGGTCACGAGGGGTGTTCCCCAGGGCTCAGTTTTGGGGCCGGTCTTGTTTAACATCTTTATCAATGATCTGGACGAGGGGCTTGAGTGTTCTCTCAGTAAGTTTGCAGATGACACCAAGCTGGGTGGCAGTGTTGATCTGCCTGAGGGTAGGAAGGCTCTGCAGAGGGATCTGGACAGGCTGGATTGATGGGCCGAGGCCAACTGCATGAGGTTCAACAAGACCAAGTGCCGAATCCTGCCCTTGGGTCACAACAACCCCAGGCAATGCGACAGGCTTGGGGAAGAGTAGCTGGAAATCCACTCGGCARAAAAGGACCTGCGGGTGCTGGTTGACAGCCGGCTGAACATGAGCCGGCAGTGTGCCCAGGTGGCCAAGAAGGCCAACAGCATCCTGGCCTGTATCAGAAACAGTGTGGCCAGTAGGCAGAGGGAGGTGATCGTGCCCCTGTACTGGGCACTGGTGAGGCCGCACCTCGAATACTGTGTTCAGTTTTGGGCCCCTCACTGCAAGAAGGACATTGAGGTGYTGGAGYRTGTCCAGAGAMGGGYGAYGAGGCTGGTGARGGGTCTGGAGMACAGGTCTTATGAGGAGCGGCTGAGGGAGCTGGGGTTGTTTAGCCTGGAGAGGAGGAGGCTGAGGGGAGACCTTATCACTCTCTACAACTACCTGAAAGGAGGCTGTAGCAAGGTGGGTGTTGGTCTCTTCTCCCAAGTAACTAGCGATAGGACAAGAGGAAATGGCCTCAAGTTAGATTGGCTATTAGGAAAAATTTCTTCACCGAAAGGGTAGTCAGGCATTGGAACAGGCTGCCCAGGGAAGTGGTGGAGTCACCATCACTGGAGGTGTTCAAAAAACGTGTGGATGTGGTACTTCAGGACATGGTTTAGTGGGCATGGGTGCTGGGTTGACGGTTGGACTTGATGATCTTAGAGGTCTTTTCCAACCTTAATGATTCTATGATTCTATGATCATCATAAGGCAAAGTCCTGGCTTCAGCTGAGGGCCAGGCTGGCTCACACCATTCTGAAATGCGTGCAATACTGCTGCCGTAACTAGATAAGCCTCCCAAGATCTCCATGAGTGATAGTAAAATTAGGATTAAGTGAGAAAATATATTACAAAGATGATAGCTGATCTATGTAATAATGATCCATCTGTCTCCCAAGAGAGTACAATAAGCACTAATTATGTTGGATTAAAATGGGTCTTTACAGCTACATTTTACAGCGAAGTTAGAGGGCTAGATAAGACATCAAAGGGCAATTAAATCCACCTTCCTCTCTAGCTCCAAGTCATGTTCAAGCGTACCTAGCCTTTTCATGGTAGATATTTCCCTAACCTGTCCATAAGAACTTTTTCATATGATGGAGGATTGTACAATTTCCTTAGGACAGGCATGAAATTGTTCCCTAAAGAACTGAGCTTGAAACAATCACCAATCATCATGAGAGAAGGTGGTCTTGAGGAGTCTCACAGTCCAGAACTGACTTGATTGAAAACCTTTCCAAGATGTAGAGCCTCATTTCTCTGTGATGAGTTACTGAGCTGCTCCACTAGCAAACACAGAAGAAGGAGAAACCCTCTCACTGTTCCAGTGCTCCTTATTATGTTAAGACGTATGTACCTGATCTGTATTTTGACTGCAAAGCTGAGGACTGTGGAGATATCAGAGGAATACAGAAAATAATAATAATAATAAAGAACCCAACTCTTCAGGATTCTTTATTTTTTATTTTCACTTAATGTTTTCATAAATGTAAAGTCTTTATACAGAATCTCATGATTAGTAAGAAGCAGAAGAAGAAGGAGAATCTAGACTCCAGAACATATGTGATGGGACTAAAAATCAGCTGGACCATAATGGAAAATCTCAAACTCTACTTTTACTGATCATCTCTTAACATGCTTATGAGTCATGCCAAGTCTTCAACATGCAATTCAAATTAGATTCACAAGTTTTTCCAAAATAATTGATTCTGTGGGTCTTTCAAATGCCACCTGGGCACCACAAAATGTGCTTTCACAGAGGAATAAGCTTTACTGTAAAGCCCTGGGCAGCGTTTTGAGAATGGCTCTATCACATACGTTCATGCTGTTTTACCAGAATTTATAGTGAGAAATGCATCAATGTGACCTGTTACACCAGCATTCATGAGTGAATTCAGTTACTAAATTCAAATATTAAAGAGACATAACAATACCATAACACAGGTCAGAGAAAATTAAACTAGAAAATTCCAGAGGACGTGGCAAACAGGAGCTCTGATGCACTGGCAGATGTCCAGATAAACAATGAAAAGTGTTTRCCTCCAGGTTTGTCTAAAAATAAGTCAATTTGAACAAACAGACGCTGAAAATGTGAGAAGGTTTAACCTGCTGCAAGTCTAAATTGAATACTTAGCTAATCTCTACCACCAGCTTTATGAGCTGTAGCTGATTAAATAAAGTAAATCCTTGTTTACCATTCTGTGAATCATGTCCAACGTCTTATTTGAACCATATTACATTTGATAATGTTTGCTGTTCCAATTTTGAGTGCAGATTTTAAATTAATGACTCACCTCAATAAAACATCAACCACTTGTAAGAGGAGTTGTTGTTTCCTGTTCTGGCTGGTTGACTTGTATACTCAATGATGTAAAATCACTATTCTGAAAATCCATCTATGTCGTGCTTTTCTGTAGTCCACATCACAATATAGTGGAAGGGCCAGATCCTGTCCTATGGTCACTTATGCCAAAAGTGACAAGAAGGGGTCAACAAAGCTATCCTGTTGGAAGATTTATGATTCCCCCAGCATTAAGTAGCACAACTCGCTGTACAGCCTGCTGTACCAGCTCTGCCAATACCCAGCCAGTCCCAGTAGCACCACATGGTGTTTGGAAAAGGGTGTGCCTGGAGTCTGGGAGCTCCTTGGAGCCACTGTCGGCAGATATGTGTAAGAGCAGACCTGGGGCTGCTCCGAATAATTCCAAGAGAGAAAAGGACTCCTGGAGGTCCCTGATATCAGAAAGAATAAAACTAGCATTTAGTCCAGTTTGCCCCACCCAGTGAGAAGGGACAAGTATTTAAATATGTAACATAAAAGCAGAAAGATGGAGGGACCTAGAGCATCAGATCACTTCCCTCTGGAGTATCTCTTTCAAGCCTGGTCCTTTGCTCTGGTTTCCTTTGCAATTGAAATATTACAGGAATTCTTTCATTTAAAGCTGCTCATTTTCACTCCAGCCCAGCTCCCACAATCAATGCATCATGTTTATTAGAGCTGAATGTGGAAATTATTCTGCAGAACACTACAAGTAGCCTCAGGTAGTAAGCCAGACCATCAGGCAAAACAGAGACAAGCAGTTAGAAAAAACTGGCAATGCTGAAAGCATCTTTCTATTTCTTTCATTTGAGGGTATGTGAACAAATGTATATATGTATGCAAGAAAGATAGGCACTCACTTAAAACACTCTAGCTCCTGGGTTCTCTATGTTAGAGTTCACTTCATCTTTTTTTCTAAGCACGGCAGTTTGTCTTCAAAAATCTAGCTAAGAAAAAGAATTAAAATAAATAAATAAAATGCTGCTCCACTTACGTTCCAGTCTATAGTAACAAAGAAAGGGTGACGTTTAATTTCTTCCACTCCGTCGAATCCAGCACCTGACAAGAGAATGAAAGAATCAGAAAAAAGTCATGCTTAGAGGAGTGCTGCATGACACCTCTTCTCCAGCCTTCCTCCCCGTCCCCTCTTCTGACAAAGCCAGAGCCACCATCTAAACATTTCTTCTAGTCAAGAAACCYTGAACAGTGCAACTGTCATAACAGCATAAACAACCATAAATACAGACAATGGCACTTCATTAATGAACATTGGATGGCCAAGGGTTTTTTTACTTTTCTCTAATTGAGGCTGGTGCCAAGGCTGAATAGCTGCTCTCTTCAGGCTTCAGACGAGATGTGAGATTTCAGCCGCGGCAGATCGCACACACCAGCAAGGCCAGGAGAGGCCCAAAGATGTCCTAATACTACAGCAAGGCTCCTGCTGCTCCCTGCCACCAGCCGCAGCTCTTCTATCCGCACCAACTTTCAAATCTTGTCTGATTACCCATTCTTCACAGATGGGGAAAGCTGCACTACAAATAAGTTCAGGCTCAAAATATCAAATGGCTCCAAATGATTTGAGGTAAGCCGTGGTTTTAGGTTCCCCCTTTTCAAATACCGCCTTCAAATTTGTGTGAGTACCAAAATCATCACTCTCCATGGTATGCTTCCTTCACTGATAATATTGTTAAATTTTTTGTTACATTACTCCATAGGGAATTTAGGAAAACTCTTCTGAGATCTGGTAATGAATCTAATTCTTTCATTACTTTTGCCTTTTGTCTTCACTGAAGATTGCCTTTTTCATTCCTTTAGTTGAATTTATTTGTTTCAGTGACATTGCAAAAAACAAGTGCTAGTAATAATTAAACAACTGTCAGAGATGATTTAGCATGCCATTTTTGGGATTGATTTGACTTTATTAATATCACCTTTCATTTTCCAGTAGGAGAAATAACATCTGGAAGCAAAGGCTTTGCATTGCAGTTTTGGAATCTGTTCCTGAAAGGTACCCACCACTTCTTTACAAGGATGCTGAGTATCCCTGATTCCCTAAAAGGACTTGGGATTCATAAGCACCTTGCAAAAGGCACTCAGCACCTCAGAGGACTCAGCTTTTTATATGCATTATTTGTACTTTCTCAAGATCAACATTACAAGCAGCTTTAGAAAGGTCTTGTCAACTCAAGCTTTTGTAGAATGTGACATCTGCTCTTCCCTGTGTACAAGACATTACCGATGTTTGCCAAAATTCACTGATCAGGAACGGCTTCCTACAGCCTGCTTAACATTCGCTGATGGATGGATACAAAAAGCAAACACTCTGTGAACATAACATGTAGGATTGTCTGTCAGGCCTGCTGGATAATAACGCAAGAGGAATGTTCTTCTGATTACTTCCCCATCCCAGTAATCTTACAGTATAGACAAACATAAGTGATGCACATGAGGATAAACAATCCTAGCCCGCCATACAAAATTATGTGCTCGGAGGCGATCACCCCCCCTCAGGAGTGAGGTCTTTGGGTTGTGATGGACAGTTCTAGGGAAACACAACATGAAATCAAACCTTAGAGAAAAAAGGACAAAAGGGAGAACATCATTACATTGTCACTGTATAAGTCTGTCGTACACCTACAGCCTGAGTATGGAATGTAGCTGACACCCTCACCTATAAAAGGGTATACTTATTAAAGGTAGGAAAAATCAAAGAAGGTCAACAAGGAACGGTATGGAATGACTGACTTTTCRAACTGGAAACAGATGACTGAGGGGGTATACAATAGAGATCTAAAAAGTCATGATTATTTGCAATGAGGGGATAGGGATTAACTCTTCCACATCTTTTCCAGTACAAGAATATAGGTCATTAAATGATGCTAGCAGGAATCAGGTTCAGAAGAACCTGGAGATGTTTCCTCAGGCAAAAGATAGTTGTGTGACATGGAATTCCTTGGAAAAGATGATTTGGATGCAAAATATTTACATGGGTTCAGCAGGAGATCAGAAAAGTATGTTGAAATGAAATCTGTTGAAGATTACTTCATCGGCAAACCACAAGAGGTTCAGGAAAACCCTTGCTTGAGCTTAAAGCAGGTGTAGACTGGGAAAGAATTTGGGTGAAGTATCACATACGCTTACTCTATTTTTACTCTTCCCTAGACAGTTGTTTATGGCTCCTGTGTACTGAACAAGAAAATACTAAGACTTAAATAGTGATAAGACTTGTTCTATGTCTTCCTCAGCAGGTGTTTTCAATGCACAGTCTAAAATCTGCACTAGATACCCTTGGCAGATTCATTCTGATTTTAGCAATGCCAACAGAAACATGAAACGAACACAGTTACTCTGAAGAGAATTACATTAAGCAACTCTGCAGAGAAGAAATATCTGTGAAAAATGTCTTGTGTTCAGTGGTGGTGGCTGGAAGCTTTGTAATGTGCAGTAGTTGCTCTTTACTACATAAGGATGAAACCCAAGTGCCAAACTGATTTTGAAGGACTAGGATAAATGCTACAGTCATTGTAAGCTACTGGTAGCCTTCCCTATAGTGAAGATAACTGCTGATGCATTCAATCTGCTCTGCTCTGTCCCTTCCCCACTGTTTCCTTTTTCCCTCTTTTGTAGGTTTATGGATACATCATTGTGTGATGGGAATGACCCGCCTTTTTCAGATGATCCATTTGAGAGCCACACTTTTTGCTATTGTTGGTGTTCTTTTTTCCACAAAAACACAGAAATCAGAACCAAGGAAAAAGCCCACCCACAGCTAATTCTATCAGTGGAGGACTTGCAGTGTGCAGTAAGGAATGCAGCATGCAGTTGACACAAGCATTTGTTTGAAAAATCGGCATTTGCCACTTGGGGCCACCTCAGAGCTCCGGCACAGAGAGAATGCGTTGTGAGGAGTGCCAGGGCTTGACTCCATCTCTGGTCAGTTTAATGTATTAACGAGATTTAGGACAGTAATATCCTAATTTTGTGAAGAGTGAAGAACTTCCAATTCCCGGCAGCTGATTTTACACCATGGAGAAGGTTCAGCGCTTCCTGCAGTTTTTATTCCCTGATCTTCCCTGCCATGAGACCTGCTGGTGTAGCCCACAGCTCCCTCTCGGGCCATGTGTTGTGGCCACAGRCCTGGCCCCCTCCTCAACTGAGGACAGCTCTGGGAGCCCCAAGGGGCAACCCTGACCCTGCTGCAGAAGTCCATGGGAGAGGTTAGGCACCAGTGCTTATGGTGGAGTCTCTCTGAATTTGCTCAGCACGTTTCAGCCATTCATCTACCATCTGCAAATCTATAGTGGTACTGGAAAGAGATGKGCTTTCATGGAGAAAAGAGAAGCACAGGAGTAACGGGAAAGTCCTGTTTCATGGGCATGGACATTTCTTGGCATAGAGATGCTGAAGTGCAACACACAGTGGCACACCATATGACCGCAAACCTTTCACCTTCCTCTAGGTTTCTGGTTGGTTTTTTAGCTTCACTTTAACTTCAATTTAGTAATCAAACCTATCTGTAAAGAATAATCAGCACAATCAAACCTACTGCCTGCAAATATTCCTACACGCTATCCAGTCCCAGATGGGTCTGAGAAGATAAATAATGCTTTCAGATCAAATTGCCAGTTTAAACACATTATAGAGTGCAAGGATTTATATAAAACCAGCCTCATGTTAATAAGCGAGAACTTGATTAGCTAAGATTGTTTTATGCCTGTAATAAAAGTGTCTGCGAGCAGTAACAGTAGAATGTTTTATTTGTTTTGATTGTTGAATCATTATGGACAATGTGAGCCTTGAAACATATTAAGGGGAAAAAGGGAGACCTATGAAATTTGAAAGTTGATTATTTGGATACGAGCAGAAACTGTTTCCAGATTTTTAGTTTCAGATAATAAAATTCTAGTGTCTCCACAGCTTCAGAATCTTTTCAGTGGGCTAGATTTTTTGAAATGCGTTCTTAAGGTTTACAAGGAAGAGGTACAGTCACTCTGACAAAGGTGAAACTTGTTTTATAAAACTCATCTTATAAAATTGAAAAACAAAGTTTTCTATGTGCCAAAGCAGAATGTATATTCTCTGAAAACATGGGATTAAGGAAATAATAACTATTTCTTTCACTTTTACGCTGCATCTACTGGTGCATGCTTTTACTCTATACTTTCTTGGCCAAGCTTCTCAATTATAAGGACTCTGGAAGCTTTATACTGTTCAGCAGTGGAGGGAATTCCTGAAATGCTCTTTACAGTCATTTACCTACCTGAGTAGATCCAGGCTTAGGGCAAGTAAGAATTAGTCCCTTGCCAAAGTTCCTGGCAATGTAATGAACTAACACCTTCATCGTACAATTTCCTTTCCGAGATGCTTATTCCTTGTTTGCCAGGATATTCCAGTTAGGTTTTTTTCAGAATTTAAAATTATGCTCGTCCATAATCTGAAATCTGTTGTACTTAATCAGAGCAATAGTACCAAAGCAGTGCTCTGCAGACTATTTGTACAGCAGAGGCTCAGAAAAAAACAGACAGCGCCCATAGCAAGGGGTGCCAAAGGAAGGCAGACTTTCTATTCCTTAAAAATTTGTTCTAAAGCATTAATACGGGCACCAGACTTAAAAATAGAATTGGGTAAACTGGATTACTAAATTCCTTCTCTGTCTTGTCTGAGATCTCCCTTCAACTCTAATATTTTTTTCCATTAATAATCCAAAGCTTCAAAACAAAGTTTCAAAGCAAAATTTTAGAATACAGCATCAGTCTTTACTTCTATTTGATAAGATATCAAAATCAAATGGCAAAAAGCAAGATGGTAGTCAGAATAAAATGATTTTCAAAGCTCAGCATCTTTCATCTTGCCAACGTTAAAAACACTTTGGAACTAAATACAAATGCTTTCCAGATTTGCAAACTTCTGAAACAATGGCTGAAAACAAGTGTTTGATCCATAATATGGTTCATTTATTTTAGCATGCTTCACTAATTTTCCAAAGATTTTTTCAAAACAGGATGTCTAAGCCTACTTTTAACTTCAGACCATTATTCCTTTCCCAGAAAAAGCTAAAATCCACAAAGTTGAAGCAGTCCTTTTATCTACTGACTTCTGTTCAGTATTTAGGCCAACCATTTAAGTATTCCTTCTTTCATTACCAACAAGTCTGTTTTCATCTTCCTTTGTGCTGATTCTCAATCAGTTAAAACAGAGAGAGCCTTCAGAAGCTTTCCACCTCTATCCCTGAAATGTTAAGATCTATTTTTATCTTACTCTTTTAGTTTTTATTTCCTTGGATGTTTGTGTTATAAATAATCTCTTCCTTTCTCCCAGCCTTCCCAGTATTTCAATAAACCTCAGGTTTAAAACCTTGACCCTTAGCAATTCGCCATTATTAAAAGCGAGACGATATGGGGGCTAGAACTATCATGGCTAAAACTAAGCAACTTTGCTTATTTTAGTGAGTAGCTTTTGATTTAAGGATCAGTATCCAGAAACTCCAGCTGACTTCACTGGAGCCCCTTTTTGGATGGATAGCAGCTTGTGGGAAGCCACAAAACGAGTAGAGCAGAACAAAACCAAGAGACGGAGACAGGGAGGAAACAGCAGAAAGAAAGGAACAGAGGGGTGGAGTGGGTTAAAGTTTATATTTGCTGCAGCATCTTATTTTTCTGAACGTAGATTAAACCTAGAAATCCCAAGACTCTAATTTTCTCTAATGTCAAGCAAATTGCTTGAGAGCAATTGAAACCTGCTGAGAAAATGTGATTTTGCACTATCATCTCTACAGCATATCAGACTACAAGAGCTACCATTTAGGTCAAGGGGTAAAACCTATGGGAGGGCATTCCCTCTGCGGGCCGTGCAGGCATCCCCCCAGGAGGAGAGGGGCCACAGCAGCGTGCTGAGGGACTGGCTCCCCACTCACACCCAGCCCTGCAGGAGGTTGGGTTGTCCTCTGGTCCCTGCGTGGAGCAAGGGCCCTCGGCTCCTGCTCTCCCCAGCGCTTGCAGCGAGAGGCAGCCTGGTCTACAACGTCCTTGTCCGCAGGAGACAGGCTTTCTCGGAAAACAGCTGAGCCACCACACCTGACCACTGCGTGACGTGGGGGCTCCAGCTGAGTTGCTGCAGCCGGGCAGGAAACATCCATTCACCTGAAACGTGACAGTCTGATGGTGCTCAGTATAAAACAGAGGGCTGGAGTAGTCCACACACCACCCCACGTGAAGCAAGGGACAGACCTACCAGAGTATAAAAAGGTCAAGCAGAAGCTCAAAGGCACAGAGCAGAGCGTCCACCTTCCACATGTGCGCATGCACGCCCACAAGTGCCTATTAGAAACTGCAGGAGCCATCGCTCAGGCAGATGGTGATGGAAGTGGGCTGTCAAGCGTTTCGCGCTCTGCCGCCTGTCTGGCCGCTAATGCTGTGACTGCCACGCAGAGGACCATAGCACTGTGCAGCAGACCTTCAGCAGCACCACCTCCAGCATTTGAGAAGTGAGTGTGGGTACTGCAAGAAGGAAAGAGAGGAACCTCTCCTGCACCTCTTGCTCTTTCAACTTCTCAGAACAAGCCATTTAGTAATTTAGCTTTTTGCTTCTAACTTTACTTCTCCAATCTGAAATAATCTTACAAGCGTAAACAGTCGCAAGAGTAACAGCAAATTGCTCTTTACAAGTCTCAATATTTACCCAGTCTATGCCATTCTCTAAAAGACAAGTCATTTATTAGCTGGCAAAATGCCCATGGATGGCAATGACAGTCAACCACATATTTAAATATGACCCACCAGCTCTCTTCTTGTGATACAGTTTACAGAATTGAAGGATTAAATTCCTGCTCCTAAGGTCAATTCCTGCTCCTAAGGTTACAAAAAACCCAACAGATGTACAAAGGAAAAGTTTGTCCCTTTCTTTTATTAGCAAATTCTTCCCTTGTTCACCCAAAATGCAGAATATGAGAGCTATAGGGAAAAAAGAAACCTCCAAAATTTTTCACAGAACTAGATATGATTTTTAAATGAAAAACAATACAGTGCTATTATCTTCATATCATTCACTTGATATGACTGTCCTTATTTTTCCACGGAAAAGCCGAAGACCAAATTTGCAGTGAAAATCGTGCACCAGGCATTGCCCATGACCTCACCAAGAGCAATGAATTTCCTAATAGAACTCCCAAACAAAGGTGCAGATGGCATAAGATTCATGGTCCAATACATCCTTCTGGTTTATCACAATTTAAGTAAGTGTCCTGGTTTCGGCTGGAATAGAGTTAAATTTCTTCCTAGTGCTGCGCTTTGGATTTAGTATGAGAAGACTGTTGATAACACACTGATGTTTTCAGTTGTTGCTAAGTAGTCTACTAGTCAAGGACTTTTCAGCTTCCCATGCTCTGCCAGGTGCACAAGAAGCTGGGAGGGAGCATAGCCAGGACAGCTAACCCAACTGGCCAATGGGGTATTCCATACCATGTGACGCCATGCTCAGTATATAAATAGGAGGCATGGTCCAGGAAGTAGTGATCACTGCTCAGTTATTGGTCGGCGGGTGGTGAGCAATTGCATTGTGCATCACTCATTTTGTATATTCTATTATTATTATTATTATCATTATTATTATTTTCCCTTCCTTTTCTGTTCTATTAAACTGTCTTTATCTTAATCCTACTAAGAGAAAGCCTACTATGAAAATGTTCCCAGCAAACAGGATGAGAGAGCATTGAAACATATTTGAGAATGGGAGAGACAAAGTCTTCTCCTTTTTGCTCCCCATCTCAGATTTGCAGCTATATTATACAGAATTAAAAAGATACCTATTTCTCAGTTCCCTATATTATCATACACAGCAATTATCTTAAACCCTTCATAAATGCTCGTGGTTTACTCTTCCTCTTCACTGAAAAAATAAAATACAAACTAATATCATGCTTTAGATTCCAATGGTTTGCCTGTGCTCTTTGCAAATTTCTCTAGTAATGCCCAAGGTTCACTACGTTCTGGGAAGGAATGCAAAATGCCACATAATGAAGAGGATAACTATCAAGGAAGATGCACTGAGAAAAATGATCACCACCTGATAAGGCAGAGCGCACATAACAAATGCCCCGATCAAACGCGCATGCGTACCTAATCTGTTGGAGGGGTTCCTTTTGAAGAGGGCTCGCAGCAGGCTCTGGGCTTCTATGCTCAAGAACTGTGGCATTCCCAGCTTGGCTCTGAAAGAACACAACACTTGAAAAGAAAATAGATTTTTCACAAATTTTCTCCATCCCACTGTGGTTTAAAAAGTGGAATTGTAGTAGTCAGGATGGGCAGACGCATGAATTTGCATTATGTGAAGCATAATGCAATACAGAGTGAGGACCTGATCTTGCTCTGTTGAAGCTAAAGAAGGTTTTACCACTGGCTTCACTAGGGGTAGAGTAGGTTTAATGAACTTCATAACACCTTTTGCAACCTAAATATGTAATTTTCCTACAGATTTTTTTTCATTTTTTTAGCTTGCTGGAATAAATTTGGGAATCAAGAGGAATTTAAACAAACAAACAAAACTTCATGAAAATAATTATACTAAACCACATGTTGATTAAAGAGAATAAAACTTTTCCCTTGGCAATTCACTGCTCCAGAGAAAAGATGTAATATTGAGCAAAGATAGGCTTCAAGCACTTATGTCTGCACTTAACACTAAACGAAGGGGAAATTTGCAAAGGAAAAGGTTTGAAACTTGGCAACAACAAAACATAAGCTGTCCTGCAGAAATTTGGATGTTCCTACTTTTGTGTGGATAATGACATTCTTTATTATAGAAAGTAAGATACATTTCTTTTGTAAGGCCCTCTCAGTAATTCACTTCCTACTATTTATCCTGAAGGCAATTTTAGAGCCACATGCAGGCATCAGCTGTGCATGCCTTACCAAATTCCTGCGTTACCCTTCATATACTTAGGAACTATAGGCTGCCGGGAGGGTACAGTTAACTCATAGTTAGAGGAACGAAAGCAGTTTCGGTACTCACTTGAGAATGAGTGCCATTGTCTCCTTTCTGTCTTTTCCCTGAAAGGGCAACGATCCCGTCAGCATCTCGAACTGTGGAGTAACAAAAAAATGGTAAACCAAATGAGCGTTCAGATGGTCTGCACAGCCGATAGACACCACATACTTTCTAATTCCAATACAACTGAACACTTGAGGAAAAGAAATTGTCCAACAAGCTGTACTTCAGAAAAAAATGACACAGCAGTTCTGGATTATGCAGAACATGAAGGACCAATGTGAACGTTTTGTTCAAGATTCTTGTTACAAACTGTTTAAACTGATACTTGGGGTCAATTTTGGTATGTTTGGGAAGAAGTGTCATATATGCTGTCTCCTCCAGCACCCATTTTATGGCCAACGCTAGAGATGAGATATTTGGCTGGAGGGACCCTTTGTCTGAATGGGTCTGGCTGTTCTTAGATGTTTGGCATGGACTGTGGTGCAAGGAAAATGGGTTCAACGTGCCACTCCCCGTCTTTTTAGCTTGAGTTGAACCACCTTTTCGATTGTATATTTGCACCACTTAGAGACACCACTGCTATACTTTGCAGGAGAAACATGCACAAACCCCACATTCTCAAGGCATTTGAGCGTGCTTTTTTCTCTCCTGCTTTGGTTCCCCTGACTGTATTCAGTGATGAATTTTGCAAGTGTCACATTTAACTGAACCCAAATCTCAAGCAAAACTCAGCAATCATCATCAATTATTTGCCTAACCCACACATGAAAACGTCAATCATTTATGGTTCCTTTGAAACAGATTAGTGCTTTCAGTAAATTTGACAGGAATTTCACATTTGTAAAAAAAAAAACAAAAAACAAAACCAGCCAAAGAAGCTTGCCTGATATGGATTCAATACCAGGTCTTTCACGCAGCTCTTGCCACAATGTTTCATGGGGGTATGAGTGGCAGCTGGTTCCTCTGACTAAGGGATGATGAAGGTTATGCATCACCAAACACAAAGGCACCAAGAACATGATACAGCCCGGGCACAAAGGAGGACAATGTCCACTGAGGGTAAGGAGAACTGTTACTTGCTTATGTCTGTGACTCAGGCTTTAGATCTCTTCTACTATAATAAGTACATACTAATTAATATTTGTTGCTATAACTAAATACCTATATATAAATATAATTAAATAAATAATTAAGGCAGGACAGACTCTGCAACTCTTATGTAGTTTTTGCACCTTATCATACAAGTAGTTTCACTGCTCTTAGGAAGCACATTTGTGCAAAAAAGGATCCTTTCATTACCAAAACCGGCGTCAGACTGCCCCACAGCCTGAATCTTCCTTTTTCCCACACTAAATATAGCCTTACCATAAGAAAAATATAAGAAAGCATTAGAAAACTGTAACCGTGAAACTGTTATGCTAGTTCTGGGAGGAGGGCAGAGGAGAGGTTTAGAAGCCAGATAGCTAATTGACTATAATTAATTGAAGGATTAATCTGCATTAGTAACAAATTACCTCAGTGCAATAAAACACATAGTAGAAACATGGAAAAAACACTTTTAAAAAGTGTGTATGGCTGACATATAAACAAGATTTGGAAAACACAAATGTGTGAACTCCTGCTTGGTCTAGGAGAGTCAAGAGAAGACCTGCCTGGTAGAGCTGGAGGAAAGCAGCTTGTCTTCTAGAGAGAAACATGATAGGGAGAATTTTTAAAACTGCCTAAATGACACTGGAGCTCAGGCACCATTTTCAATGTAATTCTGACCTATTAGAGCCTTAGTCCTGATAAAACTGTTCAGAAATACTGGGGATGAAGGGCAGAGAACATTGCTTCCCAGGGCAGCAGCAGAAGTGGCACATACTGTACCAAACCCTCCTCACGATTTCTAAAGAGTTTACGTTCAGGGTAAGTACCTAATGTTCACTTACACTTGCTCATGTTACTTTGTTGTTATAATAAATCCAATGTAACAGCATTAACAATGACTGGTACAGCTCATTTATTTTGGCAGAAATGGGCTTGACACTGCTGATGCAGATGATACAGATATAAGAAACTGTTGGGTCAGTGCCTACATRGGAAGAAGACAACTGTAGCTCTCACCCACCACGATATCACAGAAAGATGTGCTAATGCACCGTGGATGCAAGGGGCCAAGAAACCTGAAGTCAAGAAATTCAGATGCCGTGTCCAAGAGAGGGGAAGRAAGGAAAAAAGAAATTTAAGTTGCAGGAGGCAGCAGGGGAAATGACTGTCCCGGAGGCTGCAGGGAATATTTACTGCGCTGCACTAATGGCTAGCACTTTGTTACCACGTCTCCAATTACGCAGGTCTAATGTTGAGATTAATTCAGATTCAGAAGAAATGCACTTAACATCAATATTTAAAGTGAAAGGCAGCTACAATGAGTTAAATGTACCAGAGCTTTTTACTTCAATGAACTTAACTGAGCAGTAGCTGGAAGCAAGCACCAGTTTCTCAACTGCAGTCCTGATTACATCTGTTGAAGGTTAAAAATGAAATACAACTGGAAAAAAAAAAAGGAAATAGTTCATCTCATCAGTTAAAGCTACCGCTTTACCACACAACAACCTGTTTTCCTGCTTATTTTTTCAAATAATCAAGAAACTTGCTAAACCTAAACATGCAAACAGAAGTGAGCAGTTGCTGCTAACATCCTTCCACATAAATACAGAGTTGTATGGGTCACAGCAGGTTGACAAGGATCTGAGCCTAGGTGTGATGAAACTCTGTAGTATTTTTGGCTATTAAAGCAGACACTATAGTTTTCCTAGGAGACTTAGTTTTCACTTTCTGCACTTCCCCATCTGTATAAATCACCTGTTTGCTCCTTGCCTCCCAATGATTTGCTTCTTGGCTATTCTGGAGGGCCACCTTCTGTTAGCCAGTACTTCAGAAAGCTTTGACTCCCTCCAACCTTGACTTCCTTTCTGTACCAATATTCAGCAAGAAAGGCGAATATTCCCTGTTCCAGTTCAGCTGCCTATTAAGAGAACCACAGAATTAAAGCTTGATGGGAAGGGGCCTCTGGAGTCACCTAATCCAGCTCCTGCGTAGGTCTTGACGTATGCAGTGCCTCTTTTCTCTAGTTTTCAAGGCAATCACCAGTAGGCAATTTCAGTAGGCAAAACACCAGCACTGGAGACCTCAGAAGGTACACATGTGGGAAGACGTTGGGAAAGAGGGACACATTTCCTGAGGGAATAGATTCAAGAAATGACCCTGGTAGGTCATTGAGGAAGATAATGAATGAGAAAAAATCCACAGCCTGGGGTAATTGCCAGATGAATCTTCCTAGCAGATGGAAGGAGAGCAGATTGTGCAAATTACTTCAGTCCAAGTCTGCTGAAGTATTGTGAGCCTAGGATAAAATTCAGGGTTACAAGGAAACCTGATATGACTCAGTTTGGGAGAGCAGAGAGAGACACTCTTGTCAGGACAGTCGGGCTCCCCTCTCAACGCTTCCAGTCATTTTCCAGGTAGCTGGGAGCCGGTCAGCTACTCAGTTTTACCATTTGTAAAATGCATTAAGTACTTTTCATTATTAGCCAAGTGTGAAGCATAATGAGTTAGTGTTTGCAAAGTGTTTGAATACCTTCACATAGCAGCTAGCATAAACATTCAAAATACTGTTCTTGAAGACCATCCCTTGCACTGGGAATAAAACAAGTGTTATCATGGGGTTTTGTAAAAGAAGATCGTATTGCTTTGATGTCTTGTATTGATTTTTCCAATGCCACTGTACAGTTACTACAAAATTACTACAGAGCTGACTACTTTGTCTAGATACCAAAAGGATATTTTATTTTCTTGTGAAGACTTCACTACTTACACATTCACTACATCGCTGACAAATATAAACACATTTCTTTTCATTTGGGACTGCCTACTGAGTCATCACACCCCTGCTTTCTCTAATTATATTCCCCTCTCTGCTCACATGACTCTCAAAGGCGTACAGTGTTTTTTTCCTGAACTCAAACAGATACAACTTCCATGAGGTCTGTGGCCTTTTAAATCAGCTGTTACAAAGAACTACAAAACCACTGCTTTGAGAGGTCTTCCAAGAGACTTGTGCATGTTATATTGTGCAGACCAGTTTATCTGGGCTTCAGAGATGGCAGTGTGGGCATCAAGGCTCTTGCAGCGCAGCTGAAAAGGTATTAGTCATATACATGACTTGATGCAAAGCTTTTGTAGAATATGTCCTATCCAAAATCTCCAATGCAGTGAGTAAGATGCAGGAAGGCAGAAAACGAAATCTGTCCGGTCAAGATAAACCACATAAATTCACCAGCATAAACTTTTAATTGGGTCCCAGCAGCTGTCATCACATACTAAATGAGAGGCAGGTACTGTCATCTGGAATGCTTGGAAAGGGTGAATTTCAAGATTTGTATAACTATACCCATTGACACATACTAAGCTATCAGAAAACAATTCAAACACACTGAGCATCAAACGAACAGAGCAGATAAGAGTTTTAGTTTTGTGGCCTGTGCCAAAGACTTAGATGGTGGTAAATGACGTTCTACTGTTGTTGATAGTAAAAATCCCACTGAGTAATAATTAATAACATAATTAATAACAATAATTAATTAGTAAGACAAGACAGAATTTAGTCTTTTTCAGAGAAGTTTGTTTTGATATTAATAATCACAACATGCCACATTTAATGTTCCTTCAAGGATCATTCAGTTTGATTCTAGACTGTGCCCTGGTTATTGCAGGTTGGCAAGGAGCTGCTAGCACAACCCAACTCTTCATACTGTAGCATTAATCCCTCTTCACAGAATAAAACAGACAAGAGAGTGTTTGGTTGCTCTTCTGGCTACGTTACAGGCCATTGTACCACTATCTGCCTCATATGTTCCCTCTATTAATCAAAATTTTAGGCATGAAAATTACACTATCACATTCACTTCCTTTCAGTCTGTGGATATGCCACCAACTGGTATATTTGCTGTGTATATTTTGCATCATACTGCAAATTACTTAGAGAGAAATGCTAATAAGTCATTTGGATACCATTTCATTCTCTTCAGTTTTTCAGACTGGCAGAAAAACAGCTTCCCTAACAGAACATACAAGTGACAGACCAAGGAAAACAAGGAGAGATGAGCAGAGCGAAAGACAGCACCAGAAAATCCTTCTGCACTTTTAGTGTATGGAAATACCCTTTTTCTGCCCCAACCAGTTAATTGTTAAAAAGTAAAAAAGATTGAACCGATTAAAGCTATTTTCCTCCAAGATGTCTGGTAGCACTCAAAGGCTTAAAGCATTAGCTTACAGTTAAAATGCTTTTACTCTCTTTAACTCATCTCCTTTTATATGGATTCTTATCCTTTCTCTTTCTAATATATTAAATCCCTGGGGGAGGGGATGAAAAGAGAGATGGAGGGGAAAAAAAAATGAAAGCCTAGCAAAAAATAGGCAGGAAGGAGTGAAGTTCATTAGCAGGTGAAAGAAGAACAATCTATGGACCAAATACACGACGATGTCTTTTTAAGTGGAGACAGACAGTGAGAAGGCACAGCTATCCTCCAAAACTAAACATATAATAAAAAAAAATTAAAAGATTGGGAAATATTTATTATATGAGACATAACCTATTGATTTTCCTGTATAAACATATGTGGTTCAGAAGCGCTGAGCATCCACAAATGGATTTGTGGCTACAGAAGATAAGGATGTTCCACTCCTTTTAAATTGAGGTAATAAATTACATTATTTACTTAGATTAACTGCTGTCAACCAGCTAGATCAGTGATGTAGGCCCTCCCCACTCCAAATTTTCACTAGTTTTCACACTGCTTCCTGTCTGTACTTCCTTTGGTGACACCAGTTGCCTACTTAGGGTAAACAACATTTAAACTCACTCTATGGATTGTGGACTGTAGTGTAATATATAGCTACCTAAAATAGCTTTCATACCACAGGAAATGGAGCTATATTAGAAGAGCAGGTTGCTACGTTAATTTATGCTTCTGCCCTGGTTCTGCAGGGGAGCCGTGGTGAGGTGCACGGTGAGGTGCAGTGCTGCGCTGCGTTGCGCTGCCTGTTAGTGGCCGTGCACCGAGCACTTGGGTAGACCTGCAGCCTGCACGCTTTAGGAGAGAGCAGCGTCACCTTCATTGTCTGAACATACCCCTGTGAGAGTAATAAATGCTCAAGGGACAGCACTGTGCTTGATAAAACGACGCTAGGAATAATTGCTTCAATAACAATTTCAATAACAACTTCTTGATCTTCCCTTCATCATCCTCAGCAACAATGGCACCACAGGCTGAAGAGGCTGTACAGGTGCAGGAGGGACCAGGTTAGCGCCTGAAGACCTAATTTGAGATGGCTGGCGTGTGGAGGGTTCAATACCTCTCCGAAAAACTTTCCTGACACTGCATCCCAGTCCTTCTCATAAGCCAAGCAGCTCCACTGTAGTTATTAGATATCTCTTGCAGAGCTCTTCTTGGAAAGTGTCTTCCAGGGCCTCACTTCTTAAGCAGTGGGGAGCTTTCTCCTACTTCCCAGGCTAACTATATTTCACAATGAGTTTATTCCTATCTGTTTTTAGGGAAACATTACTCTTCGGCTTAAGTAGCTCCTTTCTTTTCATGGTGTTTTTCCCTGTGAGGTATTCATAGATGGTACAGGTACTATACCATTATTGGACTAAAAAACACCTTCAATTAATGCATTTCCCCTGCAACATTGTATCAAATACTTTATTACAATGCAGGCTCATGAGATTCACTTCATTTACTTTGTTCAGAAAAAGATGGCTATATCATCAAGTAAAATATCAGATTAATCTAGCATGACTGATTTTTGGTAAATTCATATTGCGTTTTAACTAACTTTCCATTGATTTCCATGTACAAAAAATGAATTAGCACAGTTTCAAATATTGATTTCATTTAAACTACCTCCAGAACAGCTTGCAAGACTCTTCAAAGTTACGCAACAGYGTGGAAAAACTGCTACTTTTGTATAGTGTTGGGGAATGGGCATTCTTGCCCTCCATGCCAGATATTCCTCGATCACAAATTACCACTGCTGAGCAGTTACAATTAGAATTTCCCCTTCAATAGTTAATCCAATGCAAAGACGTGAGAAAAAGATGAATTCCTAACTGTTCCTCTGTGACAATTAATAGATTTGTGTCTGTTTCTAGTGATTTCCTCCCTGTGAAGAGAAGTAATTTTAAAACTGTTTCACATATGTCAGTTTAAAACCAGCTTCAGCATGCAAACAAAGGACAAAGCAAACATCCCAAGCTAGTCATAATCAAGAAACAGCAAAATGGTACAGAAGAAGAAAGGAGGACGACATTGTGCCCATATGTATTTGTTTTCTTTTCCCACCCGGAGAAAAGAGAGGTTCTTGAGTGACAGTCTCCCACCAGCTAATAAGACTGACTAGAAATCCACTGCCAGATAGTCCAAAAACTACCTGATTCTCATTAGTGGAACAAGAGTCAGCGATGTTGATGTGAACAAGATAGATGAATGATAAAAGAACCACTGAGGACCTGTGAAACATTCAGAGTGCCCTCTAAAATACGTCCTTTTAAATCTATATTTTGCAGAAAGAAAGAGTAAACTTCTGAGTTTCTCTGAGAGGATATCCCTAACCTAAAAATTGCTGACTGGGGAATTGTTTCCTAACTGGACCACATTAGTAGCTAGGCAGATGTTTCTTCTGAAATTCTTGAGCTCTTCTGAGCTTGCCCTACCCTCTTTCTGTGGAATGGAAATATTCATGGCTCACGGTAACTGAGACAGCAAAGGACTACAAGAAGGAAGAGAGAGAATCTGGGGCCAAATGCTACATCATATACTGCCAGGAGCAGCTGGTTCCCTATCATTGATGCAATGAAAATGATCAAGCAATCATTACACATCTACTTTCCTACCAATCCTTAATTGTTGAAAGTGATACTTTTTATCTGAGGGGTCTGATCACTCCTACAGCCACCCCTCCAACAAACAAACACAACTTTTCCATTACCATGAGTACGCCGAAAGACCACCAGTCAGCACTCTGTGTGTGTCCCCGGCGGTTGACCACCTCTGGGGCCATATACTCTATTGTCCCACAGAACGAATACGCTCTCTTGTCATGGTCGATGGCTTCTTTACTCAGGCCAAAATCTAAATAAATTGAAATAAAAAAGACTTGTCAGATCTTATTTACATTTTTGGTCACTTAAACTGTCCAAACAAAATACACCCACCAGCCAATGAAGACCCCTTCTTTCTGCATGCAGAAAGGCCACAGGCACATGTGCGCTGAAGCCCTGCCTAAGTGGAGTGCCTGGTTGGCATTTGTTAATACGTCCTGAAAGTAGGTATATCATTTTCTCTGTTCAGAATGAGGTTCCGGCCCAAAGCAGAAGACAGAGTTTAAATAGTTTTTTTTTTTWAAAAACTGTTTAAATAGACAGAAATACATAGTTCAGGTTTGATGAAGACAATGCTGGTAAGGATTCTCACTCAGATAACCAAAGCATTAGGAAAAATAATCCCAGATGGACACGAGTGAAAAGAATGGCCAGCCAGCACCTCCAGGGTGGCAAAGGGATGTCTTTCCAGGTGTCCTCTGCACAGTGAAAATTCAGAGAATTTAATCTGGAGTAAGCAGTCCTACTGGAACCACCCTTCCATCCATGGTGGTAGGCAGCCAAGSCTGCATGCTTCACATCAGTCAGCAGTACAATTTTACTAAGAAAACGCTATGTTCTCCATCTGCTGTGCAGCACGGGTGCTTGACGAATTGCCAGAGAAGAGAACCCCAACACTCAAACTCTTCTGGCTTCTGAGTTTTTGTAAGCAAACTCTTTCCACGCAAAGATCAAGATGCATGGAACATACTGCAGAAGAAAACTCAGCTTGTAGACATTAAGTTTTCCATTCCTCACATACCTGTTATCTTAATGTGGCCCTCTTCATCAAGAAGAATGCTGTAAAGCAAAAAAGCAAACATTTATTCATTAGGCAGGCACAGAGTGCAGTTAACAAACATGAATAAAACATGTTTAAGACAGGTAAGGAGATATGCAAGACTCAAATACACGTGTAAACAAACCCCCAGTGGATTATATGCCTCCAGAAAGAAAAATGATCCTCAAAAGTCTGTCTAATCTCATGTCGGAAGCAAACACAGCCTGCGGTAGTTGCGTGGAGAGCCTCCTCCTTACTCCATAGCATGCTCAGGGTGGGCATGCAAACTGAGCTCAGAAAGAACAGGGTGTTCAAAGCCAACAACTGCAGAGTATCTGCTTCCAGCAGGAGAAGGAGTGACAGGTTTTCTGCTCTTCTCAAAATAATAAAGGCAAGCACACAAATAATCAGGGCTTGGACTCACTAGACCTAAAATTAACTCCAAAGGTAGATATGCTCATGCTGAAGTAATAAAAGTGATCGTAGAGCATAATGACTAGTCACAGCCTAACTGCAGGGATCTCAGCCCCTGCTAATTTATTCTGTCCAGAAGCATAAATGAAAATTCAGCCTGGAAGCCAAGTTCAAGTGTTCTCACGTTTGCCACCTGCCAACATATTTTATTCTCACAAAGGCAGTCCAACATTTCTGTGAGAAAAATGACTGTAGCTCACAAAAAGCATTGCTAGTTTTTATGGAAACAAGAAGGAACACTGAAACTGAAAAATAATGATTTCTGGTAACTTTTCTGTCTATAAATACCGACATCGATACAGTAATGAGGGTGGTGTTTCTTCAGTTCTAGTTTTAGTTTATTTCTCTCTTCAAAGTGGTCTAGCGAGGTGTCAGCTATTTTTATATTTCCCTTCTCTTAGAGAGTAACTTTAATCCAATTATTCAGGAAGAGAATAAGACAGAAGTGAAACAAACACATTGGGCTATACTTTTGTGAAAGGTTGTCTCTGTACTGAAACATAATTGAAAAGAGATGATCTTCTGTCATTCATTTGTGTGTTTAGAACAGACTGTTACTGTGTAACTCATCAAACAAAGGCCAGCAGCTGAGTCACTACTATGTGTTCAATAATTAAAGCTTTTTCTTCTCGATAAAAGCATCTTTACCTCTATTCTTTTTCCCCAGATTTCTTGAAGAGGCATAATTTTTAAGTACTAGCCTATAACAGGCATGTTTCAATGTATTTTTGTGACTGCAATCCCTAAATGAGAGGCTTGTGCTTCAGAAGAGAACAGAATAAAACACCTGCCAGTGTGGAAGTGAGCGTGAACGTATGGACTCCACAGTCCTGGCTCTGGAAAAACGGCACGGGGGAGTACAGCTCACAGAAATCACACAAAATTTTGCCCCCACCCAGAAAGCCCCTGTGAATAGCAATGCAATTCAAAGGTTGTGGAACTTTCCCCAGAAACATCAATTTTGTATTTCATAGATTTCCTATTTAAAATCCATGCTGCTCTTCTATATATAGAATATATGTTTTTCATACCTTAGCCCTCATTAGAGGGTTCATACCTTACCCTCGTTAAAGGGATGGAGGCAATACCAACGCAGCTATCAGACTGAAAATACTGTCTTAGGTTAAGTGAGCCAGAAGCATATAACAGACTTTCTCACATTGGATGTTTGCATGAACAGCAAAATGAATGGATCCTGGTTTCCTATGGATGGATGTGTATCCTATATCCCCTAAAACCTGATCTGCAGTTCCTGCCTCTGTCTCGTATTCCCTAATCACCCTTACACGGTGCCCTCAGCTGCCTGCAGCTTCCCCTGTGGCCCCTGGCAGCACCCTTTGGACAGCTGGCTGTTTCCACATTTGCCATCTGCCAACACATATAACGCTACGGTTGTGAACTGAAAATTACATTTTATGCAAAAACAAAAATATATGCTATCAGTGAGATAAAAGATAACTGTTGCACTGAATTAGCTTAGAGTGATACTAAGAGGCAAAGAACAATGTACCTCCTTCTAAACATCCGAATTACAACCACAGACAAATAGCTGGCCTTTGACTGTAGAAGCAAACTTACTATCTGATCATACTTTGTCTTCTCTTTTTATCTTTATCACTTTACAGTTCCTTTTTATCCCACACTGTCCGTAGTAGAAATTCTATTGTGACAATCACAATTACTTTAGCTATGGTTTGCAGGATCAGCTAATCTGAAATAAGCTAGTATTATTTTTCAGGAGGGAAAAAAGAACAAGTTGTTAACGTGGTTCAGGCTTGAGAAAAATCTTTCCTCTAAATCAATGTTTTGAAATTATAAAGAACATAAGAAGTAGACTACTTTTAAATGTTAAACTAGGCTAAAATCCCATTGAGTGATAATTTTTCACTATGAGATGTTTCCATTTTATTTGTTCAGTTTAAGGTTTGAGTGTGTTTACGGATACTACCATTGTCAACCTGTTCTTTATTTCAAAACAATAACAATATTTTAGCCTCAGGATCATCCCACAAACATTCAAACTGCTTTAATTGACCTCAGTTTAAAGTATGCCTTGAGAAAATAAAGGCTGAAAATCTCCACGTTATAGGCTGGGAAACTAAGCTAGTAGCAGGGGAATGACATACTCCAAGTTACAGGAGAAGCTCATAGTAGAGCTAGGACTGCAAACACCTTAGAATTTTTTTTGCTGCAACTTTAGCACAGGGATAAAAAGCCTTTGTTATTAGTTGTTGACATTATTTTATAGTGACTCTTAAATCAAGGCCATAGCAATTCTTTCCCATTTCTCTCGCTCTCTTTATATTTTTGCTTTGAGTCTTGTCTTTTAGGCTTCACTTTCAACTCCAATATACCCAAATCATTGTGAAATTCTGCCAAATCTATTAAAGCTGGAACTCTGGGGGGTTTTTTTGATGATTTAAGTGTCTTTCCAAGTCATCTCAGTTGTGCAGAAAATTCAACACACGCTTTATGTTTTTCAGAAATCGTAGCCAAAATTTCAGGTTGGAAAGAAAACCTGAAACTTCATAAAGAGTGTTGAATTTGATTGCAGGCTTTGTTATGAAAGTACCAGATAGAGTGAAGTATTCAAATATCTCCCAAAGAGATGAAGTTTCTCACAATCTGTCCACCTTTTGTGACATTTCAGTGTTTGCATGACCCCATACTATCTCACCATGCTGAACAGTCTTACGCCAAACTCATCTCTGCTATAGCTTCATTGACTGCTTACTTCGATGGAAGATGATGGTGATTTTACACCAAAAGTCTTTGTCCTTTACAGATTCTCAGATCTTCCCTCTCTACACAGGGCAGCTATGTTCTTGAACGAATTGCCATGGTTTACAACATGATGCATTAAGCAGCGGTGGTTTGGTCTTTTTTTAATATAGTCACAACAATTCAGGAGTTGTTATATGAGCAGTTATATGAGCTGTCCCTTGTACAGACAGCTGAGGGCATTACAACGTAAACCACTCCTTGTTAATCAAAGCCCCTACGACAGAACTATATCAAGGTGCATCTGGATACCTGGAGATAGAAAAGGCAAAAATAAATAAAAAAATCTGTGCAATCTCAGAAGGTAGAGTTACTTCTAAGTTACTCATACCCTTAAACCACAGCATGAGAAATAACATATGCATCATATACTACTTTATAATAAGTTCCCATTTTTCTAGTTCAGTATAGCCATATTTAATAGCTTGATCCTGCAGTTCTTAAACAAACATGACTCACCATGTAAGTAACTCCACTGGTTTCAGTGTGACTGAACAGTACCTTGTTCCACAAGGGATGCCACTGAAACCACCAAGACAACTCAAGGAAAAGAATTTGGCTGCAACAATTTAAGGGAAGAAGCATCTTCTTGTTCTAAACAAGACTTTAACCAGAAAACTCAATTGCACTTGCCTTTTTGAAGTAATTACAGCTAACTTTATAGCAACTCCCAGAGTATATATTCTGCTTGCACTTAAAACTAATTCATAGCTTTGAATTGTTGATACGGATTTTTGCTCAGGGAATCTTAAAAAAATGCCGAATTTTAACATACTGAGGGTGTGGTCTAAACAGTGCTATTTTCTAACTAGTCTTCTTTGACATAAACTATTCCGACGAACAATCGGAAGCAATCTCAAATCTATTAGTAGTTACTTTTGAGACCTTCTGGAGGACAGTGAAAGCACTGAACAATGAAAGAAGGTGCGTATCTATGAAAATGCCATACCTATCTTTTAACAAAGGGGCAGAGAGAGAATTCGGAAATTACAAACTAATTCATTTATCTCCAGCTCTGCAAATCTGATAGAGTAAACCTTGTGCTCTAATCAGACTGGTAATGCTTCTCCTGAAGATGTGGGTGCAATTCTGCACATTGCACTTCAAAGGAGATATGGATCAAGAGAAACCAAAGTGGGGGAATGAGAATGACTGAACACCCAGAAAGACTGACTGGTGAAGAAGAGTTTGGTAGCTCGACTGTTTAGGGTACAAAAGAAAGGTCTGAGGACACGGACGTGCTTGCAGTCCCCTGAGGCTGATGCTGAGAGCAGAATGAGCTGGCTGGGGAGCCTAGGAGGACCGGCCAAGGAGCAATGGCCTGCAACTGCAGAGAAGAAATTTCACATTAGCTATTAGGAGCAACCTTCTAGATGTACAACTGGTGGAGCACTGCCAAGAGGCCTCCCATGGAGACCACAGAGTCTCCACCAACTGTTTTAAAAATAGGTTAGCAACACATCTGTAATGACCTTGATATATTTCACCCTTCTCAGAGGCAAGGGGAGGATGAGAACATCCTGGGATGGTCCTAAATTTCTTTTATCGTTTTATTTAGAGAGCTATCCTTTCCCAGATGTAACTCAAAAATATAGCACTTTTTTCCCTTCAGAATGAATATTTTTTTCTGCTGTACCTGTTTTTTTACTCTAAACCTAAAGTTCCAGTGAAATCATAGGCTGTCATGCTCTACTGTTCTAGGCATGGCTACACATAGACTTTGCACTTACAAAGTTATTTTTAAAGGATATGGTTTTCAATGAAACAGAAGCCTTGATTTATCCCCAGGTATGAACTTCAGTTATACCAGTCTGGGTCATTCCCTTTCCTGTACAACAATTGTTATATTAATGTAAAGTAATTTTATACTATGACAGTTGTATCCAGATTCAACTGTACCACTGGTATCTATTTAACTATACATCAAAGACCATAAACCATACATTCAAAAGTTAGGAAATACCAGAAGGAGGCCTGCCACCTTAACTTTACACAGTGATCTCACTGTATAAAGGTCTTTAATTGCATGATGATACTTTTTGTTTTCTTCCAGAGAGCTCTTGCCTCAGCTGGCAGAACAGATAATGTACTCAGGGATTTTAACAGACTGGTACAGTGAAGGGGATGGCTGGCTGGTCTCAGCTCAGACGAAAATGCACAGAGAACTGGGTTCCATCTTTGCCTTTTCAACATGTTTCTATGTGACAGCGGCAAATTAGTGACACCTTCCTTTCTTAGCTGAGCTCTGATTTCTCAATTCACTTATCCCTGATTTGAGAGACTGCAGTTTGGTCTGCAGAAATTTTAAGTGTTCTCACTTGCAACTGAAGTCAGCAAAAGATGTGCTGTGAAATGCAAAGTGACACATACTGCTGAGAACTCTGAAGAATCAGGCTCTCAGTATTGCAAATACAGTGAATAGTTTTGACATGCACTTAATTTTTCTCTCGGTTTCTAACTTCTCCTAAAGCAAAAAATTACGGCATGTGCCTATAAATGTAACAGCACCATGACTTATATTTGAATATACAGGCTCATATTTGGATACCTTCTAATAGCAGTTTCATACATCATGTGTTAGCTTAAAAAACAGCTTCATCTAACACCAGAAAGAAAAGTAGTGTGTGATTCATAGTAACACTCACTAGAAACAAAGTTTAAAATGGAAAACCTAAATTGGAGTTATTCTATTATGTACGTGTTTGTTGATGCTGATTGAATAAAACAGCAATTCAGAACGAAGTAGAAACCGAAGAGCTGCTGGCAGACGACGCAACAGCACGTGGCAGTGGCAGCTATGGCGCGACCGCTGCCTACCCGCATTTCATACTGCGTAACAAACTGCTGCCTTTATCCCTCCAGTGGTTTAATTTGGAGGATGACTTCCTGTATTTGCCAAAGACTCGGGTTGTCCTGGTTCTGGCTGGGACAGAGTTAACTCTCTTCCCTGTAGCTGGAGGGGGTGCTGTGTTTTGGGTTTGGYAATGAAARGAAYGTTGATGRCCYAYTGATGCTTTGGTTGTTGCTGGGTGGTGCTTGCACCGACAGCCTCCCCTGCTCTTCGACAGCCTCCCCTGCTCTTCGAGGTGCAGGGGGACCTGGGGGGGAGCATAGCYGGGGCGGTTGACCCAGCTGGCCAATGGGGTATTCTATACCATGTAACATCATGCCCAGCTTAAAAACCGGGGGCGGTTCCTTCGGGGGGAAGCGCGCAGTTCGGACGGTTGGTCTGGAACACGTGGGGGTGAGCAGTTGCGTTGTGTATCGCCTGTTTTGTATATTCTGTTATTGTTGTTATCATTGTTATTATCACTGTTCTACTTTGTTTTATTTCCATTATTAAACTGTTTTTATCTCAACCCGTGGGTTTTCCTCCGTGTGCCCTCCCAATCCTCTCCCCCATCCTACCGGAGTGGGGGGGTGAGCGAGCAGCTGCTTGGTGTTCAGTTGCTGGCTGGGGCTAAACCACGACAGGGTTTTCATTTTTGGTTGCATAAATGGGCAAGACTGCAAATTTTGGTCACTTGAGAAAGGGTCTCTAGCCCAAAGGACTGAGAGCTCTGGTTATGTACATCTGTATGAATTCATATTGTACTACTGCTATTACTGTTGTAACCAAAACATAAAATTGAATTTAAAGTTTAAATCACATAGTTCTGTGTTGTAGGTAAATAGCCCCCCCTGCTTCAACTTCTCACCTACAAAATTCACCTTCCATTACTCTTGGTCTCTTATTATGTCCATGAGTGTGAAAGCAATAGCACTCCATTTTAAAGAAAGAGCTGCATATTAACCTCATGTCACAGAAGGAAAAGGCTGCTCTGCTGTTATACTTCGGGACTGTAAACAACAGCCAAACAGACTGCTCTCAGTGGTCATCTCTTTTAAACGATGGTGACCATTACATTAAAAAGGCTGGTAACTTTGAAATGTTGTATTGGAGCCACCACAGAAGAGGCAGGCAAAACAACAGGCAAGTGTCATGGAATAAAAACAATATCACATCACTCCCAGTGATAGCATGGAGGGTGTAATTTAGTCTATTGATGTACTGCAAAGAAAATATTTTGGATCATTAATAAAAGGGTTTTTGAAATCCTGATTATCATGCCTCTTGTGAGCTAACATGCACACGAGTTTTCAGAGATGCTCATTTACTTTAAACAATGACTACAATAAAACTTGTAGTGCCAATAAAACTTTGAACAGTGCCACAACATATTTCGTATGAGGTGGAAGTGGAGTTGCTTTGAGCGGTTTATACCACACCAAGGGGAAGGCCAGATTAAATGCTGCAAATGGAGAACAGTGGTACTGAAGTCAAAGGCACAGAGATCTGAATCCTACGCTGAGATCATTCACTAAACTGAAGGCCAGGCACACAGAGGCCACATCGTATTGGAATGGAGTCGAAGTATTTGGCCTCATGCTAAAATAATATAATAGGAAGACCCTACTCCTGATGGTAAGGGTCTCATGTATGGAGCCTCGCATATAAGAAGGAAGGCAGAGCCTCTGGCACCTTTTGACTTACTAGCATGACAAGGAGCAGAAACAACCTAAAAGCTCACGTATTTATGTTTCCCTTTGCTCTTTCTCATTAACTTATGTTTCCCTTTGCTCTTTCTCATTAACTTACTTTTCTGGTTTTAGATCCCTGTAAATAATTCCAAGACCATGGAGGTGGTCTAACGCCAAGGCCAGCTCAGCTAAGTAGAACTTGACATCCTCTTCTGTAAACATCACCTAGAGAGAAGGAAAAGGAGAACTTTTTTACTGGACAGTGGTGGGCTGGCTTGCGTTAAACAGATGTGGGGAAGGAATTGCCTAACTCGGGAATGCTGGAAGGACCATCATATCAGGTTCAATTTTCCATAATTTGTCTGAGCTCACATTAACAATTCTTACCAGATTCTTCTCATAAAACAAAACTTGATCTTTCGAGTACTTCTGTTCCTTAAAACATGCTGCTCTCATTTGTCTGTTTGATCTGTTTAGATGACATCATGTCRCAATAATATGAATAAGCTTCTAACTCCTTAGCCTTTGGAAATGAATGGCAAAATTCAATGTGTYTAGTGCAGCCCTTATTGCTTTCATATCTCTTAATTTGCTAAAAATCTTGGCATTTGTTTACCAAATTCCCACCAAATAATATGGGGTAACCTCTTTGGGGAAGTTAAATGCTTCTTATTTTAGAAACCAAAACACATTTAGTTCCCAAACATGAGCAGAATACACAGCACAAAGAGACTCAGAGATGGATTTAAACCCCCATGCATCGAGGGTTCAAGGATCTCAGTGCAGATGCCCTAAGCAACGATGTGCTGTCTAACATCCAGGGCCCTGTGAGGTCTAAACTGAGGGCAGTTGTTTTCTTTCTATAGCTGATATGGCTACTACTCACACTGCAAGCTCTGCTTTAGGTGTGAAGAAACTCCTGTAATCGAAAAAACATTAAGCTCAGAAAAATTGAGCTAAGACGGTAAGAAACCCCTTTGGTTCAACTTTCATTATATCCCAGATGATATTAACTTCTCTTTAATTAAATTTCAGTATGTACAGCAATAATAATGCAGAAAGAGAGGCTGATATATTGCATACACAATTGTCAATACTATGTATGACAGAAGTAAAATGAATCAGCTCARTAAAAATTTACATGTCATATATAAATGTAAATATCTACAGTAGAAGTTACCAAGCTTATTTTTAAATTAAGTCTCTGCTCTTGGAAAGGGGCAGCCACAATACTTAGTGCTCTGAGAAGCCGCAGAAGGCTGAGAGCAAAAATAGAGGATTCAGAGAATGGATGTCACATAATTTAATTAAGAATATCACTGCAAAGGCTAGAAAGAAAAAGGATACACAAGCAAAAACTCTGACTAAAATTTAATTGGTCTGAACATAAAAATTGCATTCATTACCCAAATAAATTTAAATTATTTATAAGGTTTAAAATAAATAATGTAGGCAAGAGATGAAATCAATAGAATCAGAGAAAATCTAATCTATACAGATATACCCAGCTAAAGTCAGATGTCTCAGAAAGATAGAGCAAGAGAGAGACAAGCTTTGCATGCACACATGCTGTAGTATACAGGATCTAACTGAAAGTCCACTGAAATCAATAGCATTGGACCAAGTCCGTAATTAACAAATTGCAAGCACTACAAGTTTTCCCATAAGGTCTTCCCTTGCGATACCTTGCCACTACTAAACAGCTGCAAAGTACAAGTAGAAAGATGAACTGCAAAGACTGAAAAAAGAAGTATGTACAAAAGGACTGTCAAGTTAAAAGGGCTCGTTCTTGATAGTATAAAGCAGAGAAATCAGCAGATTGCATTGGAAAAGCTTTGGGGAAAATGTGAAGTTTTAAAGGAGTACAAAATCTGAGCTGTTCTCTTTTACTTTGGAGTTCCCCAGCTGCATGGAACGTATAGCTGCCCTCTGTAGGCAAGAATCACTTTTTCTCTCTTCTCCCATGAAACCGGAGAGGCCCTTGCTAAGACAGCATGCTGTGTTGCTAACAAAGCCTGATTTCATGACGAACAGCAGAAGTATATTTTTATTTTATTTAATCTTTTCCCTCTTATTAAAAATAACTGCTGCCATGTACTAAGTACTTATATGAGTATCATTACTCGGCAGTGTAATTAACCTGTTGCTAATGTCTTCTCGCATTAGAAAACAAGCCCTGAAAGCAAATACTTGGGCTCCCAAGCTGTGGCGCACATAGCAGCCTGCAACATGTCACTGAACCGGGAATCAGATGGGAAAAAAAGGCTAGAGAACTTCTGAATGAAAGTACTGTTTTCACAGCTTTTTTAGTCCATCAGTAACYCCTCAAATCAAGAAGAGCAAGCATGGCTTCCTCTCCAGATGGCATCTGAAAGATCCCTATTTTATCTTTAAAGATTGTGCGTTAGGTGGTTGCTGGCACCCCTGTGCCCACAGCCTGGAAAGAGACCAAGGGCTGGGGACATCGTGTTGGTGACAGAGCACGCCAGGGCACAGACAAACCCCCGGGGCTGGCAGGGCTGCCTTGCCGCAGCCTCCCATRCTGCCTGCAGGACTCTCCGAGGCTAAATGCAGGAGGATGCACTGCTTCAAGCAATGCAGACAGCTGGCTTGGAGAGGCATGTGGAGACTTAGGCAAGCGCTAAATGAACCTAGAAAACCTGCCACTGCCGCTCTCTTCGGGCATTAGCGAGACTCAAGTTTGGACCATTTCCTGGCTGCCTTTTTCTCCAGCAGCAGCACCTCCCCAGGGCAGCAGCTACGGAGGACAGGGAAGGGATGGGAGCCCGGGGGGGTGACGGAAGCAGCAGCTGCCCCAGGCAGGCAGGAGGGTTCGGGTGCGACAGCCAGCCTCCGAGCCCCGGGGCGGCGCGTGGCCTCCGACCTGCTCCCAGCAGCTGCCGCAGGAGACAGCTCCTTCCCCGCTCGCCGGCTGATGCCTTGCTGTCTGCATGCTTGCTGCAGGGGTTGGCCCCTGACCTACGGCCATCTCTCCTTTCTGGTGGCAGCAGTTGTGATTTTCCAGCAGTTCTCTGCCCATGTCTTGGGCAAAATGTATTGAGGATTGATTTTTCAGACTGTTTCTCATCACATCCAAGACATATTTTGTGAGCAATGAGTCTGGGGCTATTTTGCTATGGGAATGGCCTAGTAGAGGTGCAGTCTTCTCCGACAGCAACGCTTACATGCTATTTGCTGCAGTACCTATGGCATAATTCAAATATGATTATTAAGAACACACTGAAAGATGCAAGATGATACAGCTCTATTACATATATATATATATATAGCAGGACTATTCCCAAGGCCATTTTTCATTCCCACAAACTTCATCTGAGTTCTGGAAATCAGGACAGTCTTTCATTTCTAAAGTTAAAATCTATCAGCTTACCTCTTTGGAGAGTCTTGTGAAAAGGTCCCCTCCCCGCAGGAAATCTAGTATTAGGTACAACTTTCCCTCTGTTTGAAATGCTGCATTAGAAAAGGATGGAGATGTTGGAAGTTTGAATCAAGATAAAGTCTCCAAAGAATTAATCTTGTTGACTAGCAGTGTACCATTCATACTATTAGCTTCCCTGTCATTTCAGCACCTTGAGAACAGAAAAATTTAATTTCTCTATAGAACTAAGCAATTGAACTTAGATGATGGGAAAAAATGGTACCAGCTGAGAGACAACGATGCATTACTAATATATTCCTTTCCATGTTAAGCACCTATGAATTAATATTGSTCTCCATTGCACAAGATACCAGGAGTCACTGAGGGCCAGGCATAGAGAGAAGCTCCCAGGTTTGTGTGAGGGGAGAGCCTGCACTATCCAAAATGTTCTCAGAATAATGGGACTCCTCAGGGAGCTGGTGAGGCGGGGGAGGGCAAGACACCACATTCATATACACACATATAGAAATTTGGACTGGTGCTGATTATTAAAAATAGKTTTTATTTAGATTCTCTAGTTTTCTAAATGATACCTGACAGCAGGCGAGGGGGTTGGCAGATGTATACTCACCAGCTACCCCACCAGCACAATCTACCACATTAGATTTTATGACAAATGTATTTTGATGGAGGAATGGCTAAAACCTACTCACACTGAAATTCTCCTTTAGCATAAATGAAGAATTTCACACAGGTAGCCCCTATGATTTTGTCAGAGACAGAGTCATAAGTAGACAGGGGGTTTCTGTATGAAATTATAACACATTTAGTTACAATTCCCCAACCAATTTAAGAACAAACATGAATTATATTTTATTATAGTTACCATAATGAAGCTTGACTATGAAAGGATGATTCACTTCTGCCAAAATATCTCTCTCCATTTTTGATCGTACCCGATCCCGAACTATAAAGAAAGAACAATAAGAACAGCGACATATTAAGAGGCAGCATTGTCACTGGATACAGTACTGGAATGAGGTTCAGGTGATTTGGATTCTGCTTCTTACTCTGCTGGCGGCTTGTGGTGTGACCTTTGGCAAATCACGCCACTCTCTGGTGTCCCCTTTTTCTGCCTGTCTTTTCTATGCAAAGAGTAAGCTCTTCAGGAAGGCACCCTGTCTTCCTCTGTAGAGAACTGCTCTAACTAAAAGGACTACAGTATTACAAACAACAGGAATGTGATTATGCTTTGCAAAAGAGAATGTTAATGTGAAAATTAAAACAATATAAAATTAATAACTCTATCTCATTTAAGATTAAATAGAATGTACCAGTCCCAGAGCTTGTCGGGTTAACCTTGTGCAAATTAAATTTTTGTATTGTGCTGATGCTAGCAGCATTTATGAGATATCACTGAATAGCACTCTCTGGAAGTGATGTATATAAAATATTTTTAGCTTCCAATAAACCACCCAAACAATCAGTAATAAAGAAAAAAGGCTGATTAAAAATAGTAAAAAAATATTTTTATGTGTAGAGATACAGTATTGTGTGATAGCAGTGAGAAAAATACTTTTTGTTGTTGAGATGAATAGAGAATAAGAGAAAAAAATAGTTACAGAGGTGAGCTGGGTTCAAACTAATCAAAACTGACACTAAAGATTTCATAGCAAAAACATTTAGCAGAATGTTCAGACATTGAGAAGGATTCAAGTCCCCACATTATCAGTTCTTGATCTTGCAGATTCATTTTTCAGTCAATCGCAATTTTACTAATTCCATAATGAAAGCATTGAAATGTTCTTCTTTCTCTGTGTTACACAATGCCAATATGCTTTTCAGCTGAAAGCATCTACAAGGAATGTTGTGAGACTATTTTAGGTGGTAAAGCCTGAGATCTCAGTGAGATTCTGTCATCACCTGCATGTGTCACGGATCTGCTGAGAAGCTGAGTACTCTCAGCACCCAAGTAATGAACATGCCATAATGAAACCACGTATTCTGTTGCTGTACTTCAAAAATTGATGCACAGAACTAGGTCCAAAACAGCTGATCTGAAAACCTTAGAGAGGAGTGGAGGGACACTTGGATTTCTTGCTATTTTGATGCTTTACTTACGTCAATAGCCACGTAAGCTTTATTAGCTCACTCAACCTAAGCTACCTTGTGGCTAAAAATCAGAACAAAGGGAATCTCAGAATCTTAATCTTATCTCACTAGTAAAATTCACACATCATACACTCGCAGAAGGTTTAGACTACTTGAAGGCAGAGTATTTCTTATGCTGTAGATCAGCAATGCTCCCAGGCAGGAATTCTTGTTGGACAGGTGGGCATTGCTGAACACTCTACGTGGGATATTTCCCATTAATTTCCCATTAAGCTTGGATAAATAGCCTAATAAAGTGCCTCTCTGCACTCACAGTGCACAGGCGTGAGAACAGGCTGGCAGAACGGCAGTGCGCCGTTCTGTCCCCACCATTTCAACCTCTGAACAGGCAAAGGCACAGCTGTGCAGCCAGGCGCTTTGCTGAAGCCCCCGCGCCGTGCCCTGCTCACTGCTGTGGTGGCCACAGGCTGTGGCCTGTCAGGCTGCCACGTCACCCTCCTCCCCACACACATACTGTACGCCTGGAGGCACAGAGACATTAAAGAAAAGGCTATGTCACCTCAGAAAACACCTCATTCTCCGGAGCCATGGCCCCGTAACCGCTCTGAACCTAGAATAGAATCATAGAATCATAAAATAGTTGAGGTTGGAAGGGACCTTTAAGGGTCACCTAGTCAAACCCCTCTGCCATGGGAAGGGACATCTTCAACTAGATCAGGTTGCTCAGAGCCCTGTCCAACCTGACCTTGAATGTTCCCAGGGATGGGGCATCTACCACCTGGGCAACCTGTTCCAGTGTTTCACCACCCTCATTGTGAAAAATTTCTTCCTCATATCTAGCCTAAATCTGCCCTCTTTTAGTTTAAAGCCATTCCCCCTTGTCGTGTCACAACAGGCCCTGCTAAAATGTTTGCTGCCATCTTTCTTATAAGCCCCCTTTAAGTACTGAAAGGCTGCAATAAGGTCTCCCCAAAGCCTTCTCTTCTCCAGGCTGAATAACCCCAACTCTCTCAGCCTTTCTTCACAGGAGAGGCGTTCCATCCCCCTGATCATTTTCGTGGCCCTCCTCTGGACTCGCTCCAACAGGTCCATGTCTTTCTTGTGGTGAGGGCTCCAGAGCTGGACGCAGCACTGCAGGTGGGGTCTCACCAGAGCAGAGTAGARGGGCAGAATCACCTCCCTCGACCTGCTGGCCACGCTGCTTCTGATGCAGCCCAGGGTACGGTTGGCCTTCTGGGCTGCGAGCGCACGTTGTCGGCTCATGTCCAGTCTCCAACCTAGCCTCCTCCAAAGCTGCTCTAATCATAACCTTCACAGTGGCTGCCAAAAAAGATAATTGGAACCTGTAATCAGGGTTAGCTTGGCACGTGAGTTGGTGACCTGCCCTGCCCATCTTCCAGCATCAAATACTGCCTGAGTTAAATGCTTTGAGGGCAGGAGGTACGTAGGCTCAGATTTTTATGCAGTCCTACCACCAAAAACCTATTAATCATATTCTCTAGAAAAGCAAATCCACTTGCTTTCTCCCACTTTATTCTTCTTACCCTATTACTTCCACATGTCTGGGCCGTGCCTGATTTTAACCTCCAAAGTAGCCCCCCTAGAGGTATGTACCTGCTGGTACCCACTTACGTACCACGGGGCACTATCAGAGTTAGTTATTGTACCGTATGCTGCACACCCATTGTCATGATATTTTATAAATATGCAAGGTTAAATCCCTTTTCCTTTGTGGTTTATTATTAATTCTGTCATAGCAGGAAGAAAGATGTATTTTCTCTTATTCCAGATACACCTAGGAATTCCCCTGCTATTCTGCCCTCTTGTACTTTTGGGATTAGGGCAACATGGGTCTGATATTCATAAAGAAGGGTTTTAAGAAGAGATGGCACTTTGAAATACATTTCAACAGCATGAGGCTCTGGCTCTGTCTGACTCCTCTGTCATCTTCCAGGTAACGGTGAGTGGGAAAGTGCCTCTCTTCTGCACTTCGGAGATTTTTTCCAGTATTCGGTGGTCCCAGTCTGCTCTGCTGAGGGAGTCTGCCTTCCAGTTCTTGCATCCTGGCAGTTAGATAGTTAGATTAATTTGCTCAAGCATGATCTGAGTTAGTTCTGGCTGCTTATTCAGCCTGCTAGATCCTGGCTATGGAGGGACTCCTCCAGCAGTATGGGGAGAGATGGACAGGGCCTGAATATCTGCAGCAGTGCCAGGGGTGATGAAGCCTGAACATTAAAGWTATTTTCTTCTACGCAGGTGACCAAGCAAACATGCGTGTTTTTGCTTAGTCTCATTTGGGTATCAGTGAACATGTACTACCGTGAATTCCTCCACTCATTTCCAAAATGACTGGATCTCTGACAAGGACCTATTTCTATGGATTCCTTTCTGAGTGAATCCCTTTTCTCTGATGGTCTTATTAAAGAGCTGCAAAACCAGCAGAGCTCCGTAGCCTCAGGGAAGACGACTGATCGGCTCAGTTCAGCACCGCTCAGCACAGGGCTGGGCTCTCCCCGCACAGGTGCCTGCCTGGTGCTGCGAAACAGCCTCTCCTTCTGCCCACCCCTTGGTAATGACAAGGGGTGTACACCAAAGGCACAGAAGGAAGTGCGAAAAACTCAGCACCCCCATCCTCATTTTGACCTCTTGCAGGGGTCTCAGTGCAGCACACAGAGCGGGGAGCACAGGCGGCTTGGGCAGGTAATGCTTACACCAGATGTTTACCTCTATCATTAAAATGCTTATTGGAAATAGTGCTCATCTGCTAAACTCTTGCCTTTTCTACCCGGTACTGAATTTGGATTGAAAGGTGGGGTTTGCCACTTATCTTTAAATTATACGTCGGGCAGAGGAAGAAAACAACCTGGAGCACAAAGTCATGAAGATTGTTTGCATGATCTTGGACAAATTAGCTATCCCTGAAATAATCCGTGGTGTCATGAGACAGAAGAGACCAGACTGGTGGAGCCTGTAACAGCGGAGGAAGCACCTGCTACCCTGAAATAAAAACAGTTCGCATTTCCAGGTATTAATGTGGTATGAAAGAGAAGTGGAGGCAGCTGAGGATACATGCAAATAAATAGAGCTTACCCACTTCTGTCTGTCTAGCTCTGAACATCAGAGAGGAGGATGTTACTGCTTACTTTATTTAACACTGAGTGCTTAAGGAGAGAGTTTTATTTAAGGTATGAATTTTTACTTCTTGGACTGTTTTAATTTTAATAACTGTGAAGTACAGAAGGGAAAGGGCAAAAGGGAAAAGTATATTCAGAGCATCATCCAAGGAAAGAAAAAAAGTTCCTTATCAATAATGGACTAGCTGTATATTTTCTAAATAAGAAAATAAAACTGTAATCCTGCTTCCCTCTCTGAAGCTCTCATGATATCAAATTTGGTTGAGATTTAAATATGGAAACATAAATTAAATTTCAGCCAATGAACTTCTTGTCCATATGTCTCACCTAAAAACTAAGTCAGTGCATCTCTAAGCTGCGTACACTGTCAAGTAATGAYGATCTAGGGACATCCCTTGATGTACAGGCAATGACATCGTATTGGTTCAGCAGGATGTTGAGCCAACCCAATGAGAACTTTAATTAGTGAAACCATGGCCTACAGGAGCTGTAAAGGGGCAGTTTATAGAAGAGACACTAATTTATTCACTGTAATGCTGATTAAAATTTATAGCTAATTCACCATAAGAGTAACGTAACTTGTCATATATCTAGTGACTGGATAGCTGAGCCGAAGTCACAGCTGTGTGAAGTTAAACACCGTTCAGCCACTGGTTTCAGTGGAGCCAGAGTATTGCTTCTGGGATCTCTCTGGCCAAAGAATAACTTCCAGACACTTTTATTTAATAGTACCCTTCTCACTGCTGCCCAAAGTAATTCGTAGTTCTACTAGAAGAAAATTATCCTGAAACTATCTTCTAAATTTATGTGTAATACTTTGCTGGTCTTTCCTCTGTCTTCAGACTTACCTGGAGTAAAAGTTGATGTTTCTACTTCAAGAGAAGTAATTTTCAATTTAACTTGCAGAGCAGTTTTGGTTTTGGCATATAGATTTGGTGTTACAAGGCACGAGGGTTTTACTTACAGCCTTGTACAAGCTAACACGTGCATCACGGCATGGTGCATCAGGGCTAAGAGACAGGAGCCAAGACGTACGTCTACAAGGAAGACCAGCGCGGAGCAAGGGAGCGTGTCTGCCTCCATCCTGCCTGTTCTGGGGATCAGCAACAGCGCGAGGAGCCGGGCTTTGGCTGTCCCTGCAAACAGTGCGGAGACGTATGCGATATATTCCGACTTCATCCATAGGGGTTGAACTTGGGTGTTGCTCTCAAATCTGTCAGTCAACAGCATGGGGAGCCAGAGTCTCATAGGTGAAATATTTTTTGTACACGTTAGCTGAGGTCCAGCACAATTCTGCTTTGCTCATGACCACAGCTGTTTGCCTGTTCATGCGCTGTGAACGTCTCTTACTTACTRATGCAGCCTCGCAAATGCAAGCAAAGCACTTGGATGCTCCAATACACTTCTAGAAATACTTAAATGACTTCTAGCCTAAATCCTCTTTTAAAAATGGGATGGAGATAGATTTTGTGAGCTCTGCAAGGCATCTAAAGCTGAAGACGGTTCTACCACTCTTCAATAGCACTAAAGTGATAACTCTTATTTTTTGTAAGTTGGTGTTAGGTACATAAATTCTTTTGTAACTCAAGTCCCAGTATGAATATGTACTGGCTGCCTTGAGGCACAGGAGCCTGGTCCCTCCCCAGAGCACTCTGGAGATGACTCAGGGCAGGACCTGGTGCTCTGGTTGCCTCTCTGAGTGGGCCAGTCTCTTTCCACTGATTTTGGAGGCAACCTTCTTGGTGTCACCAGGCTGATACTGGCATTTGAAAGCTTAATCTTTTTTTGGAACTAGGAATGAGTTGTCAGATGATGGGTTTGGTGCCTCAGTGACTCGTCCTTATGGCCTTTTGTCCTTTTTGACAATTTTACCCGAAGTGCTGCTTAATCCCTTGGACCTGTAAGGCCAGGAGAGAGACCAGAAAGCTGTTCTTGCAGGAAGATACACACAGAAAATAAACGAATAAGGTTTCACAATCTGTTCAGAGATGTTTGGCAAAAAGCATTGATTATAAATGATTTGCCTGTCCCTACCTTTCAAAACAACCTTTCGGTAAGAAATGTCCCTGCTCAGCCAGGAGCGGAGCACTAATTAATTAAAAAAGCAAGAACAGAGGGAGTTAGAAACTATGTTAACTTAATTAAGTAACCATCAAAAAATATTGGTAGCAGGAGAAATAAATCAGTGAATAAAAGGATAGATTTAAATTTCATCCATTACCCTCCTCACTTCCCTAAAACTCCACACTGTGCCTCGAGTGGAACAAAMGCAAAATATAACTCGGACTCAGGAACACACAACTCAGTTTCAAATTCTTCAYGTAGCACTGGAACATATGAGTGATATAGAAAATGGAATATATACATAAAACTATGTGCAACATCCTTTTCAATTCTATTTCTGTTATTTTCATCTGTTTTTAATGCTGGCTGTTATAGACAAAAGCAGAGCGCTAGATTCTAATTTCAAATCCACACTGTGTACGTCTGGAAGACAAAGTACTTGTGTGGTGACTAATTACCCAARATATGGAGAAATACAGGCTTTCCAAAAAAGATCATAATCTAGCTTCAGTGGATCTGCTTGGAAATACTATTTGCATTACTGTGTTTCAGCTCCACACAGTATTATACTCAAATCTTCTAAAGAGCAGCCTTTCATGTTGTACCTTATCAGCAGAGCATTATTACAACACAAAGAAAAACAGAGACGTGCCTTGTTGACACCTGAATATAGAAGTGTACCAATAATGTCATGTAGGGATTTTATGTTTTGAAATGCATATAATTTCATGAAGGTTATTTTTCTGGAAGAAAGATCCTCTATGCCCCCAAATATGGAACCTTTTAGAGATGGGGAAAGAGCCATTAAAAACAGAGCTTTACCACTCAGCCCTAGCACTGCTGTGGCAAAGGAAAAAAASAGATTTACAGAGCAGGAGACACTCCTTTGTAGAAGGGCACACTGAAAAATCAATACAAACGCAGACTGGTTTTTAGGAGTCCAGGGACTGGAGGAGGTAATTTTGTCTCCCCCTCCCATCTTTTTTTTCCCCTTTTACATGAAACAACATATTCGGCTTTAAAGAAATCAAAGACTTTCCTTTCCTTTGTTTGTTTGTTTGGTTGTTTTTGTTTTTTTTTTTTAAAGTAGCTTGGATGCTTCAATGTTGAGATTTAGAATGACAGATGTCTCTAAATGAATCCTAAACTTTTAATATTGAGCTTCCATTTATATTATTTATCACCTATTCATTATTTCTCTCTTGAAATGTTTGGAAAAGGTAATTAAATCTCACAATACCCCTCTGAAGTACCTCTGCTCAATTTTCCAGCAAGGAGAATGGAAGGACAGATTGATGACGTCTAACGCTACAAAAAAAAAAAATCATATGGGAGTTGTCAGGAGCAAACACAGGTTTCTAGGACATACTAACTCTGCCAAAAACAAATCCTCAGAGTGGTAACCTGAGCTCTCCCTGCGTTTTCCTGACACCCTTGCCCTGGGAGGAGCAGCCTGCAGCGGGTCTGAGCTTTGCGGGTGCCGCTTGGTGGGCTCCTTCCTGCCCGGTAGAGCCTCTGGCGACTGCGACCTCCCGCTTTTTCCCTACTGGGACACCGACTTGGATCTCTCTCCCCTGCAAAAAAATCCCACAGGTGCTGCAGGAGCTTAAGTGCATTTTAGACTTTTGGCTGAAATTAGCCAGTGGGTTCAACCCCATCATTAGAAAAGTACCGACCGACAGACCAGTGGGATGATCATATAAACCTCATGTCCTTATGCAAAGGTGAAATTTAAATTTTTGTGTATTTTTAAACAGAACTGGACCAACTGAATATACACAGATGTGCTTGTGCACAGCTCCTAGGTGAACCCATCCCCCCCCAAGGTCTGTGAGCTGCAGATGTGCAATGATATCCAATAAGCCAAATGCTACGGTGATGTACAACACCAACAAAGTCAATATTACACCCCTTACAATCGCATAAATCAGTTCTAACTAACATCGTTAAAAATAAACTGAATAAATAGCTCAATGAAGAGCAAGGAAAACTGCTATTTGCTAGCATGGAACTTCCTCCAAAAAGCCAAAACCTGCAGCTGGAAATACATCTGTCTATGACTTGTGCAAAACCAAAAGTCTTCAACACCTCTGCATAGCTGCACCTGGGTCATCTTTTTTTTTTTTTGATGTAAAGCAGATGTTTTATTTAAATCTCTTTACCTTAGTGGATGCGATATCCTGTCAAATGATCCATGAAGTGATATATTTGTTTCTTGAATTCTACTGTAACATACTCCTATTTTTTAATATATTTGCTTCAGTTGAACAGATGTATAATTATTATTATTATTATTATTATTACTATTGCAGGCAATAGCAACAATTTCAATATTAAGTCTTACTGACAGGCAATAATTACCTATGCTCTAGGAACAGGCACAATTTCAAAATGACAAATGAATAAGAGGGCTGGCCTTAGAATTCAGAGGTCCCAGTAAACACCATTCATCAGTAGCTCTAGAAATTATGACCTGAAGGGAGAAACTGGTGGCTGTTTCATAAAGTTTTGCAATAAAGAAAAGTTGCTTGAAACAGTTACGAGACAATTGGCCTTTTTTCCCCTCACAAAATAGATATTTAAAATTTAGTTCCAACCTGCAAGAATCCARTGGAGAAAAGATATACAGGTACATATAGGCCTCAATCCTACTCTTAAATACAGTCCAAAGAGGGTTGAATTTTCTCCATCAAACTTCTCTTGTATCTCCTATCAGACTCTAACTCCCTAGTAGCTACCGCCCTGCTGCAGCGCCGGCAAACTCGCACGCAGCTGCACAGGAGAGGCAGCGCTAAGCCTAATGTTCCCTGCCCACGGGGCATTTCAGTATCAAATGAGCGTTCGCCTTGTGTTTGCTATTGAGATGTTGCTAAGTCAACAGGCACAACGAAGAAATTGTTTTTCTCTTGTCCTTGTTGAGATGGAGATGATCCAGACRTCCAGGAACTGCTGGGTCTCTCAGGGTGATGAGTTTCACTGCTTGCCTTTTAAGCTTGGCTCAGTCAACTGTTGCTRCTCTTTGCTCTTAAAACACACCTGCTTTGTGGGTTTTACAGCCAGGGCTGAATAAAGTTTGTGGATTACTTTACTCTGGAAGTGTGAAAACTGTCTATGCTTTGGTATTCACCACAAACATGTTCTGCAGCATATCATCAAAGGCAAAAATACAGCTTTTATGATTGAAAAGGATTGGGAGTGACCACTGGCTCAGYGGTGAAAATGCAAAGACATTCCCTTTTATGCCAGTCTTCTACAGAAAAAAATATTGCTCCCTTTATTTAATCTCTCTGGGCCTAAAAAGCAAGTTGTACTGAAAGAGAAGTTTCTTTTACTTCAGGATCTTTGAGCAACTACTAATTCACTTGCAAAGCCTGGCAGAGCTGGAAGGGGGTGAGGGTGGTGCTGGAGCTCCCCCGGGAGCTCCTTGGGACACTAACTCAGGGCAAAGTGCCCCTGTGTGAGAGTCATTTAAAGCCCACCCAAGTCCCTTCTGTTTTGTTATATGAGACCCTACTCTTTTGTTTAATGGCACGGTATGGAACCTTCTGCCTGGTCCAGTTGGGATGTTTACGGACAAGACCAACAATCTTTTATCTAATATAAGTGAGAATTCCTGGAAGGAGTGGAAATGTGGTATTATCCCTYTGTGTTTTGTTAAGGGTTTTAATTTATTGTTGACCTATTATTTCTTAAACACTATTTATAACGTACAACTATAAAATAATTTTTAAAAAGATACACAATCAACTGAAGTATTCTCCTGAAATTCTTACTATCAATGTTTTTTCAAGTGAAATTTCACTCAACAGTCCTGTTCCTGTGGACAGACACTCTACCAGAAAAGGTACACTGAATCTTTTCTTTATTCATCATAACGCACATTCAGAAGAAGATATAATAATAAAAAAGAGGATTTACGGGTGCTTCAGGAAAAATATGTTCACTGAGCTCACCAGGAATTTTAAAACAAAAAACCGCAACCCTATGTCTTCCAAATGTAGGGTAATCATACAAAAGCATGAAGTAATGTTTTTGTGATTGGCCTCAATGGAGAGCGGTTTGACAGCTTAGTTCTCACACGGGTAACGAAAGGCTGTGGCTTGACAGTGAGAGGTGCAGTTCTCAGAAGGAAGGGTTTGGATGGATCGGTCACAGAGCATGAGGCAAATGTTAACATTCACCCCAAACTACACAGCAAGCCCTGGCCACRACCGCACTAGGCTGACTTCTCACTCTAAACACTTTTTCCATTAGGCTGCTTGGATGTGGTAAACACAGAACCAATCCAATCTGACTTGCTCTAACAAAATATTTTGGACGAGCATTTTAGTTACTAAATTCCAAATATTTTGGTTTGTATAATGAGTAACTAGTATATTTAAGGCATCACTGAGGAAGCTGGGATAGTGGCTTATCATCCAAAACTGAGGACACTCGGTTGATTTAGGAGATATGAAGTTCTGAGACAGCTTCTATTTGTAAACCTCGTCCTGCACAGTTTATCAGGTTGCCTGCAACCCAGCCCTCTGATCTACCTGCACGTAAAATAGACGGGAATTTAGAACTCAAATATTTCAAGAAAATTGCRGCATTTAATGTCAACATTCAGGCAAGCCAAACCTTCGCTTTGCCCAGGCCTCAACATGCTACACAGACATGCTTAATATAGCTCCGTTGATATGTTTGCCTCATAAAAATAAATGAGCATCTGTGAGACGGCTGTCTGTCACTGAAGAAGCCTCCGGTCCCATCAGCAAGTAGRGTGTGAAGTCAAGGCAAGGTTATTTCCCAAATTAGAGCATAAGGAAAAGCCTGGTCTCAATTCGTTACCGACACACTGACTAAAGCTTTGCAACCAGCAAGCCTTGGCCACACAAACAACAAGAAAAAAAGGCTCATCTAGCGCTTTCTTCTGCGAGGAGGGAAACATAGTGCTCAAACAGTGGCAAATTATTTTTCAGCCCGGACTCCACTACTGTATAGGGAGCTTCGTCAAAGATATGACTAAGTTCAGAGAGTCTCTGGGTGAAATCATGGCCCTGAAACAATCAGTAGTAAAACCGCTGTTGACATTAATAGGATCTCACCGTCTACATCTCAGTCTCCGTATACAGTTCTGAAAATATACGTAGTTGCTTGAACTCTAAAAGAATACCTAACTGAAGAGGAAATCTTCCTTTTTCCTATGTCACTGGGTAACTGCCAAGAGCTAAACATAAACCGTACTAAGCAATGACTAAAGGGACACAGGAGGAGAGCAGATAAATATTTAAAGGATATAAACATGAAGGACAGAGAAGAATTATTTATCAAAATAAAAGGAAAGAAAAGAATATAAATAGGAGGAGGTAAGTGAAACAGAAAAACAGGAAATGTAGGCTGTGTCGAGCAAACCGTAACCGGATGAACCCCTATGGACCAGAGTGAAGGGTTGGGATTGGAGCCTCATCAGTTGACACATTTTAAAACAAAACTGAACAAAAAAAGTTAAATAATGATTTAGTAAGAAACCAGCCTGTCCTGGCTGCAAGGGAATGAGATTGCATCTTGCAGTGTGTGGTACTGTGCTGCTGTAACTCCACCTCAATAAAGCACACTTTTTGAAAAWAACTTCTAGATATCGCAACTATGCACAAGTGTTTGGGAGACTGCCTGAAACAGAGCAGTYATTTGTATGAGGATTAATGCTTGTAACATTATGTTAGAATATTCCAGCAAAGTGAAAAAAAATCAGAAACTAAAAATTCATGTTGGGAAGGGACTTGAAAACCCTGTGAAGAATAACCATGAGCAGTTTAGCTTCTACACAGTGCTTTTAATTCTGAGATCTCAAGTAGCCTTACCAAGAGCCTTGGATCACTACAGCTGTTACCCCGTAGGTGATAGCTGGAGGTCAGAGGGGTAATGCAGCTCCTCCGGGGCCACCCAGCACAGCGGCCACCAGCCCTCTGGCAGCCCTTCCAGTGACTGCTCAGCAAATCATACTCTTCCCACGCAGAGTGCACACTTTCAGGCTTCCTCAAAGCTTTGCTTTGGAAGTTGCTTGCTTTGTTCTGCTTGTGAAAAAGTGCTCTCAAACCCTCTCATGTGATAAACTCTCCATAGGAAACTAAAAAAACAAGTGAGTCATAACAGCATGCGGGATTTCTGTATATTTCTAATGAAGATGCATGTAAGGAGTCCTCCGACACTGGCCAATCTCATGCAGCAAAGTCAGCTCTTACACCTCATGAGCGCCTCCTTTTTGTTCCATCAGTCTCACCTATAAAGCCACCCTTCAAATCCCTTCCATCCCTGCCCCAGCGGCAGGGCTGAACAGCCTTGCTCCTGCCATTTCCCATTTCTTCCAAGGGAAGCCACCAAGCACCCGCTCTGCCAGCACTGGAGCTGAGCACCCCTCTTCCCTCGCAGYCCCTTCTAGGGTCCAAAGCAAAAAGGGGCAGGAGGAGCGGGGATGCTCTGGAGAAGCTGGAAGTCAGCTATTGCCTCCTTCCCGAAGTTGCAGAGAAGACTAGCTCTGGCCCTGTCTCGCTCCTGCCGCAAAGCTCAGTCTTCCCCTTGAAATGACACCTGGAAGAAGTGTTGCCCACGATCCAGGACCCTCTCTCTTCCCGGCCTTCCAATTCTCCACTTGCAGTTTTGCCCTTCCTATTGCCTTTCTCTCAGCTCTACACACCAGATCAARTTTCCAAGCCCACCGCTGTCCCCGATGCTTGGCTCGGGGTGGTAGCTTCCCGCTGCCCCAGAAAGCTGCCCTCGGGAATCTGGAGGACACCAGCTCACCTAGGGACAGCTGAGGGGCTTCTGGAAAATGGGGGTGTCTGGATTTCAGTAGGCTGGAAAGTCAGCTAAATGAGGCTGTGCATTTAGAATGATGGTTTAGGAAGAGCCTCTTGGCTTTCTTGGTACCGAAGTCAAAGTGTGCTGTTTAAGAAGCCACCTTCTGCATAACAGTCTGCCCTGGGAGCTCGCTGGAGCTGCAGAGCAAAGCCGCTGGCTATTTTCCTAACAAAGCAAGAGAGAGGGGGCACAAGCTAAGAGGCCCATCTTTTCCCCTTTATGGACAAGTATTCTAGGAGACAGACGTAGGTGGTAAAGGTGACCCAAATGTGGGGAACACCATGTAAAAACAAAAGTACAAAATAGTCTTTCTAAACATACATTTGAAAATATTTATTTCTTATGATAACATGCAAGGGTTAAGTTAGTACCTGCATCTATTTACATCCTACCCAGATGTATGACATTAATATTTTACATGGTATAGCTTATTGTATCCATAATGAAAACAAAATTGAATGGATCAGCATTGACAAAAGCTATAAGGCAGTGTAATCCCATAAACCTGAAACTCCCTCTGAACATGAAAGGCAGCTCTGACTTAACAGTATTGAGGATGACAATTGCCCACTAAATGGCAACTATGTCATAGTACAAACGAAGCCTGAAAGATGACCAGAGACACAGCGCAATTATCTGAGCAATTCAGGCTTTGCCCAAATTTACAAAAATAAATTTTGTAATCTACCGCTGCTGAGAAAATGGCAGTTAAATTACTGCACCAAGGAAACCTCTCGAGTGTGTCAATTACAGTCGCATTCAGATAGAACACGCTGTGGACAAAATAGAAAGGAGGGGCTGTCGTCGACGCTGATTGCTGGTCTCTCTTTGAACATCATCAAAACCTCCAACTTGGAGCAAATGCCACAGCCATGAGGAAGCCGTAACTGACATGTGTAACCCACATGAAGAGTATAAAAACACAAAGAATAATTTTGTTTCCGTTGAAACAAATCCCAGATGGTAGTCTCCCACACTGTGCCATCTAACTTTTATGAAGAGCCAGCTGAGCGCTAGCACACCTCCAGCAGCAGCTGTGAACAGAACGCCTGGCCAACTGTCTGGTGAAGGTTTACAAGCGATCCAACTGCAATGCTGTGAGGCAAAGCCTCGCCAGTGCAACTGACCCCCCACCCTTGGCCGTCACTCTGACTTAAAATGGCACCAAGTGGCAGTGTCGACCTCTCAATCTGTCCTCGTGCTTGAAAGGAAATAACATTTTTCTGTTGTATTACGGGAACCAGTAAAAGCAGTGGGATGCAACTCCCAGAGGACGCTTACGAATTTGGTTTCCAACCAACTATAAATGCACTGCAGTTGCAGGCAGCTGAAATTGGTTAAATGGCAATTATGTTGGATGCTCCAACTGGTGCAACTTATTCAGTGAACAGAACAAACAAATGTTTTTCATATAGATAATGGATTTGTACCACAGCCAAAGACTTGCAGAGTCCATCAGGGAGGTTAAAAATCCCAGCGATATTTAGCTATTGTATTTCCAGTTTAGCTTTCCACTATGGCTACAAATTTATGCAAAAGTACAGTTGATTCATAGCTTTGATTATTTCAAATAGTCAATGCATTATACAGAAGAGACATTTCCTAGCAATTTCTTGGTTTGGATTCTTTAGCCATTAAATTCCATTATGCAGCAGATTACACTTAAGTGGGGAGGAGTGTTAATAACATCTCCATTAATACCTGACTATTAATTTCCATAAGGACATTGAGCACTGTGAAGAGGAGGCTGGCATAATTAGGTGAACGTTACAGATATGGAGATTGAGAAAAGAAGCAGCAGTAAGAGTAGCTGGTTTATGTTCATGCAGCAGGTTGGCGGCAGAGATGCRAGCAGAGCCAAAGTCTTGTAACTCCTAAACTAAGGTACCAGCTCCTATACCAAACACAGCCTGCCATGAAAGAACAGACTACATAACGTAGTTTCAAAGAAGAMGACGACTAAAAGCATTTGAGCCTGTATTTGCCAAAAGAGTAATTTTTCTCTTCCTGTAATTCATGCAGCATCGTGGTACCAACAGCAAGCTCTTGGACGTCGGGCAGGATTAAAAGGCTCCCAGTGGTTCATTCACGTGCTGTGCAGCTGACTCAATGGGTTGCCAGCAATAGCTTCTCTTTTTCAGCAGTGGGTTTCTTAAAATTAGAAGCATTACAAGCAAACAGAAAGCTTAAAAAGATCCTTAAAGACAGTGCAAGATAAACAAGACACAAAAGAAATCCAAGCCCCAAGACCAAGCCAAAAGAAAACAAGAAAAGCAGACTTTCTCTTGAAGATTCCCATTTGGCCTACAGGACACCAGCCAGAAAGGCAAAAGGAGAAGGGCAGCAGGCAAGATAAAACAGTGACCAGTGTTACATTAACATTGGTAAAGCCAGACTGGCCTGGGTATGTCCTGCCTACTGATGTTCCGCTTAATTCTGAAGCAAAACACATGAGAGAAGGGGAATGGAGGTTGACAGCTGCGGACAACCATGAGAAACTGAAAACACGCTCCAGAAGTGCTGCTGTCTCGAGCTGCAATGCAAAGAGCAGCCGTATTACAAATCCCTCTACCCGAGGGCTGGCTTTTCCTAAGAACTTTCTCTGAATGGGACTCTCCAAAGGAACAAACATTCAATATCTCAACAATATGACCACTCTGCCATCTCTGCAGCAGGACATTTTTATCTGTTCAAATAAAAAAACTCTTAAATTTCAACAGTCTACTTGGTAGACTATAGCATAGTCTACTAGACTGTGCTACCACTATGCTACCACCAGCTAATAGTTACTATCGCTACCACTGTAGTAACAAAGCATTCACAGGGGACCTGAGGTCTGGAGCATACAGCCAGAGCAGATCACACTTTGTTTAACAGTCACCTCCGACTTACCTAGCGCTAGCAAAACTAAATTTTCTTCTAACCCAGACATCTAGAAGAAATGAACCCTGAGGAAGGAAAGGAAGATGAAAGATTCTCAACCTACAGAAGATGGAGGCTAAACATGATAACAGTCTTCAAGATGTGGAAGAAAACTACAGAGAGGAAACTGTTCTCAGCAGAGAGGATGTGAACTAATGGCCTCAGCTGTGGAGAGGCAGATAGGGGACAGATGTTAGGAAGCATTTTGTAACAGTAGCAATAGTGACAGTCTAAGAACGAGTTAAGCAAACATCAGTCAGGAATGACAAAAGCATAGCTGTGCCACCCTAGGTCAGAGGTGGGCTGCGGGACTTCAGGTGCCTTCCAGCTGATACTTTAGCAGCAGCGCAAGGCAGGAGGTGCCCTCCAAGAGTCCCACACCGGTGGGTTTACCTGGCTCAGACCTGGGCAAGGACATGAGTTAGGTTCCCAGAGCAGAACCACTGAGCCCCTGTGGTTGTCCCGGGGATTGGCCAGTCCTCGCTCCCAGGTGCTCGGCCCAGGCAGAGCACTGCGCACAGCCAGCGGTGCCTGTCTCACTCTGGGCTCGTTCATTCAGCTGGAGCTTCTTCACATCACTCTTCGTAGACCTGTTCCAATTAAACTAAGCTGTGCTTTTCTCCCCCCTCTCTGTKCTTTCCAGCTATTGCTGGTGAGGGGTGTGAGGGCTGACAAAGKCCATTGCACCTCCCAGTCCTTTCCTGGTAAAAGTGGATTCCATTGCACCTCCCAGTCCTTTCCTGGTAAAAGTAGATTTTCTACAGATAAAATGAAATTGCACCACATTTGTCAAACCAGATAAACATTCCACTTATGGCTTCAGGACAACTGTCTGTGTAGTCTTTCAATTCCTGAAACTACACCAAAAGCAACTAACAGCAATCTGTTACTTGACAATAAAAAATATCAAAAGTGGTCTTTTCCTTAAAGCGACGACCAGTTTGGGAATAACTGCAAATAGCTGTCATTAGATATATAGTGCAATGAATACAACAAAAAGAATAATCCAGGGGAAAGTAAGCAGTAGTGAAAGCCCTCGATTAAGTCTACTACGAGGACTTTGAAGAATGAGTTTGGGTCTGAAAGGCTTTTACTGATGGCCCCTACAGGAGTTGCAGTTTCAAGTGTCTCCATTGCTACTTATTCACTGTGTCAAGCACAGCAGGATCAACTGAAACTTTAAAGAGGTAGATGGCAAATTGACTGAAAATTACAAGGGGATTTGGAAAATTGCTTTTTATACTATCAAAAATGAAATGGGTATGATGGACTACTCATTCCTGAAAAAAAACAGCCACCATTCCTTGACTGGCTGAAATAGCTGGGGGACGCATTCAAATGCAACCTGCAAGAGCTGCTGCTTTTTTAGAAACTTTAAAGAAGTCATCCTTTCCATATTTCTTTGTCAGAAAAGTGTGATTCAACAAACGTTTAAAACAAACTTGTATAATTTGATCACAGGTGAAGAACATATCCTTTCTGCCACAGAAATCAGCAGACTTTTCAGTGCTCTCTTCCTCTGACTTCAGATTTGAATCTCCTTTGTGCTCTCTAGGGAATCATCATATGAATACCTGAATAACGCAGCACTTTCAGCTGCTGCTAGTGGGGCCCATGGAACCGCTCAAGRATTAGAAGCTAAGGGTGTGGACACGTTAACTTAGCAAAAAGATGGAAAAAATTAAGACAGCTCTGTGCTATACCTAGTGAAAAATGCAAACACAGGTGCACTCAATATCTTCATAGCAACATCTGAAGCTTTGGCTTAAACCTATGACTATACTAGCAAGCAGTGTGGTGCAGCCAGCAATCTATGGAAAGCAACAGTGGGTGGTGGGACCTGAGGTCCCCCCCACACTATACACATTCTGGGGGGTTGATGTCATCCTTTGGTCCATGGCCTGAATGTCCACGGGAGGCTGGAGGGCACTGGGTGTGCTCCTGGTTTAGTGTCATCATGAGGGAACCCAGCGTGTATGCTCTGAAACTGCTGTGCCCAGCAAACCAAGGCACAGAGAATGGGGATGACTGGAAGAATTCCTTCAAAAGCCCGGTCTGAGCCAAAGCACCAATGCTGTTGGATGCCACGACTCCAATCACAGTTTCTGCGACACCACTGAATTTCTCATGGAGAAAGCTGGGGTTTGCTTGTGAGTCCTGTCCTGYGGTCTCTCTGGGGAGAATAAAACGAAGCTATTTCAGGCAGCAACATACAACTGAAGCTGCATTCCAAATGAGCATACAACAATGCAGTGAGCTGTATTTTGATATTACTGTAAAAGAAGAGTTGTACTGGAACAAATGTGTGGACAGGAAAGGACTGGGCAATATTGCTGCATTTACCTACAGCGTGTATGACAAGTGCAGAAATGTGTGCTCCTATGCGAATCAGTCTGGCTGAACGACAGGGAGATAGATAGGGAGATTGATTATAATTATTACCAGTATTTGGGCAAAGACTTAATAATTCTGTCCTCCTTAGGAAAATAGGAAGAACTTGCTATCTAGCAACCTGAGCAACACTTTTAACAAGGTGACCCTATACAGAACTCAACAGTCAAAATTTTCATGAAGAGAAAGCTGAATTTTCTTTGGTACTTAGGAAAAGCTCCATGAGGAGCAACAGGTTTTTGTGTAAAAGCAAACTAGCCAAAATGCTCCCTTGCTACAAAGTAGAGAGCATTTTTAATATCCAGAGTTCATTTCTTAAATGTCTTAACGGTGGGAATTTTTGCCTGATAACAGGATCTTCATGATGCACTTGGCATGCTGAAGAGGCTATAATTTAATCAGGACTTCATACAAGGAGAAGTCCCACAAGGCTTGAATAGAAACAGATAATAAAATCTTTAAGTGATGCATGCTCAGTTTCTATTTATAGGCAAAAGTTTTCCCTTTTCGTCCAAACCTGAATCCAAACACTGTATAGAATCACTAAAGAATATTAAGTATCTAACCCAGAAGCTACAATCTTGATGAAGACAAGTCAAYGCTCTTTAGCAAGCATTATGAAAATATACTTCTAGCAATACTCTCTGTTATTTTTGACCTGTCCGGTCTGTATATTCAGGCTGGGATGCTCTATAATATTTGCTGACACATAATGAGCTAGTTTCCTAAACACAGTTCATTTTCCTTATAATACATAAACATATTATTCTCCACAGTCCATTAGAAACAACCTACGTAAGCTCTCTCAAAGGTACTGTACCCTCTCCTCCTTCAGAAAGCAAGCCTTAGATAAGCCGACTTTTTAGTGGAGGAAGAAAGAGGTGGTCTGATGCAAGAAGCCTTGCAAAGGCACAGTAAAGCCATAGCCCGATGGTGACCTCTAAGCACTGAGAGTTGAAGATCTTCCAGGTTTCATTTTCAAAATTCCCCCGGGACAAAAGAAAGTTCTGCTTCCTTGGATGACAGCTACTAATTCCAGTTTGCTCCTAAATTGTGATGGGCAAGGTTGGCACGTTCTGCAGCTCAGTTTCTCCTTGACTCCTGGCCCACAAAGCTTGCATGYGAATGGGCAAGGTCCAGATGGTGACCCAGGAGCACTGCTGTGTGGCTGAGCCCATACCAACGAGGCTGATCTTTACATTTTAGAGCCACTTGCGAAATATACAGAGGAATCAAACATCGTTGTGTTTATGCACACAGAAGTTGCTATTTCCTTCCCAAATTTTCCTCTCCCCACTGAAAATTTAGTGTACGGCTATTTGTGGAAAGGGATGAGTCTATGTCTCAGCTGGATCTTTAAGGGCACTTCCAGGTCCAGCAACATTTCTTTTTGAGCTCAGAGCCCTGACATTTGGACAGTTACAATTCTCAGAGTAAAGAAGCCGTATGAAGCCAGCAGTTCCTGAGGATCCAGAGCATGTAGCCTTTCCTCTGAACAGCAGGGCAAGGGGACTTCTGCTGCGGGGTCTGGACTTGGAGGAAACTGGACTTGTGGTCAGGACTTCCCTGGTGAATTGTTTAGAAGAGGGTAATAAGAGGCCTAGGAGGATATTAAAAAGATTGAAGAACACTTTAAGAAAAGATAACAAACCAAAAACTAAGGGGTGAACCTGGGTGAGTAACAGGGCTTCTCACCAAACACAGGGGTTGAAAGGAATAGGACAAGACACCTTGAAAACCTGGGCACCAAAGAGCTATGTTTATCTGAGGTGAAGGCTCTTTCTAAGTCCTGACTTATAAGGTTAAATTGTCCTTAGATTTTTGGTTTGCTGCATTTATGTTCCCTCCAGACCAGAGGGAAACCACTGGAGTTCAATGTCTTAGATCTTAAGYACCACAGTCATCGCAGGGAAACTGAGTCGCATACAGGGGAAAACTGAAGAAGCCACTTCAGTTGGTGTTCAAACTGGGAAGCCACTACCACAATTTTATCAATGGTTTAGATGGAAATATCACAGTCCAGCTGGCGACATCTAAATTAGTTGTTCCGTTTATAATTAATTGTAATAACATCGATCTAATGTCCCCAAGAACACCACAAGCTCTCTGTGAGTCAGTAAAGCTGCTCTCACCGCTTACTGCATCTATAACCATTACATGYGCTCAGCACAACGGTAAACCCATAAGCCTACTAGCTTAGACTGAGGGGATCATAAACTGCAAAGCATTTCAGAGCTTTTGACAAAACAGATTATCATTTCTAAACCCCATAAGCAGAAACAGGTAGACTCTCTCAGTTCTCAGGGTCAAACAGTTTCCAGTGCCGAGATTTGCACAGCCCGTTACCAACAAGATGGGCAGATGCAAACGACTTCCTCGCGACCCATCACATAACCTTCGCTAGATCATCACTGTAATATTCACAAAATTCACAAGCATTATATCAGTGAATCGTGGCTTCATGCCACTCTCTCTAAGATTGCATGTCTCCTGGAGGGATGGGTCTTTGATTTTCAAGCTCCAGAGGTAGCCCTTACATTCCAGCACAGCAACCTGCTGGGGATTTATGGGCACTTCACGGGTGTTTAATGAGGCTTACACGGCAAGCAATCTAAACAGTTCACGGAATCCTGAAGCACATCCAGTAAAGCCGATGGAGCCTGAGACACCTTGAGAGAAATGCTGAGTGAATAAAAATAATCAGCCTGCCCTTTCCCTCTGTCCCAGCTTTGCTGGTGAATACAAGGCACACATATACACAGAATAAACAGTTCCTGTTTTCTTTCTGTTTCCTCAGTCTCATGGTGCATTCAGGCCATGCAGTCATGAGTCACCGATATGTGTCTGTAAGTTTTTAAACATACAGATGAACTATATTCTCTTTAAATTTTCTATCTAAAAATCTGATTTTCAGGGAAAAAAAGTAGAGTGTAATGAAGACRTGAAAGCAACATTTTAAGATGGTATTTAACAGTATTATCTAATGACATTCTGAAAGGCAAAAGTCTCACTCTTGAAAGGTATTTAAGTGCTTAAATGTCTTTGAGCACCCAGACCTCCCAAAAAGGGTTTATATTTGCAAAGGTAGCTATTAGGGTATTGTAATTTAATAAATAGTGTATCAAAGTCAGACGAGTTGGAGTTATACATACATGCAGCCTTGAATCTGATGTACTTGCCATCTGGCACCTAACAGACATAATATTCTCAAACATCTTGGACAAGGTTTTCCTAAAATTAATAATTAGAATGGAATGCTTATCTAGTTTCTTCAGGAAGTTCTCTGCTTTAAAAACCAGAGCTCCTGCAAAAGCCACAAGCTCCTGCAAAAGGAAATGAGGCATAAAGGAAAGAAACTTGTCTGTGATGCTCTCATTTACAATTGAGAGGAGCAGTGGCTGTCTCACTTTCAAGGATCCATGCTGTTATAGGTGCTTATTCAGCTATATTCTACATTTAATATAAACCTTCATGAGGCAAACATTAATTTCATTTTCACAAATGTTTGTGCATACAGCATGTGCCTCTGCAAACTTTTACAATCTAAACCGGAATATTTTGGAGTCTAATTCTCCCTTCACAGCAGGAGTAGTTCTGCTGTTTAGCAGATCTTTTTCAAGCTTAAATCTACAAATGTGATTGATCTACAAAGCCTCTTTTGTATCAAACAACTTTTTTGAGCTGTAAATGCTTGAAGAGTGCTACTGCTGATTGCTGTACCCTTCTTATACTACCCTTTGCTATTGGTGAATTTGGAATCATGCTAGCAAGGGACAACTACCCTGGAAAGAGGCAGGAGGCAGCAGACTCACTAGAGGAAGCACCGTTTTGTACTTCTGCTTCTTCCTAAACATTACCAACCAGCCACGGCCAGAGTCAGGCTCCTGGGATAGGAAACCCTTCGGCAGGCCCCACTATGGTTGTTCTTTAGAGCAAGGCACAAAGCTTGTTTTAACCCATCACTCCTGAAGGCATTTAACTTCCTCACGTGTTTATTTATCTGGGTTTTAATTCTTCTGACTAATCCAGAAAAGAAAAACCAGTTTTGCTACCCCCTCCTCTTCTCTTTTCTTTCTCATTTCTTCATTTTATGTGTTTTGCAAATTTGTTTCGYTAAAGAAAATAACTGCTATGATATTTAGGGCTGTGTGGCTATGTCAATGGCACTGGCACCAAGAGCTTTGACTTTCCTGCTCCATATTGTACTGTGCAGTACAGATTAGGAAGCAAAATAATTCAGAAATTTGTCTCGTAGCACGTCTTTTGTCAGTAAATACTGAACGCAGCGCTAACAAGTACTTATGGCTTTGCTCCCATTACTTGACATGGTAATAAATACTTCACGTTGGAGTGACTTCCAGCCTTTTTGAGTGTAGGTAGGCAGCAACAATTCAGCATTCTCACTTAAAAGGTGAAATTAAGCTGTCAGAAATATTATCTCTGTGCCAAAAGGTACATGGAAGCTCACTGACAGCAATCCTTATTGTTTCTCTTCTCACTTGCCCTGTGCCAACAGGGTTTTGCCTTCATTTTTGTACTTCGAGTTAAATWGCTGTCAAGTTTAACTTATTTGTAGAAACTAGTGTGGAGAAATTAGTTCCTACTGATGTGCTAGTTATCTTGAGATTAATGGGAAATCCAGAGCTACCAGTCAGAGGGGTAAGTAGTTTGAATGGGAGAGAAATGCAATCCAGCAAAAATMATAAAGCAGCCTCAACCTTTGGATCTTATGACCCACGCTTGAGAAAACAATAAATAGCCTGCTGCAACGGCCAAGGGAAGAGAGAAGCAGTGGTTCTGTGGTATAATGAACCAAGGAACTGTAAACACAGAGGTGCCTGTTCTTGATGGAACAGATATTTGATGGAACACTTCGGGTAGTTTAAAATCACCATCTAAATTTTGAGATTTCCTAAAATACTGCTATAATACAGATTTTTTTTCTCCCAGTAGAATCTAACATTACAGATTTAGCTATCAAATATTAAGTAACAATCATGTTTGGGGATGCAGAAGAAACCCTCCCCTTCTCCAGAGCTCGCTCTGCTCAACACACCTCAGAGTTATACAGAAAAAGAGGGAATACCCAATTTGCACCTTGGGTGAAAGTTCTGGGTTGTCAAAAGAAACAGAAATAAGTCTCTGGCACGTGTTGACATCAGAGGGGTCACWAAGTCCTTCCTCAGACACCGTGCCCTGCAGGAGATGGCTTTCCCCAGTGGGGAAGGCTTTGAGAGTTGAGTTCAGCTCAGTTTGGGCACTTCACGGTCCTGCTCCTGGTTGAGAAGTCAGAGAATCACTCTATTATATGTATTGTGTACACAGGCCTGACCTTTTACTTTTCATGTATTATACCCAGTACTATTTAAGTGGTTATTTACACCATGCTGTCCTGCCAGAACAAACTTTCCCATCTGTAGTCCAAACAAAAAAATCAGCACGCCAGCATCACTTCAAACTAACGTTTCTTTGAAAAGGTTTTCTTGGGGGAAAGGGCTGGGTAAATACCTGGTTTCCCACTTCCCCATTTTGACTAGTACTCAGAAGAGGTGCTGTGCCTGCCTGCCACCACCTCCTGTAACTCTACCTTGCAATTACTGGTAGCTTCATTCTTCTTTTGGTTCCCCAAATTGAGGCATGCTAAAGCACTTTGGATTTTTAAGTGATCAGAACTATCTCAGAATGACCTCTCTTCACATTAGGATAGAAATTTAGGCACTATACTGCATTGCGCAAACCCACATTGTCCAAGAAAGAGCGGAAAAATGAATGGGCAAAATGAATGCTGCACACCTTATCTGCAAAAAGTGTCAGGCTTTTGAGAGGAAAAAACAGAGTACAGTGCTAGGTCGGGGAAACAAGAAGACGACTGGATCTTCCTAACTCTGTGGAGGTACAAACAGTAAGGACTTCAGCTGAGGCTGAACTTACTCTGTTTGCTTTTCTGTCCTGTGCTTTACTAGAAATTTCTTTTTGGTCTGACTGAGGCTGTAGCAGCCGATGGCCCCAGAAGAGGATGACCAGCTTTAGACATCAGTCATTTGGCCCCAACCTACTGGAGAACATGTGCTTTCCTGAGCTAGGAAACAGGATGATCTCAACAACCTCAGAATGACTCGTCGCACATGAAAATATGCTCCCATGAATTTTCAGGCATATAGTGAGAAGCACCAGCTGGAAGGCCTCTCTGCCCAGTAGGAGTCATGTTTTACTTCAGCAATATCCTTATTTAAAAGTAATTATTTCCGTTTATTGCAGCAAGAGACAGATACTGCCACTGCGATACAAATTAATATATGCCCAATAGAAGCCCTATAAATAACACCCAAGAAAGTGAAGAAAGCATGCAGCTAGAAAACTCCGAAGCCCTGTTTTCCTGCTCCCACATTGTCTATAGGTAACATTTTTTGTGTATGCTTTTTTAGAACATTCACTACAGCGAGGCAGAATTTTGGAGGGTAGCAGAAACATATTTGTGTACTCTTATATACCGTAAGATAACAGCAATGCAAAAAATGACAAGACAAGTAAATGACAAAGTAGCACAGAAATAGACACTGCAGCCACTGTCCCAATCCTTACCTTTTAGAGTTGCCTTCTTAAGTACCTTCATGGCATAAAGCTGACCTGCATCAGATCCTTTGATCTTCCTCACTAGAAATACCTGTAAAAAGCAGATGTCTTGTGTAGATGAGTACTGAACTTCCAGTTACAAGCCTTGCTGCATTTGATAGAGGAGTAGATTCAGGAATTCTGATGAAAACTATTAGCTGAAAGTACTTCATAACTATTTTACCTGCAATTGGTTGAGCTAGCTCTGGAAAGCTTCATTTTTAAGCCTTTACTCCCTCACAAAGAAAACACATTCAACATTWTTAGCTTACACATTCAATTAAAGATGGGTGAATAGTCATAATAATCAGTGTGTGCACGTCTCTTCATATTCTGACCAGTTTTACATGAAAAAGGTCGTGCTTAGGAATGTGCAGTGTCTTAAAATTATTGCCATCAATTAAATTAAGGAGAAAAAACAATTTGGTTTAATTTATGCTGTATGTCATGAATGGTGACTAGCCTAAGATGTAACTGAAGCAAAAAGTTCATACAGCTGAAAATCTGGTTGTGCATACTTAACAAAATGTAGGACTATTTTGATTAACAAATAGGTTATTATAATAAAGAGAGTTTTCCCTGTTATAGTTACCTATGTTACATCTTCTGACAGTGTGAATTTGTCATTGAAATAAAATAAAATTGTAGCTAAAATTCTGATCTTTATTGTTTTACTCCATGCAACTGTTTCTTATCTGCCCCTGAGTGCMTCTGAGCACTGGAGGGGCAGTGAACAAAGGAATCAGTAATTTACTTTGGGCTTTATATGACTTCCGGTGTTTTAATAATTGAAAATAAAATAAAGAAATCTTTTAAGTGATTCCTAGGACTCACTCTGTCTGCTGAGGTCAGAAATACCAGACAACAGTCTCTCTCTTTTATTTCAGCACTTTTGTTACTGGACAGAAGCAGGAAGTAAAGCCAAATGCARAACGAAATATAAGGCCACATACGTAGCATATACTTACAGTGATAGAAATTATCAAAGGCTAGCTGAAATTACATAACTAATGAATGTCTAGTTGGATTACAAAAATCTGTGGCAAGTATTTTATTCCTTGCCTGTTCAGGAACCATGCAGCTTTCTTAACTGCCTCCGCCCAAAATATAAAAAGCCAAAAAAAGAACGGAGGAAGTCTGTTTCTAGCACATTATTTGCAAGTTGAAAGACTCTTCCTCCTGCAAAAAATATCTGTAAACAGATTATGATTTTCTGAAACACCCTTTGAGGAAAGGTTTGTGGAGAGAGAGAACAACTTTTAACAACCAGCTAGAGAAGCTGGAAAAAAAAAAAAAAGGCTAAATTCTCTCTGAACACCTTAACCAGGGATCTTGCATCTGTACAGCATCACAGCTACAACACTTCTACAATACAATCTGATACGTTTTTGGTGAGACTTTCCTTCTCAAGATGTTTCCTGTGCCTATGAGATATGCACAGTTCCTCAGCTGAGCTGCCCTAACTAGCTGAGCTTGGGCATATGTTGCTTGTTCCCATCTCCCGTTTCCTAGTTTGATGAACATACAAATACATCCACAGTACTCGCAACTGTAGGAACAAATGATGAAATCTGGATGCAACAGGAAAACATAAGACTTTCTGAAGTGTTTTTCATTAACATTCGTGACAAATTAAGCTCAGCTGCTCCAGCATTAACAGGAAGTCAATTCATTTAGAAGTTCAGCTAGACAGAGAAACGTTGGGGTATTTTTCTAACCAGCCCAAGTAAAAGATTTAATTTTTGCATGATGTTACAGTCAAAAGCTTGCCCAAACACTGGATTTTCAGCTGTATTATTATTCTGTAAAAACAGTTATGGAATCTTCAGCCAAAAACCCAAAACCCCAAACCTGTAAGATAATGATTTTAAACTGTACTGCACATAGAACAGCACAGCATGCTGCATCTGCAGAAATATTAGGCTGCAGTTCTAGAAATATCTTATCTGCCATATAATCTTGCAAAGCTTGTAATACCCATATTGCTGTAATAAGTCAAATTATCAAATKATGTTACTAGTGACTAGACAGCTGTTCCCTGTAGCACGGGACAGGGCACTTGTCTGCATTCCCTCCAAAACAGATGAGTCAAGAACACTGTGTGGTGTTTCAGAGGACATCAAAATAATCATCAAACCAAAAGGAAACAAACAAATGAAAATGCATTGTATCGCAAATGATGTTGTCCTTCTGATTATCGTTAAAGATAAAGCCACATCGTTCTTGAAACCGCCAAGTGGTCCTGGAGTGCTTATTTGACTGGTTATATTAGCTATACTATACTAGTTTGCCAGAATAGCASAGACATGTGTCTGAGCATGACTTTCAATTTTCTAGTTTGATATGCATGCAAACAGCTCAGGTTATTAATATCTGAACTAGCAAAACTGCCTTAGCTGGAGCAATATCACCCAAATCCCAACCTAGAAAGCTAAGCAAGTACTGTGACTTTCAGGAGTGTTGAGAGCACTCCCTCTGACACCTAAGGCATCTTCTCTAATCCTGCAAGAAATTATTTAGGCCTCAGGTGAACAACTTGAAAACCAACCAGTTTGCATCCCCAGAGACTTCTGGATTTGAACCATTAGCTCAAACACCAATGTGATGAAAATTTAAGTGGCTGGGGACTGCATAAGAAACACAGAGCAGACTTCCCTCCCCTGTGTTTTTGCTGCTCTGGGGAGTTTACTGACCTGTTTCACATAAGATAYGGAAAGTGATGTGTAATCACACACAGCTCCAAACAGGTGTGATGTCCACACTCACACTCTGATCCCCTAGTGAATTGGGTGGAGCATGTCCCAGAAGACACATCCCTCCTTTTGGGAAGTGGTGGTAGAGACTAGGCATTTTGCTTGTAAAATGCTTAAAGCTAGAAGGCCAACTCAGTTAATAATGAAATACATCAGTACAATCTAAGATAACCAGTGAACTGTTTCTAAACTCTTTACTACCTGAATCTGAAAACTGGCCATTCTGCCTCTGTTACTTTTGCAAAAGAGATTTTCTTCTCTGATTCTTCTTCTTATATTGAGTCATACAGTAAATCTAATTTTGAGTTGTTTGACTCTTCACATTTCTTTAATATTTAAAACTCAAATATTATCACTGTGCCCTCAAGAAATTCTCTAGATCAAAAATTGGTAGTGAACACTAAGTTTCCTGATATTTCTCATCTSAGGCAACTTCTAGCAGACTTACTTATCAACATAATTCTGGAATAGTCGGGAAGTTGACAAATACTCTCAATATAGCTTCTTTCAGGAATAAAACTAAAGGCCCTGATTCATCGCCAGGGTGCTCGCCTTTGTGCTGGGTACCTCAGCAACTTCTAGGTATAAGTCAGTTCTTCAAGTTAGCCAGAATGATCCATCATAGAATTGAGATATTTTTTTAAAACTCCACAAAATAATATACTTAAAATGACAAGGACTTCCACGCATGTTTTAAATTAGGCTCACTGTTCCACAGGTTTCAAAGTCTTATTTATTTAAACCATAGAAAGAGTTCAAGACTGAATTGGCTCCTCCCTCTTTCCTCTCCATCTTTTCTTCCTATTCTCATTTCCAGCTGACACATCCTGCTGAAGAAGAATTGTCTTTGGGATTAAGAAAAGCCTTGGACTTGAGATAAAAATGTTGTTTCTCCACAGATTAGCTTGCAGTCACACAGGTAGGTTTTTTACCCCCATGCTCCCACCACAATGATTGCTCTCTTCAGCACTGGGGTTTGACTCCAAGGTCCTCTCAGCAAAGTGTACAGGTCTCTGAGTGTGAGCTAAAGAGGAGTCTGGGACTTTGAAACGTGCCTGAGATCCCATTTGCCCTCAGTGGGAATTGGACAGCTAACTTTAAGCCTTTGAATGTTCCTATTTACATTATCCAACTAAGCAGCAGTGGCACACGCACTTCCCTGGTGGGTAGGTTAGAAAAGGGGGGGCATCTATTTTTATAAACAGTGATGCTTACTAATGCTCACTTCTGCTCATTAGTCCAGGTCCAGAGCCATAAATACTGTTTCCTAAACTGTTTTATATACAGGAATCCAGCTAAAAGACAAAAGTGTTATTAAAATGAAGGTAGAAGGGGTTTGGGCTTGCTTATCTGCCTTTACAATATAATTTATATAGGGGCAATGTTACCGGTGTAAATGAACTCAGAGAAAGGACATGACATTTTCAGTGTTGCTCTAGGTGATTCGATGGCATTAAAAATTACCTTTCCATATGAACCTTGTCCTAATACTTTCAGCAGCTCGAACTGAGAAGGATCTGCTTTTTCAAAACCTTCCTTCACATGATGACTGATGTCTATTTCCTTCACGATACCTTCTTCCTGCAAAGGAAACAAGAGAAAACAAAATCCCCAAATCAGAGCTGTTATCCTAAGGAAACATATTATTTATTAAAATCTCATCTCCTGTGATGCTACAATTATGTATGAAATTTTGAAAATAGAAACAAATGCTTGTCCAAATATTCCCCGTGCCTGTTAACTGGCTGGGGAGGGTAATGTCAGGACATCCAGGCCTGCCGCTTCTGTTTATTGAGCCTCAAGATATGAATAGGTAAAGATAGAATATGCAAGCTGAAACACAGAAATACACTGCAGAGCTTGGTGCRCCCATCACAGACCTTGCTAGCAGAGTGGCATGTACTCACATCTGTACCATAGAGGCTCCAGCACGCTTCCCTCCACATACTTTCTCGTTCTCCCTCAAAGCATCATTTAAATCCATCTTAAAAAGCTCCCTTAGTCTTAAGCGGCAATTCTTCTTATGAGTAGACAATAAAGAAAAGGCATTGCCAAAAGTGGCTCCCTCTATTTACCTCAAAGAATAAGAAGTTACTACTGGTAACCTTCCAAATAGAAAACAAATTAATGATTTAGATGTGAAAATGGGGTGGTGGTGGAAGGAAGAATGACACACACTTCTTTGCTTGCAGGAATTAGCTTTAAACACTTTGGATTTTCCAGGTTCTTTTGTGAAAATATTTCCATTGCACATTCTTCAAAGACCCCGGTTGAACTAGGACTTTCATCTTGCAAGCTATGACATATGGCATTTGGTTTAGTTGTTTGGTTTATGTTATTACACCATGTTCCTCTAAAAAGAGAGTGACTGAGTCATGTGAGACCCAGAGGGACTACATAGAGTTTGCAGCAACCCAGAAAGTCATTGGGCTGAAAAGAAACCTGGAAGAAAGGACCTGCTCTTCAAGTGGTGAGAGAAGATAATATTTACATGACTTCTTATTTCTGTAGTGTTTTGTACACCTAAATTTGAGCTTTTTTTCTATTCAAACTACTTGTTCTAACTTCTCTACAACTAAAAAGTGGATTTTGAGTACAAAGCCTTTTTGTTTCATCTCCCAGGACTAAGGGAATTGCTTACTTAGGAATAGGTTTGAATATTTTTGCACCCAACAGAAATAACTGGAATCTCATAAACATTATTTTTAAATGGAATTTTGCTGCAAATATCCTTTTTCCCCAAGAAAATATCTTGATAAAACCTGGAAGTATAATATTTGTTTCCCATTCTTAACAATTAATGTGAGGAAAATAGAAATAACATCCTAAAATGAAAATGCATTCACAGAAATGTTTGGCCAAACTACATTCATTTACTAAACAAGAATAAATTTGATTCCTTTCTCCACTAGAAAAATTGCTATCACTTTCTACCAGCTGTAATTCATCTGATGCATGGCTAGCATTACCCGGATTGCTCTCTATACTGTAGCTCCATCCCTCCTCTTCCCTACCCTGTCTCTTTACACTCACGTGCTTTGGAACAGGGACTATATCCTTTTCTTGGCTTGGAAAGCTTCCTCTACTTTGTGCATGCTACCAGAATCATGGAAAATAATCATCATCTGACAGCGACTCATTTTTCTGATCCTAATTCCTCTAGCTGAAGGTTTGCCTGAAAGGAAATGCTTGAAACCAATGACCAGTTTTCACAGAAGGATTTAAGGGTTTTCTAAGTACATAACTGCCAGGATCTCTCCTCTTGTTTTTCTGGCTTTACTTGCTGTGGGAGACAGAGTATCTTTCTGATATTAAAAACATTCATTTTTTCAATTTTTTCTCCGTGACAAAAACAATAGTAAACTGATAAAAATTCAATACACTGCATTAGCTGTTTCCTAAGGAAACCAGGAATGACCTACATGCTGTTATCAAAGGCTCCACCAAGGTCTGAAGTGATGAGCTTTCATACTGAGGGACATGCACCTTTACGTAAACTGCCTGCAGCTAAGAGACTTGCATACTGGTAAAAACATTATTTCGAGCTTAGCCCGCCCTGCCATACTACAGCTCAGGTGAAGTATCTGGACTGCAGGGCTCACCACCCATCTTGTTCAGCAGTTACTCACTAAGGCTAAAAATGACTCCCCACGGAGTCAGGCTCCTTCCCTGATTCACCCCTTACTCTCTACAACAGATCTCATATGCTTGGCAGTTTGCTCTCCATTGAGCACAGGCAAAGTTTGGGAGGATTGGCTTCTGCAAGCCAGTCTCTGTGCGTGGATACCCCCCTGACAACTATCATATGATGAAAAAACTGCACGACGTTTTCTCAAATCAGTGCAGTGTGAGGGCACCCAGTCACCATTTCACGATTTTGCCCACTTCTGTTTTGCACAGAAGCACAGCACAGCAAGGACCATCCGCTAGAACCCAGTGAAGCAGGAGGTGGATCCAAATTTTGCAAAATATTCAGGAGACAAAGCTCTGCAAAAAAGAAACTAACCCCAATTTTATGTACAGCGGATACCTTCCTCAGATTTACTTCTCCTTTGAGCTGAGACCTCGATCTCAAAAACTGTGGATGAGATCTACCACCTCAAGGGAACAGCAAAACCCCTTTTTAATTCAGTTAGATTGTATTTCAGCCTGAACCATGGAGTCATTTCAGCTACATTTGCAAGTTTAAATGATGAGTGAGTTTCAATTTATCCATTCACATCAGTCATCAAAGTCACAGGCCTACAACCTTAAGCATATTTCTCATTGTATTATTAAATTTATACAACCTCTTTAGGTTCACGAAATGTGTTCAGTTACAGGAATACATTGAAAGTATTAAAGTCATGATAATTCAGCTTGCTGGAAGAATGCTTAAAAATAGCATAATTAATTTGTAACTTGCAATAAAAACAACACTTTAATTACATGCATCTTTAATTAAAATCTCAGAAAAAGATTATTTAAAAAGAATGGGACCAAACACAAGGCCTAGCAGTGTTTATCAGAGAAGCACAGATTTTAAAGATAGAAAAAAACTGTTAGATTATGTGACTTCACAGAAATATAAAAATGTTGGTTAGAAGGGGCTTCTGGGGGTCATCTAGTCCCACATTCCTGCCCAAAATATCATCGACACTTGATCAGGCCAGCTGGTTTTTGTCCACTGTGGTTCTCAGTATCTCAAACAACGAGGCTTGAGCCACTTCCTATGAAAGATTATTCTCTTCCGATTTGCCTAGCTCAGAAATGCCCACAGTCGTGTTGAGCTGCCTGCTCCACGGGTCCTTAGGAGGAAGCAGGATATTTTTCTAGGAAGGTAGGATTTCCTGTGGATTTCCTGTGGTCTCCTCACTAGAAAGGGGCAGCAAAGCAGCACGGAAGAAAAGCATGCCAGACAGCTCTGTTTCCACCGATCCTCACTACAGTGGCGTTACTTGTGAGCTGTCCAAGAGGTAGATAGTATTTTAGCTGGTACGACAAATCCACTTCCCACTGGAGCAAAAAGCCAAACTGTCAGTACTTGAGACTGAAGATGGACACAGCCCCTTAAAGCAAATATATGCTGATATGTTTACACACATGCATCCATTTCCCTTGCACGTATTTCTGTATTTTTATTACTTATTTCGCTGCATGAATTCTGGAATGACTTCTGTTTGTTTGCTTTACCTTACCAGAAAAAAAAAAAAAAAAAACCAAAACCAACAGTTTTACAGCTCCCTTTTAATATTCTTACTTACTTGGGATTTTCCCCTATAATTTAAGTCTTTTGAAGTCTCCCTGTATTAAACTAATATTGAATGTGGCATTATTTTTCTCAGGTATTGATGATGAGAGTGAAACACAAACTATCAGAGGACAAACAATGTGGGCAGATCTCCCAACTATTTTTGCTCTGAGTTGTATCTTAGGGACTTCTCTAACATGGATTTTTTTCAGTGGTCCAGCAAGTGCAGCATATCTGCATTAGGACTTTGCATAAGAACAATAACACTGAGGCAAGAGATACACAATAGAGATGAAGCCTGCACACTGAAGAAGCTGTTTTGATGGACAGGATTTCACTCTGGAAAAACCACGAGCCAACTTCCAAAATGGTTTTGATCAGTGAAGTTGGTGGAATCAAAAATGAATGTTCCACAGTTTGGTCTTGCAACAGCTGTGCACAGCAGCCCAGGCTCTTGCTCCCTGCTGACTTGTCCCGACACTGCATTAGCAGGAATGCTTGACTTGATGAAGCTTAATCTTTTGTAAACTTTCTAAATATTTATGTTTGMACAAAAAGCATCATCCTGTGACAAAAGTGAGATGGGTGTTCTTGGTGGCTTGAAGAAAGCACATAATTGAGCGGCACAGACTAGGGGAGGGAGGGCAATGAACTGGAACACGTGATAAAAGAGAAATGGAGAGTGCTTCTCTGTGCTAATACAAGACCAACCTATTCAGGGCCTGATTCTATATGGCATTATTCACTTAAAGGCTTTCCCCCAAGCCCCGCAAGTTGGCAGAAGTTTTGGACACACAAGTAACCCGGTATTTGAATGGGAAGTCCATTTTGATCTCCTTTCCTTTGGGACATAGGAGAACAGAGCCTCTGTTCTTGCCCTGTGACTGTGGATGGCACAGACACATCTGTTTTGGTGCTTCCTGGCGGCAGCTGCTCCCTGTAACACTGATCTCAGCTCACTTCCAAGATTTTCTCATGCAGATCTTGGAGAAAGAGATGCACTAATGCTCGGTGGCTGCTGGAGAGCAACTGCAGGAAACTTTTCCAACTGCAACAATACTTCCCGACTGACTGTCACGTGTCTGAGTAGGATCGGGAAGCGTAGGGGTATAGACCTAGGAATGGGGTACAAAAAGTCATGCAAAAGGGCAGGCCTTCCTGGAGAGTAGCTCTTTTCTCTTCAGCTGTACAGCCTCTTATCTTGCCTGCTCCACAGCCTCTCAGCAAACATCATGGAAAGACTACTTCCTGGAAAACTGAGAGGTTTAACCCCTTTTGGAGCCTTGCCTGGCTCCTCCCCAAGAGGTTTCTGAAGGAGCAGGCCTAAGGTCATCCTCAAATCCAGCGACCACCTTAATTATGGCCAATATATTTCAACCACATGCAAAACCTTTCCTCACTAAGACTTCCTGAAATGGTGTGAAACATCTGAAGAGGGGGTCATTCCAGAATCAGCTACTTTTAGCAATGGACAATTTTATGCAACCATCACATGGGAAAAAGTTATGGTGCTAACATAAGATGGTTATTGTTTTGCAAAATCAGTAGGACAAGATTTTTATTTTTATTGCTTGCCTGGTCATCTCCCCACTAGTACAGGATCAAGACTGCCATGCAGGTATGGCCGTAAGGAAGGGTAAGCTTCATTTTCCAAGAAAAATATGTGCAGTTTTGATGTGCAAGTTCTCCAGTCTTCAGATATGTTGAGCTTTCATGCTTTAGGGACTGAGGCCAATGAAGAAATAAATGAAAATGTGGCAAGAGGAAATAAGAAATAATTGCAACTCTGAAGAGAATTTATTGTTGTTTGAGAGACTCGTTATTCATTTATAGCATATGCTTAAGATACAGACTTTGTTACCAGTCTTGCCATTTGGCAGGTTACCACCTAATATAAACCCAGATCACAACTATTTAAGTTTCAAGTATCACAGGCAACACAWCATTCCAAAATAATATAGTTCATTAAGAAAACGTGTTTAAAACTCTGATATGGGAATAGTTAGGACAGGATATGTCTGATAGAGATGAGGCCAGGTTTCCACCTCTGCTTCACAGGTTCTAATCTGGTTCAATCCATAGGAGAGTAATTTTTGTCAAGGCTATTCAAATGCTGCCTAGTGCAGGAAATGAATTGTTGGCCTGTGTTCAGTTCTTTGAGGACAAGTATCCACATTTAAAAAAAAAATAAAAATGTATAGGAGCATTTTCATTAGCCTCTTCCCAAACCAGTCTCCAGCAGCTGGAGTAAAATTTGAAAAATAAGTCTTCCATTTTAAATGGTTTGTAATCCAAGTTCTGGCTTCTGTTGTGGTCTGGATAGATGTAAACTGAGCAATAATACCATAAATGGGTCTGGTTGTTTTGTCCTCTACTGTCAAATTAACATTTGCTTTAGCAACAATGGATTGGACTTATTAAGCCCTTAGAGAAGTATGTGGAACTCTCAGTGAATTCAGGGGACGTTGTGCCAGTCTGCATTTAGCCTTCAAGCATAAGGTCACGTACCTTCTCAAAAGGTCATACAGAGTTAAATAATACACAATAATTTTTAGAGAGGTTGGGATTTCTTTCCCAGACCTTTCACAAATGTGAATACAAAGTGTTATCTTGCATATGAAATTCCCCCAAGCAGGTCAAAACCTGGTGGAAAACAAAAACTTTAGAGCAATTTCTGTGGAGTGCAACACTGTCAGTCCCTGTTAAATCCAGCAGACCTTTTTCCAAAGAGAAAACCTGTTATACTCTCTTTAGCACCCCTCCCCGGCTCTAACTTTTTATCCTACATTTTTTTCTTTCTTGTCCCTAATATATGTCTCTACAATTGAGGTTCAGCTGAAATCAAACAAACTAAATGTGAAGAGAGGAATCACAGAGAGCAAAAGCAGCGGATACAATCTACTGGATAAATTGGTGAAGTCCGTGAGTTGGAGGTTTGAGTATTTGGGAGATTTGGGTTCAATCTTTTGTGCTACCAGATTTCCTATGTATCTTTGATGAATCACTTAGGGTTGGACTCAGCTAAATGAATTTATAGTACAGGAGACAATGTTTTGAACTAATTGTCTGGCCTTACTTTGCAGTCAATAGAGAGAAGCAGGCACTTCATGATTAAAAGAGATCAGATGAAGTCACATCCTCAAAGTGCACGTTTCTCTCTGCTGACTATGAAGAAAGCCTAAGATAACTTGCTGGGATGGGGGCTTCTGCAGTTGCATCAGGTGAATTCACATTTACTGTAAAATTTTGAAAAACACTTAAATAGAGTAATATTGTGTCCAGATTTTTAATGGCATTACAAGAGAGACATTTGCAGATACATGCCCTGGAAATTTTAACAGAACTTCTATTGAAATTAAATATTTTTCAAAAGAACTTAGATACTTGAAACATCCAGGCACTTAAAAAATACTCTAAGGTGTTGGGAGTAATCCAGGTATCAGGATTTTGCAGCTCTGGTAAATTAGGCATTATTTCTACTTCCTCCCCAACCTGAAAAATAGGAATAGTTGCTTTTTATTATCTTGTGGGAGTACTGTGAGAATTTACACAGAAAAAAAAAAGTGAAATTATGTCATACTGCAGTAACGGATAGACAAACTATCTGAAATGTACTCAATAATACCTAATTCAGTGGCCTACAACCAGATTCTCCTTTAGCTCATATTGAGACATCTTGGTCTTGAAGGTTGGTGCTCTTTATCTGATGACTATAGCATCTTTACAGACTTAGTCCCTGACTAAGACAAATATATACAACACAATGACTGTGAAGATGCATGAAGAGAACCATCTTCCTATTCACAGTGCAGATATACATGAATTAGAGGGAAATGCGAATTCTTAATCTAACTTCCAGCTCTGGACTCAAATCATTAGCCAGGGTGACTAATTTTTGTGTTAATTCTGGTGCAAACTGCAAAGATTTATGTGGAGTGGCGAGTAGAATGAACTCATAAAAAAAGAGAGGTTAAAAAAAGCAGAACAAAAGCAGAACCATCTGGCCACAAAAAAACACAAACAGTTGGCCAGCCTTACTCATACAGCAGCACTCTACAAATACTCAAAGACATTTGTGAACTTTAACAGAAACAGTCTCAAAATGAGTCACACCATTAAAGGACAAAGAACTCGGTTATATTGCTCTAAGCTACAATAAATAAGAGCAGGAACATTTTCATCAACATCCTACTTGGCATGGCTTACAGGTGAGCCTTTGGCCTTTACATCTCAGAAGAGTTGTAAGGTCCACTACCAATCGTTTCTGCTGCTGAACAAGCAAAAGAACACTTGCTGCTCATTCACCAAGGAACTAACTGCAAGTAAGTCTGGATCCAGTGCCTGGAAGAAATTGTTGTTACTCCTAGAAGGGTAAGTATTCTTGTTTCCTTAGGATGATGCTATGTCACCACTAAACAGGGTTATGAAGACTATATGCAATAGTAGGGAACAGTATATATTTTAGAAAAAAAAATATTAATTTTACAGAGAAGGCTTTTCATTTTTTATCCTCCACCACAGCTCAAGTCCTGCTCCCAGGTCAGTGACGGGCCCTGTGCACTCTGGTCTGAACCACTTGCAAACTCTCTGTGAGGGGCTTGGGTGGCTCCCACCGGAGACCCTCCCAGGGGTGCCACCACCTCCCACCACTGCAGCCCACTCACCAGAGCTGCCTGGCAGCTGCTGCCGTGCGCCCTGCCTCACGGGGGATCCCTAATAACAGTCCTAATGTGATGGCAACCCACCGTTCACGCACCGTTCTGCTACAGGGTACAGACAGCCCCCATATGCCTCTGTGTCCCAGCTTCCCATCTGCAAAATGCAAGTGAGGCCGTCTTCCTTTTTCATGGGGTTACTGGACTATAAGGGCCCTGGAAAGACTATGAAATGCTCAGATACTATGATGTTAGGCTCAGATAAGAAGAAAGGCAAACAAAAAGGTCTATCTGTTCAGGATACTATTCAAGAAATATAAATACTTACTAAAGGGCTCCAGTTCCCTTATTGATGTACTCAGCTGCTTCACAGACTAGAAAAAAAAGTGCCTGATGTTTTACTAGTACATTTGAGTGTGAAATAAAAACTCCAGCTGCACTAGGAAGATAAACTGCTTAAGCAAAACATATTTGCAACCATTTCCTCACCGTTTCTCAAGTGATCCAAATAAAACACTGCTCACCATAGCAGTGTAAACAGCACCAGAGCAAAGTAGAAAATACTGTAACAAAGCCCCAGTGCATTTGCATGGTGATTTTAAAGAACTGAATCATCTTTAATATGCATATTAAAGGAAAAACATCAGGTTTCATCTCGAAATGTGAGACAGAGTGGACAAGAGGCTGTAATAAAAGATAATCACATTATGAAAGTGTTGGATTAGTCAGTTTAGGAAAAATACCAGTCTGCTCTTTACAAATCACTTGTAGGGTTTGGTAATTATCATTTTCTCTGCGAGAGGAATACTACCCTGCTAGCACATTTTGCGTCCTCCTGCTAATTAAATTAAACATCAGCTAAGGGTTCAACCAGCTTGTACTTTACAGACTGGAATACTGCTGCTATTATGTCAGGAAAAAAAGTGTTGTAATGAGGTTCGTTATCTCAGTGGCATTTTACGGGCAGAGTATTAATAGGGAAACACACTAATGTGAGGTCACTGTGGAATCAAGGCAAACACAAATTAGTTTTAATGCTACTGTTCACAGATTGGAGCGTCAGTGAAGGCACTGAAGGAGAGAGGGTGGTGGAGCTGAATCAGGCAGAGAGAAGATGGCAAAAGGGAAATTTTACAGAGAAAATATGACAAGATTTAGCAACAAACATGGACAGAGGAAAAAGACGTGGAGGACAGAGAGAAAAGGGTGTATCAAAAAGGACACCAGACTTACAGGACAAGGGCAGCTGTGGTTTGTGCCTATGCCAACAGAGAAGTAAACTGAGAGATGACTGGGAGAAAATTGTTTTGACTTTGCAAACTGTCATAACTGTAATATTAAACAACTTGAAATGCAACTTTTGTCCCTTTTAAGCAGCAGCTTAATCCCATTTAAATGGGATTTAAAGCCATCTACCTGGGCTGAGGAGAGAGAGCGCAGGTATGCACGCATGTACTGGAGCGATCCGATGGGGAAGCTGGTAAGCAGCACTGGTAGGCTCAGAGCTGCTCCCAAAAGAAAGGGTGAGAGCATGATGGGGACCAGGCTTTGCTGCACAGCTAGCTAAGGGCCCCGGGGGCCCAGCCTTACCCAGTAACTCAGCTGGACCACCAAAACACAAACAAATGCTGTGGATCCAGGCTCTGCTTATTTATGTAGACTCCAGCTTTAATTCTTTAACTTATACAAAAAGCGCACAGATAAAATAAAAAATAAGTTACAAAAAGTACCTGACAATACCTCATCTCATGCTGGGCTCCAGTTTCATGGACAAATATTTCACAAGGGATACTAGAACTGCATATTTATCTCTTCAGCTGTGTACTTTTATTACGTCCATGGCTAAGACCCAGGTCATTATTTGCAGAAGTATGTATTTCAGTGCCTAAGGACTGTTACCACGCACAAGTATCTGTCTAAACAGAATTTCAGCCGTCTACTGGAAATCTGGCCCAGGAAAAGGCCCATCACATTTTGTGGTTTTGTGAACTAAGAAGCCTCTAGGTTAGTTCGTGTCCCTCAACGAGTCACATGGTGGATCTCCAAGGAACGAGCTGCTAACTGATTATCACACATCCTCTTTTCTGTGAAGGCAAAAATTGTTTACAATTACAATGTTATACAGCACTAAACAGAAGCATATATTGTGTATATACAACCCACTGAAAAGATGTGTTATTTTAGGAATGAGAATAAACAAAACGCAGAAAACCTATCTGGATGCAAAGAAACACCTTTGCAAAACTGTTTGGAAGACTCTCTCATTTCAAAGAAGTCAAACTGCTGCACCAGTCTTGCCCTTTTGCAGAGATTTCCAACGTACAATGTGTTTTTGTATAACAAAGGTGTGTGTGTGGCAAGTTTGATGGTTCTCAGCTGATTAGGATCTTGATGAGCTTATCATTACAGCTTCACAGCTGCAAAAATCAAAAGTTTTGCATATAACATTGTAATGCCAATCCTAAATACCACCAGACAATTTTTTTAGATTTTAATTATTATTTATAAAACAACTATATAGGTAAGCGTGGAAAAGAGCCATAAAATGAGTATGCTCAAATACAGAAATGGATCAACAACAGTTCAGCCAAAGCTGATCCACAGTCTACCAAAGGAAGGATTTCCAGAGTAGGATTCATCCAAACATACATCTCTGTCTGAGGTAGCTGTCTAAACTTCTGTACAGCTGACAGAGAAATGGGTACTCTTAGGCTTTGATTTGTATCAGACAAAAGCAGGCCTCTAAAACAGGACTTAGTAAATGTGCCCCTTTCTCTCTGCTGACTGTAAAGGCAGGCTACACCGATGAGTTCAGATACAGACTAATTCTCCCTTCCCACGTCCCTCAATGACCTCTTTAGCATCAGACGGCACATACGTGCTTTTCAAAAGATGTATGCTGCATTATACTGGATATTTCTAGGCCAGCCTTTGATCGACCCACCTTTTTCACTATAGGTTTTCTACAGTCTCCAACAAACAACGTGAGATGCTCCCATCATTTCATCTTTCTAGTCTGATGTATACTTGCACCAACTATTGCAACATTATTCTGCAGGGACATTTTTACACTGCCTAGCTACTGTCATGATCTGCCACCATGAATTGGAGAAATCAAGGCTCTTCTTGGACATGAAACTGGAAGCGAAACCACAACGCTGTGTCAGACATCATCCCAAACATTCACACTGGGGGAAGCTTCAACAAATATGAGAAAACATCAGTTTCTTCAGTCTCTTAATTCAAAATACATTTTACTTTTTAGCACAATCCTTGCAGTATTTGGCCGATTAGATCCCCTGACATCAGTCAGAAGACTGCCAAGACAACTTAAAATCGCAGTGCTCACCACCACGTGCCTGCAGACTGCAAGACGTGGCTTTCAGCTGCCCTGCAGCTTTTTTACTCTGTTGCTGCCATGTAAAGGGACGTTTACATCAAGTGCTCTTTGTTCTCATCTTCAGCCACTTTATTCACAAAAGCCCTATTGAAAGCAAAGGTACATGATGACGAAGGAAGGCAGTAGAAAGGAGCTCTTTTTGTTTAATCCATTTCTGTGCAGAAGCCTCCAGGGTTTTAAAGTATTGAGGATACCAGATTTAGAGCATATTCACTGCTCTAGCCTCCATTCTACAAGTATTTTTTTTTAATGTATATGCAAACATGCAGAAGGTCAAACTGAAATTACCAAGTTCCTGCCAGGTATTTTTCATTAACCTGTGGCTATTTCAACGTTTTCCTGTTCTGGCTGAAAACTGTTATAACAAATTCACGTGGCATCTTAACAGACAGAGGGTTTTTCAAAAAATAAAAGATGATCAAAATGGCTTTACTGAAAATTATGGTTGGCCTAGACTCATACACATTTTCCTGACAACATACAGCACATCTTCAGAGCGATATCATGACACAAAGAGATTTACTGTGAAACTCAATGGKTGTGTGTTGTAAGCAGCAAACCCAGAGCCCTGATCTGTTCAGGCCTGCCAGCCTCAGCAGATATGTGGGACAGTCTCCTTCTGGCCCACTGAGGCAATCTAGTCCCAAAGGATAAGTAGACTCTGCAGTCCCCTTTGCTGCACACTGTAAATGGACAAGGTGGAAAGAGAAGACCAACCCCTATCTACTGTCCTACCGAATAGACAGATTTGCTCATAAGTGATTACAGAACTACACTTACAAAAAGACCAGAGCACAGATAAAGATCTTTATTATCTTTGAGCCATCAACAGAAAGGTACATAGTGCAACTTCATGACCTCTCCCATAAGTGTATCCCCAACGAGCTGGAGGACTTAAAGGCTACTGTACAGTAAACAAGATTGTTCCTATGCTCCTATGGCTCAGAGCAGCCACAAAGCTGTTTGGGACTCCTGGAAGAGGCTAACCTTCCATTCAGAGGAAACTGAATGGGCACAGACTAAAGGAGTTCTTCCTATTCTACTTTTAACGTTCGTTTCAAATATAGCTTCAGTTAGTAATCTGAACAAAGACAAATGAACAGCAAAATACAATGCCACACTTCACACATGTATAACCTATTTTTTTAATATCAAGCTAATAAAAGAAAAATGCTTTTTGATGCTCTGTATAGTGGATGCTAACACACTGATAGTCAAAATCACCAGCTGGCTCCACCGGGCTGCGATGCTAGTGAAATCCTTAATGCAGCCGGGAGACAAAATTCTGAAGAAGAAACTGATGCAACAGTATAATCTCCGAGCCTTTTCTTGCGACATAAAAAATCAGAAGCCCGCTTGAACTCAGTAATCCTGTATGAAACACAGGACACCAAGTAACAGCTACTCCTGTTCCTTTACAGATAAGGCATTTATTGTGCTCCTCAGTGAATCATAGGCAATTATGCCTGCAGTAGATTATAGCCTTTATACTGAGTCTTATTTTATAACCCTAGCCAACTAACTGTATCTGCACCATTTCTTACTATATTGATGTTTTATAAATAATAGCATAAAGACAACTGAATGCTAAGTGAAGTAATTCAATCAATCAGTAACAACAGGAAGCTAAAATTAATTTTATGGACAAAGGAAAACTAGACAATACAATCAGAAGATGACAAGTGAAAGCCAAAGAGGAAAGCCAAAACCACACAAAAGTTTTACTTCAAAGAAGTGTTTAATCAAACACACAAGTCCAGTGCCCATTTGTTTTCCCCATTTCCCTGTCAAAAACAATGAGCAATGCCACAGTTTTTCCAAGAAGCCATGGGAGGTAAAGTTTCTGTAATTCAAGCCAATACTGTAAGGAAAAAAATCTTTAATGTAAAACACAGTGAAAATCTGATTATGAATTTGCCACAAATTTTGCATTGTTTGTATTCTTAAAGTTATTTACATTTAAAACTGTTCTTTGTCATTGCCGACTACACAGCAGGGTCCCGCTGTGCCAAAGCAGAGTTCCAGTTTGCTTTGTTAAATGCTCAGTTTTCTCAAAAACATTATTTTTGGACTGTGTTTTTTGTGATTGGTTTTCAATGTTCGAAATGTTTCCTTACCCACAAAGGCTGAGTAAATTCACATCTGCTATCCTTGAACTTTATCCAGACCTTGTAATTGAAACTTTTTGTACAAGGCAATATCAAAATCTTTAGTCCTCATCAAACTCCTTATGCTTGTGAAGATATACATGGATGTTATCAGTGAGTTTGCATTAAGCTATGTTACTGGATCCATCTGAAAAGTAAAGTAACATAAGAATTGCAGCCCTGCACAGTTGCAATATCTCAACTTCCAGTTATATGAAGTAGTAAGTAAAGCTGGGTAACACTGCTGTGTAAATAGTCCTCATTTGGAGGTAAGAGTAAAAAGTAAAAATTCACATCAGCTTCTCATTTCTGTAACTGCTTTTATGCCAACAAGTTGTAACTGTATGTTTTAAGGACACTGAAGGTTGATTGGGTGCATTTATAACTAAGATTCCTGGAACTACAGCAAGGAGAAGAGCAATCTAAGCCGTTTTCTCACAGTTAAGGGTACTGAAAATAGAGCCAGCCTTTTGTACACAGGCTGCAGGTTGACCCAGAGCGACCTATACCAAACACGGTAAGTATTATAGGAAACACACAACATTATTTCCAATTATTAACAAGAGAAAATTGTATGATATATGTATACATGTATATACTGGGTTTTATCTGGAGCAAAATCAGAAGAAAATTATTTTTATTTTCATAAAAGTTCATCTAAAGACCTAAGGAGTCCATCACATACTGAACAGTACCTATCAGCCTAGTTAGCTACTGAACACCTCTCCCTCAGTAGTCACCGATGAAAGGCAGTCAATCCCTCGCAGTATTTTCTTCACCAACAAACAAGCAAACCAGGTTCCTCCCTGCCGTACCTGAAAACCTCCTGCCTTCCTTCCAGTCACCCCGTCTCAAAAATGTGGGTTGTAAGCTGAGTCTGGGAGAGTGCCGAGAGGAGCAGCAGGTCTGGGCTGGGCAGGAGCCGGGGTGGGATGCAGCTGCAGGTCCCCTGGAGCCATGCCAGCATCATGAAGGGCACAATGGGGAGATAAGCGGAGCATCCGCCCCTCAGCAGCTCCCCGACCCCGGAGAGGCATCGCCTCTAATAGGTTTCCAGCCACTCTGTGCTCAGGAAGTTGTAACCAGTCTCTTAAATCCCGACTTGAAAATGAGCTGCAGGCGAGTGAGGTTGCAGCTCACATAACGTATACCACCCTGGAGAAGCGSCATTAATGAAAGGAGCCAGGATGTGTTGTAATTGCGGTCAGCTCTGGGAGAGACGCAAGGCAAAACACACAGGGCTCGTTCCAGCAGCATGGCCTCGAAGCGATGACGGAAGGGTTCGGGTTGTGAAAAGTCACACTAAATGAAGCTGACATAATCTCCCAGCCCACCGCAGCCACACAACTGTTCGACACTGCAGGGTAACCCCTTGGCTATTATAAATGCCACAAAAATCCTGAGCAAAGGCAACAAGCAGGTTTGTAACCCCTGTGAGCACTGCAGACAGGTACCAGGGGAGCTCTCAGACTTGGTCTCACAACCACCTCCCAAGCCTACTCTGGGACTTGGGGAAAACCAGTAACACTGCTGGTCTAAACTGGGACCGTTCCCCACCTTCTAATCTGCACATGGAAACTGCAAGTCCTAAACCAAGCCTGTTATAATGTCCACCTACACTAATTAGCTGATTATGCGAGACTGGAGACATACACCTAACCTATATTATATTATGAATAAAGTCAGGAGCAACAAACTTAATCACAGCATGAAAGATTCAGGTTAGACATTAGGAACATCCTTCCCTGGCAAGGGCAGAGAAACACCAGAACAGATGCCACTTAACATGTAACCAGCTTGTATCCTACCTCCCTTCAACTGCCTCTTTTTTGTTTTATCCTATCTGATCTTACACTCTTTTTTTGCATTTTTCAAGTGCTCACAATGTGTGCACATAGCTGTAAATACAATAAATACTATTAACAAATGGCGGCTATTACAAGATTTCATAGAATCATAGAATCATTAAGGTTGGAAAAGACCTCTAAGATCATCGAGTCCAACCATCAACCCAGTACAAATGCCCACTAAACCATGTCCTGAAGCACCTCATCCACACGTTTTTTGAACACCTCCAGGGATGGTGACTCCACCACTTCCCTGGGCAGCCTGTTCCAATGCCTGACTACCCTTTCGGTGAAGAAATTTTTCCTAATATCCAATCTAAACCTCCCCTGGCGCAACTTG
>JASVER010000016.1:7362383-7481846 GCA_030449065.1 Oceanodroma leucorhoa
AGCTCCTTGTTCAGCCAGGCCGGTCGTCTTCCCCGCCAGCTCCTCTTACTGCACAGGGGGACAGTTCGCTCCTGCGCCTTTAAGACTTCCTCCTTGAAGAGCTTCCAGCCTTCCTGGGCCCCTTTGCCYTTCARRRCCRCTTCCCAAGGGACTCTCTVAACCAGCGTCCTGAACAGGCCGAAGTCTGCCCTCCGGAAATCCATGGTAGCAGATATTCAGGATCCACCTTATGAATATAGGGCCCAGAACTAAAATAACCCTCTCTTTATTAATAGGCATAATTCTGATTTATGCTTTTAGCTCCATTGCCAGCAACCTAAGTAGATGCTTGAGAAGAAACCGCTCTTGCAACAGTTTTGCAGGATCAGGCCCTAAAAACGGAGGATACAGATGGTGAACACAAGATGCACACTGAGTGAAAACAACTCTCACTTTCCATGGTGGCAGAATGCCAGTTAGTTAGAGCCTACTGATGATGGTACAAGAAGAGGAGGAACTGTCATGCGTATGTGCCAAATTTACTCATTTAAAAAGGGAATTGGGCATCACCGTCTGTTGCAGCTAATCAACAAAATGAGATAAGTGGGGCAACAAATTATGCCCCTTTTAATCAACTAGCACTATCATCATCTTTGTAAACAGGGAGAGTTTCTAAATTTGTTTTTGGTAAGTTTGAAGCCATAAAAGAAGATAGAAGCATCCTGTTAACACATTACTGGCTCAATTCAAAGACCATCAAAGGACTTTCTACAGACTTTAGATCAGGATCAAAATACATAAATAGCATCACTCCATGAAGGAAAGTCAGTGATGAAGAGCAGATTCATCACTTGGGTTTTTAAAAGTTATTTGAGAAAAGAATAAATTATTAGATCCTGATTGCAGATTTCCAACAGTGTCACTACACTACACTGATGTAGGCATAAAGGTTTGAAGAATTAGGCCTTTATTTTACTTGCTGCTTGGCTGCATCAGTCTAGACAACAACCAGATAATGTTGCATTATTTCACCTCTTGTTGTAAAAGGGAGTAGAAGGAAAACCCAGAATTCCACCAGCTTACCTCCCTTCAGAATGCAAGTCTTTGAGAAAGATAAATGCCACCAACTCTTTTCGTATTCTGAAAGCGGCACCTGGACCATGTACTCCTGACGTGAACATCTGGAGGGGAAAAATTCCTAGTGCTCCTGATACACCATCCCAGCCAGAAGAGCTCCAGCACCGTACCCATTTATATTTTAGCACTCCTCAGTGCGAAAGAGCTCAGTTCCAGAATATAATGCTACACAAAGAGCAACCATAAACAAACAGGATTAAAAAAAATCCCTGGAAGTGGCCTAGGTATTTAAAGAAACTTTTCCTAAAGTGATACAGGTCTACAGACCTAATAGGTCTGACAAATTATTAATTAAACAAAAAACCCCCAGATATGTAGAAAATGTCTATGAAAATCTAGGTTTTCATTCAGATTTGAAAGCTCCTTGCACAGGATGCCAGCAGATGTTGCAGTCTACAAAAATCTTTCTATAATATAGAGCTTTATCAAATCCAGTAATTCAAAACTAATTCAACTGAAAGCCAAATGAGAAGCTGCATGGTTCACCTAGTTTACCAAAGACTCAGAACCTTTAGTAATCTGGTTTAAATGATTTGCCAAACAAAACTACTTGACTACAGAAGGTGAATACACAACCTTTGCTTATAAACACATAAGGTAATTGCCTAAGGAACAGCCCAGCATTGCATTAGTACTGCAATGTCCCTTCATTTTTGCTTTCCCCTCTCTGTGAGGGGGAAATTAAATTCTCTTCAGAGTTTCCACTGCCATTAAAAAATATTTCAACAATCCAAATACAGGATTTACTCCACTGACCACTAATGCCAAAGGCCCCAAAACCACTTACTCTGAAAGAAGATGAGTTTTGCAATTTGTAGCTGCATCTATAAAGCAATGAAAAATTGATGGTTTCCTTTTGACTGCCATAGAAAGGGCTGCTTTGTACATTTCTTTCCTCGGGGAATCCATTACTATAATTTTCCATTGGAGAGTTTCTGTATTCCTGCATGCTAAAGTGACTGCAATGCTGACCTAATTTGGGTCATCAAAAACCTAGGATTAATCACAAGTCTAAAAACAAACAAAAAATTTGATACATAAATTTACTTGCTTATCTGTAACTATTTCTATCAAATACTATGCAGCGTTCTTCAAAATGTTAAAACACACAGGCTGTAACTTCTGCATCTTTTCATCTATAACAAATAAAAAAAGTAACCTACACTTAATTTATTTGTATTGTTATTATCAACAGCATATAGACAGTGAACATCATCCATTGCAGGATAGCGAAGTAACAACAGAAAYATTAATCTAGTCTCAGAAACCTCTGCAAGTTGGGTAAGTATTAACCTCAGACATTGTGAGGTTAAGCTGCTTGCCTATGGTCACAGACTGAATTTGACAGGACCAGGACTAAAGCCCAAATTTCTTGTTTCCCCAGTCCTATCACAAGACAGAGCTGATGTAATTGCTAAGTTTTCATTTAATGGTCTGTACGATTCGTATTTCTAAATCTCCAGAGTTTGTAACAGCAGATATTAATGTTTTATTTCAGGTTCAAAAGTACAAAGTACACTAAAAGCTGGTTTTAGTTTAATGGAAATGAAATGCCCCATCTCAAAACACCGTGCTGTTTAGAGCATGCTAATGCTTACAGAACTGTATGGAAATGTTAGGTACGCAGCTCTCGGGTTTGATTACTCATGTCAACAGAGCTGGCAATGCAGCGCTCGGATCAGCTTGCACAGGGCTGCCTGGGAYGGTTCCATAAGGTCCTCTTCATGCAAGGCAGCGTAACCTTGACCCTGCCCTCGCAGGCACAGCTCCCTTGAAATGCCACAATGAGAGGTCAGTCCCATTAGATTTTACAGATCTTCAGCGTACGCTCACTCGGTGGGATAAGTACCAAATGTGCGTTGGCAGGGGGTTACCTACCCTGCACTCAAAGGATATTCTGGTTTCCAAAAGATCAAACAGYAGCTCGTTAGAAGAACTGTTAGAGGATTCAACTGCCTGTCCTGCAGTCCCATTTCTGCTGATACAAGTGTGTGCCCAACACATCTCTCTGGAGGAAGCCCAAATTCTCTTTTTTCAGAGGTCCCAAGAGCCCCCAAATGTGGAGAGGCAAGACAAGCTGCAGGTATCCAGCCTTTGGAAAGTCATCATTTCCACAGATCACAGGAGAAGCATGCACACTTCAGACCACCATACAGGTGGTCAATCCTTTCTGTGTCCAGAAACTACCACCAGTACTCATCCAAAACCAAAGTTTATTCCAGAAAGTTTTGCACATGCAAAATACAATTTCAAAATTTATTTTTAGCTTCACTGTCTTCATTGCACCTTCATCTCTCTTGCTAACTGACTGTCCCTTCCCCATGTTTTTATTAAAATTTTTCACCTGACTTGTATGCTTTATTGGTCTTTCAGATCTTACTGGTCCTAGCCATTTTGTGTGTTAAGCAACATCTGCTCGGATAATTAGAAGAGACGAGACTAACAAGTCAGAGAACAGTCATTACCTGCAGACATTCTGCAAACAGCCATCTCCACAAATCCAACAGGCAGAGCCATCAATTAGAGTAATCCTAGAGGTAGACAGTATTTGCATAGAAAGCGTATTTTAATTTTCTAAGTAGAACCCTCAGTGAAATAGGTTTCTCTATTTCCCAAAATGTCAATGCCAGTATTTCAGGAAACAAACAGTGAAATTAGTGCTTGCAATGTCACTAACTGTAGATTGTGTCATGCTTCTAGTGATTAACCAATTCTACAGTAAGGGACTACTTAGCACGAGGAAAAGAAAACCAAAAACATTTAGCCAGTAACAGCTTCAGCTCTCACTGGCAATCACCTCTTCATGAACTTCTGGGACTACTTGCATGTACAATAGCATACATGTGTTTAATATCGGAGCCAGAGGCATCCAGTTATCCCGGTTACTTGGATAATGCTAAAATAAAGACATGCTTTCTTGAAGAACTTCAGCTCAACTGTAATGTAAGAACACTTTTTAACCTCTGATAGACTTCATCTTGTTTTGTTTTTAATTTGAAGAATCTACTTATCAGAAAGAATATTGCACTCAATCTGTTGGAAATTTTAACTATCTTGGATTTTGTTACAAAGTTCACTTTATATATATATATGGAAAACAAGAACTAGATTCTTTTTTTTTAATTGAGCATGTTTTGAGAACGTGTTTTGAGCTGGGGTTTTATAATAGATCTTTAAAAGATGCTGTAAAAACTCATTTTCCCTCATTTTTTAAAATTCTATTTTCATCTTAGTTTGAAGGTAAGTTTAAAAAAATTAAGATGTTGCTTTCCAAGAATGTCCCAAGACAAAAATTGAAAAATTATATACAAAAAGCATAATATAATTTTCAAGCAAAAATTCTGGGGAACTGTTTATAAAATTAAAGCAACTTTTGAAAACTGTTATAAATGTTATGACTTGGTGACTTAAAAAAAAACAACCCTACTTAAATAAAAAATGTCTGCATGGAAAATCATGTTGGCTAGGTAGCTGTAATTTAAATTAGGTATTGTAGCAGTAAACATAGAAGAGTAACAGGAGGAGAGGTAAGGCTGAGATGGAAGGCACACACACGCACAAAATCTTCCAGGCCTGTTGTTACCTCAAATGACGTCATTTCATAGCACCTCTCTCTACACGGGGAACAGCACAGGACAGACCAGTTCATTCCCGAATTAGAAAAATAAGCCTGGACCGAACCACTTGCCCTGCCAGAGACCAGACTGGTCATGCTGCTGGAGACACCTGAGGTCTCATGGTGTCACCTGGGTCGTGCCAAGACTGAACGTGAGAACGTAGAGCAAATTCGGAGCCTCCTCGTCCCCAGCTGAACGAGAGCTGGTTGGAGCTGTGGAATGACTGCCGGGGATGGTGGGATGATGCTCTGCTCCCTTGTCTTCGGTCAAGCAGAACATCCCTTTCTGAGCTGTTTGCTCCCTCTTGGGCAGGGGCAAGCCCTGCTAGGACAGCAGAGAGGCAGAGCGCCGATCAAGAAAAGCTAAGTGAGCTGTAAAGGGCAAATAGGTACAAGGGGTGCCATCTGGCAACAATATAAGGGAAAAAAAGCATTAAATGGCTTATATAAACCAGTGCCATAAAACCTCTGTATAAAGGCAGCTAAGGACACCATCCCTCCCAGCCTGAGGTGCCGCTGGCTGAGCACTGCGAAAAGAACAAAATTAAGGTTACGCAATGCCTCGCATTAGGCCCAAAATAAATAAAGTCAGGACGTGCATTTTGACAGCAACGTGAACCAGACAAAGCTTGTGCTGCTGGATAAAACCCCTGAGCTCCTCGCTATTGTCGTGGTGAACTGGGATGGGTGGGAGATGAGCAGGGGCTGCCTCGGAGGTGCAGGCTGTGCTGGGACACACACGGACCTCCCACCCGCTGTCCCCTCTAGCCAGGCCTCAAGAGGCAGGTCCTCCACAGTCCAGCTTACAGCATAGGCTCACCACAATAAGAAAAGCCCAATACTGTCAAGGAATTAAGGCCTGAACTGAAGCCAGCTGAAGCCAATCAATGACTTCAATGCATTTTCAGTCAGGCCACTGTAGCACTCTCTGCAGGGATTAAAATCTCTGTGTCTCTAATCACCACCACCTCCTCCTTCTGGTTCCTCAGCTGGAGGTAAACCTGCACTATCCCTGACTTTTAAGGACTACAGAAACCAAAAATGAACACATTCATGCATTTCACACACCCAGTGTTTTCCAAACAATCCTGAATATTGAAGAGGTGGCAAGCAGACATTCTCCTGCATATGCTCACCGCAAAATCCAGTGACTGCAGTCATCCTGTTGACTTTGCAATGTAGAGTTGCTCAGCCTTAGTAATGGTGCCACTTACTGCCCTGAGGGTTGTGTGCTATGGGCTTCCAACCATGGAGGAAAGTACCAAAGAAGCTCACAGATGTGGAAGTGCTTTGAAAAAAAGGGTTATGCAAAAAGTAATTCACCAACCCTTGAAACCCACTGAACCAAATTATTTCTAAACATACTTCTTTCATCTTTTTCTGCTTATTCTTGTTTAATTTTCCCCTTCAAGTAAGTTGGTTGGCCACGTGCAGCCTCTGTTACTGTTATGGCAGTCTGTGCTGGGGAGCTTGTGGTCCAGCAGGCAGTTTAGCGGGTGCTGTTGCCTTGGAACTACAGCACTTTCCACATCAGCAACCAAACCTCCCCTCCTGTTACGGTTTGCTATGAAGAAGAGCTTTCAACTCCCAAAGTGCCATCATTCCCCCTCTCCCTCGACCCAAGATAACTCCAGTTCCAGATAATTAAGCTGTCAATCAGCAGAGCTGTGGGAATACTCCCATTTTCAGAAGAATTCACAATGGCTTTCCTAGGGAAAACTCCATCTTCCAAAACTGATGTTAAGGCCAGCACCAAGCATACCTATGGTACATTCCCCAGTGGAAGTCTTCAACTCTCAGACACAGTCAACGTGCGGTTCAGATCCCTCTAAGAAAAAGGGAAAGTTAGGCAACTTTGTTATAGGAAGGAATCTGGCACAACATCGGTTTCTGCGCAGCTCCTGAAATATTAATTGAGCTTTTTATTTTTCCTATGAGTAATATAATGTGCAGAAAATAATATACAAGCAGATAGCAAGGCATCACACACATCTGAAGAGTATTATTTTCTACATTTTGCTACAAGTATAGTTATACAAAGTTCACAACGCTGTAATACTTTGGTTTTACTGGTTGTAGTCAATCACTAGCAAACTCATCCATCTTTACTCCTAGTTGAATTAAAGATTTTGGTAACTTTTCAGGAAAGTAACATTTAAATAACACACAAATGCCAATTTCATATTAGCTTTCTCTATAGGGAATTGAATTTAAGACCAAAAGAAAAAAAAAAGGCTAATTAAAAATCTTCTACTGAGTTTTAAAAGCTCTATGCAGTTACTTCAGATGATTGCTCATAAATTCAATAAAGCCCTAAAGATTACTCAAGTCTAGCAATGTTATCATCAAGGGCAAAGTAACTTTCTTTTTCTTCTTACAGAGAAAATGGACTTTTATTATGCTGCTAATCACACCTGCACATTGAGTACCCACCAGTGTTAGAAGCTGAAAGCTATGAGCAAATTTTATTTCTCGTTTTTAGAAGACTGAAAATATAATTTTTTCGGATCACGCTCTCAGACTTTAGAACTGGGGTTATGATTTTCCTAACGGTATCTATTAGTTCAATATCAACTGCCCTTAGGATCTTGTAAAGTATCTTCTTATTTAAAATTACACCTAATCTCAAATATATATTGAATAATAATTTCTAATTACAACTGAAATTTTCGAAATGAAATCTGACGTATAAAATCCACAGTGCTATATTTGGTGATMGTTCATGTGGGTCACTATCATTTCTAACATGAAATGAAATTCACTGCTGAAAATTTCTACTGCACATTCCAAAAATATACTAAAGAAATTAGAAGTTCTATTAGATTCCTCATAGCATAAGAATAAAATGTTAACATTTGAATCTGTAATTTTCATCATGGATAAAATTAAGAGGAAGGGAACTCTTTGCTTTTTAGACCTATATGATGCCTCTTAACCATTTACAATCCTTGGCCTCATTTTTCTCCCACAAATGTTGGCATAAAACATTCCACAGCATGCAGCTGCCCTTCCCAGAGGAAATTCCTCAAATATCCCCAAAATTTGTTCTTAATATTTACTACTGACATTCCTTACATGCTGTCATAAATGCTGGGTGACTTTCAAAAGTTGCCAAGACTGAAAGAACATCACTTGCAATGCAGAACAGTCCTCAGGCTCTTCTGCAACTGTGGCAGCCCTCAATAGCATCACACRCAGCCTTAACATGTCACGCAATATTCAAGCAAGTCACTGTGAGAACAGTGTTAGGATGCAGAGGGTGCAAATGAAAACATTTGTTTCCCTATTCTTGACCATCTACCCTTTCCTGAGAAAACTACCCAAACATGCCAGATGTCCTTTTTTACTGAGGTTTGCATCTTCTTATTCATTCTCTTAAGGTCAAGTATGCAATTTTCCCCACATCCGGTCTAATATTTTCATGTCATGTGCATTGTGTTCTGGAAAAGTGTCAAGATTTAGTTAGTAGRTACTGACATAAAGGATGAATTATTGACAGGATTAACATTTTGCCAGTGAAAAATAAGGAGTATATCAAACACCTACTTTATGGAAAAAAAAAAAGAAAGGAAAACAAAACTGTCCATCATTAGGGTACTGGCTGCTGAGCATGCTGCTTTTGAGTTTGCTCAGTTTTATCTCATCATTTCCTTGTACTCCCCCCTGTCTACCATTGTGTCTGTCTATCTTGTCTTGTTTTCCACAGTCTTGCACATGCCTGGCAAGATCCCTGGGCAGGGTCATCTTCTGTCCCCTGTGGAGCGCCAGAGCAGAGGATCATGGCTCCTGGCCAGGGATGCTGCTCGTTTCGGCAATACATACAATAAGCAATGATAATGCTGGAAAATTCCACTCTCATTTGATGTAACCAGTGATTATTAGTCTTCTGTATTTATATTCACCTTCTGTCCCTAGGCAAAATCCTGCCCAAACTCCACAGTGCTACCCATCAGAGCGCAGCTGAGGGGAGCGGGAAGGGAGAAGGTCCCTACAAGGAACCTGGGAGGTTGGAGAACTTCTTGCTTATTCCCATCAAACGTCCTGGGCAACCCATTGGTGTTTTGCCAGGCCCCTGACCATGGGAATTTCACCCCATCATTGTGTTGAATGATTTAGCTTGTGTAGGAGTTCACTGGGAGCTGATAATCTGCCTATCCTGACTGATCTAAAACTGGAAAATGGTCATGCACATTTTAAAAATAGTCTGTTTATCACACCACATATATTGATTATCTTTTGGAAACACTCCAAGATACATCATTCTGGAAGTCAATCTAAAATAAATATGACCTGAATTTATCCAGAACAGGTTGGATGAAGCCTTGTTACTAGGCACCTAGCTTTTTTTTTTCCTATACCAAATTGCACACATTTAAACAATATATAACTGTCTACATATTAATATCACAGCCTCCTGGCAGTTATGAATCATTAAACAGAATTTTAATGTGGCTTATTTCACATGTGTGCATTGATATTTGAAGAAGTTCAGTTCCCATTCTCCGAGTACTGAAATGCCTTTCAAAATCCAAAAGTTGTATCACTAAAGTGGCCTGGTATATGCACTGATTTAATCCCAGCCATCCACCTGTGACCTGCCAGAAAGACAAACAAATGCTGTCAGGCAGTAATAAACAGACTGCAGAAAGTTGAAACATAAACAAAAATATGGTTGAAAACACCGTGAAAGAGAAGATGCAGATCTGCAGCCCTGCTGCTAATAAAGATCAGTCGCTCAACCTCAGTGTCTGGCAGCAAAGCCACTACAGCAAATCTTACCCGACTGAAGCTGGGACATAGAAGGCACAGTTGGCTTTGGAACCAAGTTTCAGATCATTAAGTGCTTGAGAAAGGCTGTCAACCTTTGATTTCCATATAAAGGCAATTGATTGCTAATTATGGTGTAAATTAATTGCTTCTCAGGGTTGATTGCTGCCACTATTTACTGCTACAACCTGAAGAAGTCAGGTTCTTCAGTTTAATATTCGAACATATTTACATCTTCCAGAAGCAGAGAGAACAGGTTTCATTTTTCATTCAAGGTCAGGTTGGACGGGGCTCTGAGCAAGTTGATCTAGTTGAAGATGTCCCTGACCACGGCAAGGGGGTTGGACTAGGTGACCTTTAAAGATGCCTTCCAACCCACACTATTCTATGATTTCAGCAGTCTACCTCAATGCCTCTTCCTCACTGGAATGAACTATGTATACTATAATCAGATATTTCTTGTGCAAATAGAATTACATTATACACCTGTTTCATTAATGCTGCTCACTGAATAAGGATGAAAGGTCAGGCAGAGAAGGGTGGATACTTTCTGAAAGGGGAAGGGAATATAACTCCGGAATAACTGATTTCTGCAATAAATAATTTATAACAAATTATTACAGGACATACATTTTATGGAACATAAAACGAGTAGCATAAAGTATTGTTACCTTATGGCAACTTAAGATCAAAAAGCTGTTCTCAATTCCCTCTTTCCTGCCCGGAGCTCAGACTCCACAGATAACCCAGCTCTTTGGACCTCCCTGAAGGACACCTGAAGTGTGGGGCATCGTGCTGAGAAAGAGGCATGGCTCTGTCTCAATTCTGCTTTGACTTCCCTCTTGCCCACAAAAGTGACAAAGATAAGAGTGTCATCTGTTTTATACACTAGATCCAGGTAGCAATATTACGCTGCCGGGAGAGTAGGAGGACATCGCTGTGATGTGAGAAGTCCTAATGCGGCTGTGTTGGCAGGTGCAGCTCCATCAACTCTGCATGCCGCCTTACGGCTAGAAAATATTCAACCCTTTTAAAATATCTCGTAGGTAACAACACACTCAGTTCTCCTTTGCTCAGGCTGTACTCTGACACAGCAAGCAGCAGACTCAGAAGCAGAAAGGTTTTCAGCAAAAATGAGAGCAGCACCAGTGGAGGAGCAATATCCTCCCCTTCCGCCAGATGTTCTGCCTCATCTTTTCTGTTCCAGGAGGGGGAAAGAAGGGGATATTCTGTAAAAGAGACCACTACATAAGATGCAAATGACCCTAATAAGGAAGAGTTTTCCATGAGGATTTCCATTTGTCTTCCACATTCACTACATACCGTGTTGTATCAAGCAAAGAAACTTGCTGGAGTGGAGTATCCAGCCCACTGTATTTAAAAATGTTGGTAAATTGAAAATGGATCATGCCACTTCTCTCCGCTTCTTCCTCCTCCTGTCCCCCCACACACCATGAATATATTTTGGAAGAAAAGAATACACCCACTACTTGAGCAGATTCTAAGTATTTCACAAATTATGCATGTAAGGAGGAAATAATAATATATCATTTCAGCAAATCTGCAGTGCTCCAATACCTATAGAAAAATTGCAGGAATTTTAGCAATACAAACACTTGGACAGGAGGTAACCTTCCCCTGTGAAGCAGGGGCCAAAGTGTAGCAATGGCTGAGACCTGCTGTGAATAATTAATGACATTTTTTCAGACAGTGACTTATGCCTGAATTCCTGAAGGAAATAGTCTACTTAAACCGGTTTATTAAAGCTGTATCCCAAGGAAAATCCAAATTCTGTTTAATGAAGCAATCTGACCAATTTGTGATGCATTTTCCCTCTCTAGTTCTTCATGTGCTATTCAAACCCATACAGCACATAATTAAATCAAGGATGGTTAAAATATCTCACTTGCTAAATTACTATACATTTGCCTAATTAGCAATTACAACCCACTGTTGCCACAGACATTTGCTGAGTAATACCTCTGTTCCACTGTAGGCTTGAGCACAACTACAGAAAGCAGTAACACACAAAACCCACTATAGTTAGATGCTTAACAAGCACTATGGATAAATCAAAAAGAGGGTCACAACTTCAAAGGAACCAGAGCTTTAATTTACAGTGCAGAGATTAGCAATCTAATTAATGAGAATTATAACAAAGTGAAGGAGAGAAATCACTGAAGTCCTCTAACCATGCAGCTTTGGGAAAAGCAAACAAATAAACCCCAAACCAAAGCCAAATGTCATCTAAAACATTTTATTGGTGTACTATACTTCTGATCTGTGATCCATCCCCTTCGCTCCCCGCCAGCCTCCTGTTAAGAGGAAAGAAAGATTTTACAGCAATTCCACACTTTGAAACAAGATTTCAGGGAACATTTTTTTTTTTTCCTATGATGTAGGGAACAAGCAATGATAGGATCAGAAAAAAGCACATAATGAGATTAAGTCTCATTAAAAAACTCCTCTTGTGCTTCAAAGGCACTTAACGCTATTAGAGGTAAGACTGAGAACAGTACATACACCTACAAACACAACAGTCACGAGTGCAGAAAAGACCCTACACTGCAGAAACTGCATTTCTTGCCGCAAAGCAAACAGTCACATCAAATGGCAAAACACTTTTCTGAAACGCATGGATTTTATGTGATGAGACAAGACAATATTAGACAGGGTTCCTGATGTGCCTTGCATTGAAAGGGTTTCTAAATAGCTAAGGATGAAACATCTCCACGTTCAAAGGATGCACCTGTAACACTCGGTGTAAGTAATTTTTTTTTTTTTGCAATGAGCACCTGGTATGGCAGCAGCTCAGGGCACTCACTTGCCACAAACCATTTCTCTAATAACTTGTCTCCCGGTGTAGCTACGTGTTACAGATGCCGGATTTCAGTCTCGGAGGCATAGCAGGGAAGGCTGCAGATCCATCGCTGCCCTGGAGCACACGCGCAATGCTGACCACCACTTCCTACATCCCGCCCATCTGCTGAGACTGAGGCACCTGAGACTGTGGCGGACAAGCCTCAAATGTTTCACAGGGACTGGAATGTCTGGCTTTCAAATGCAGAAACTAAAGGAATTAAAAGCCTGACCTTTAAGAGAAGACAGAGAAACTTCCTGCAAAACTTTCGCAGAAAAACCAAATTCAATTCTATCAAATTTGTCTTCTAAAAAGAAAGAGAAATTTAAATATAAACTCAGATTATTACAGGAATTACTGGGAATTCAGAGATTAAATAACTACACTGAAATAAATCAGGTAACTATTACTGAAAGCTATTGAAAGCTTTATTCAAGCCTGAATAAAATTGTATTAATATACTTTTAACAGTAGCCATGAAAATTAAGAAACAAATTCAAACAATTCAGCAAAGTATAGAATGCCCAAATGAATTATATACACCTTTTTTCAACAAAAAAGTTCTTATTCATTTGCTAAATCTGTTACATTAGTCATACCTTTTTAAATATCTTTATAGATAGGTATGCAAAGCTATAAAAATAATCACACTTCATATCAACTTGACAATAATTAATCTTTTTTCCCTTGTGAATGATATAATTACTGTTTTTATCAGCAAAATTCTTAAATTTCTGTAGAAATATATAATGCATAAAACAATTAATTTTTGTTTCAAAGTTTGCATTACAAAATTCTTATCTAAAATAATACATTARTCCTCTAATGGACAATGTTCATCCTGATTCTGTGAAGATGATTGGTAAAATTATTTATTAGCAATGAATCCTTAAGTGTTCAGTGCCATCCAGGTCAAATTTAGCTAGAGATTGACCCTAATCCTGAACCAGATTTTCTAGTTAGCCTCTATTCTGCCAGCACTGAAAAGCTACAGATGGCAGAACAAAGGAACACAACAATACCAGATAGGAACATTCATTTTTAAAGGCAACTTAAAAATAAATTTCTCATACAGATTTATGACTAAATTTGCTGTTAGGCAGAAGAAACATAAAATAAGACAAAACAAAAAGCTGCCTGGTGTGGAATATTGCTGAAAATACAGTGTTTCCACTGAAGCCAGCTCTGAGGCCAGACAGGGTCGCAGACTGGGATGGAGATGATGATCAGGGCAGTGCTGTAGACAAAGGGACTTTCTTCATAAATTCTTCTCTCCCTTTCCCAATGTCAGCGTCTCAACTTCTACTCCATTCAAAGCCATTTTTGATGGTACCTTGTTTTTGTTTCTTGGGGATCTGAGTATAAATGAAAATCAATGTCTACAAGGATGTTTCTATTTCACAGTTAATACTATTCCATTGTTTCATTCACGTCACTCTGGAAATGTAAAAAGGCCTTGTAGCAGGAATATATTACATATATTCTCAGCATGGGTCCTTTCAAACTGTAACAGCAACAAATGCAGGAGTCAAGACCCACTGTCTAAACTACACCAATTTTCATACAATTGAATCATAGAATCATTAAGGTTGGAAAAGACCTCCAAGATCATCAAGTCCAACTGTCAACCCAACACCACCATGCCCACTAAACCATGTCCCAAAGTGCCACATCTACATGTCTTTTAAATACCTCCAGGGATGGTGACTCCACCACTTCCCTGGGCAGCCTGTTCCAATGCCTGACAACCCTTTCGGTGAAGAAATTTTTCCTAATATCCAATCTAAACCTCTCCTGGCGCAACTTGAGGCCACTTCCTCTTGTCCAGTCACTAGTTACTTGGGAGAAGAGACCAACACCCACCTCGCTATAGCCTCCTTTCAGGTAGTTGTAGAGAGCAATAAGGTCTCCCCTCAGCCTCCTCTTCTCCAGGCTAAACAACCCCAGCTCCCTCAGCCGCTCCTCATAAGACCTGTGCTCCAGACCCTTCACCAGCCTCGTCGCCCTTCTCTGGACACGCTCCAGCACCTCAATGTCCTTCTTGTAGTGAGGGGCCCAAAACTGAACACAGTATTTGAAGTGCGGCCTCACCAGTGCCGAGTACAGGGGCACGATCACCTCCCTACTCCTGCTGGCCACACTGTTTCTGACACAGGCCAGGATGCTGTTGGCCTCCTTGGCCACCTGGGCACACTGCCGGCTCATGTTCAGCTGGCTGTCAACCAGCACCCCCAGGTCCTTTTCTGCTGGGCAGCTTTCCAGCCACTCTTCCCCAAGCCTGTAGCGTTGCCTGGGGTTGTTGTGACCCAAGGGCAGGACCCGGCACTTGGCCTTGTTGAACCTCATGCAGTTGGCCTCGGCCCATCGATCCAGCCCATCCAGATCCCTCTGCAGAGCCTTCCTACCCTCAGKCAGATCAACACTGCCGCCCAGCTTGGTGTTGTCTGCAAACTTACTGAGGGAACACTCAACCCCCTCATCCAGATCATTGATAAAGATGTTAAACAAGACGGGCCCCAAAACTGAGCCCTGGGGAACACCACTCATGACCGGCTGCCAACTGGATTTAACTCCGTTCACCACAACTCTCTGGGCTCGGCTGTCCAGCCAGTGTTTTACCCAGCGAAGAGTACACCCATCTAAACCATGAGCCGCCAACTTCTCCAGGAGAATGCTGTGGGAGACAGTGTCAAAGGCCTTACTAAAGTCCAGGTAGACCACATCCACAGCCTTTCCTTCCTCCACTAAGTGGGTCACCTGGTCATAGAAGAAGATCAGGTTGGTCAAGCAAGACCTGCCCTTCATGAACCCGTGCTGGCTGGGCCCGATTCCCCGGTTGTCCTGCACCCGCCTCGTGAGCGCCCTCAAGATGAACCGCTCCATAATCTTCCCCGGCACCGAGGTCAGGCTGACAGGCCCGTAGTTCCCCAGATCCTCCTTCTGGCTCTTCTTGTAGATCGGCATCACATTGGCAAGCCTCCRGTCGTCCGGGACCTCCCCTGTTGACCAGGACTGCTGATAAATGATGGAGAGTGGCTTGGCAAGCTCCTCCGCCAGTTCCCTTCACCACTCTCCGGTGGATCCCATCCGGCCCCATAGACCTGTGAGTGTCCAAGTGGCATAGCAGGTCGTTAACCTCTTCCTCTTGTATTATGGAGGGCATATTCTGTCCCTGTCTTCCAGCTCAGGGGGCTGAATAGCCTGAGGATAACCGGTCTGACTGTTAAAGATTGAGGCAAAGAAGGCATTAAGTACCTCAGCCTTCTCCTCATTGCCACCAAGGGGTGGCAATGTTCCTCCCCCCACATCCAATAAAGGTCTGGGATTCTCCTTGGCTCTCTTTCTGTCGTTAATATATTTGTAAAAACATTTTTTGTTGTCTCTTAGAACAGTGGCCAGTTCTAGCTGGGCTTTTGCCATTCTAATTTTCTCTCTGCATGACCTAACAAGATCCCTGTACTCTTCTTGAGTTACCTGCCCCTTCTTCCAATTGGTATTGAGCATTTTGTTGTTAATATCTATCTTCACAATTCCATACATTATTTACAGGGTATAGGAGCACAGCATAAAAAACGTCACCTCTCATCCTAAAATAAACAAAATGCTTCTGTGGATTATGCAACAGTACTCAAATCCAGGCAGGTTTTTTTCAGAGCTGTGTTTGCAAGCAGCAATTCATGGATTTACCAATGCCATTATTTTAACAGAAGTTTAATTCACAGACAATACTCATTTCATTATTCATTTTTATACAGTTAAAATTTATATTTTTATTCACCTATGTGAAAAGGTCTGCCACCAAAACGTTCTGTAATGATAGAGAAATAGTCCAGATGGAAATGCTGTGGTCACCAGGTGTCACAAGAAGATGCAGCCATGCTGTACAGGCAGAGTCCAAAAAGGTCCCCAGAACCTTCTTCCACCAAACCCTGGGGCACCACTTACTGTCCAACACACCAATAAAGCTAAATCCTTCTGGCAACAGACCGAAAGACAAAGCCACCTTTCTCCAGAATATCCACCCTATCACCCACCTATCTCACAAACAACATGTTGGGGAAACCTGAACCTTTACTGAAGCTCTGCCCCCTTTTGAGGGCATGACCCCAGCCACACAAGATGCAAAAGTCTGACCAAAGAGCTGTAGTTAGTGAATCTCACCACACTAAAGTGCCACTGTCTGGATGTAAAAGCCTCAATTACAGAAAATATTTTCAGCATATTTATGGAGATTGCTAGCAAGGCTTTTACAGCACCACTTAGCCATCAGAATTTATAACAAGGAAAATGTTTGATCCAACTTCATACAACAGCCATTTATTTTAATAGCATAGCGTGTAGAAAATATACAACCAGTACTAATGTACTTGCAAACATACTAAGTTAGCTGCTTCTCAGATTATAATAGTAATTCACACTACAACAGAACTAAAATCTGTTCAGCTATAAAAATGAAGCAATAATACATCTCTCATTAGGAACTCTCTCTTCATCCATTTAGGAAAGCCTCTTTCCCTGACAAGACTTCCATGAATGGTTTTCCAGTTTCTCTGCCTCAAGGGTTGGAAAGCCAGTCATATCACCAAAAATACCCTCAGAACTATATTTATAAATAAGCACAGACAGAACTATTATGATTTTTGTGAGCCTAGCAGCCTGACACCAGAGAAGGCAATGCAATCCATTCCTATGCACTGGGAGAAGCAAATTTATTTGGCCGCTGTTGGAGAACAGAAACTGTTTGCAATGGGGCAGTATCTTTTGCCACATCTGGGGGTATTTTCTGCTAAAACCAGCTGAGCAGTAAAGACCAGAAAACTATGACATTTATAGTCATACTCAGAAAAGAAAAGGCAAACCCTTCTGTGTCTGTGCTCCAGTGCTGAACAACTGCTGTTTTCACTATTGGTGTGAAGAACTGCTAGGCAAAGTTGGCTGCAAGAGTCTTTTTCTCAAGGGAAAGAAAAAGCCCTTCAGTTAGGAAGACCCCTTTCCCTTTAAGACAAGAGGACCCTGTGGCTCTTATCCTGTCTTAGGGGTGGCTTTGCCCAATGGACAGGCAGACTAAGGCTATAAAGGACACCCACAAAGTGGAGAGCCCTACGAGAGACAATGTTGAGCAACCAACATAACTAGTGGTCTAAGACAAGACAACATTGTGTCATGAGGACTAGCAGCTTAGGTGCAGGGTCCCAGTATCCAGCAGCAAAACAGAAACAAACTAAACCTGGAATGGCTGTAGAGCCTCAAGAATTGAGCCACTTGTTCCAGGGTGACAACTGGCCCACCAGACAAGCTTCTCTGAGGTGGACAATGAACAGGAAGCAGAGAAAACAGAGAAGCAAACCTCAGAGTCTTCTGCCTTCTGTCTTGTATGATTTTGGTAGGTGCAGATGGTACTTGAGCTTTTTACAGCCTCACAGCAGGAGACAAGAGTTTTCTTCTGAAAGGGGAGCTCAGAATGGAGGAGGCCTCCACAGAGTTCACAGTGGGGTCAGGTCTGACATACAGGGCAGCAGCAGTGGCCACCAAAAAGACAGTAGGAGCAGCAAAGCAGCAGAGGGGTAAGATGGATGTAGGACCCTACGGACCTAGASGTGAGGTTGGAGAGGAATGCCAGGAGGAAGCTTGGCATTGAGAAGATGGTGCAGGTGGGCAGGGATTTGGGAATGGGARAGAAAATAGGGAGCAGAAATACCTGGGAGGGATCTACAACAGATGAGGTTGGCGGCGTGTGTGGCTCAAATGGAAGGGTATTTGGGGCAGAGTAAGGACTATGAATAGGTTTGTGCTAGGATCAGTGGGGAACTCCAGAATGGATGGAAGTGTTGGGAGGCTCTGTGGCTGGTGTGGGCACCTCTGAATTGTGTATGGGGRCTGGGCAGGGGGAGGGACAGAAAGGACTCCAGGAAAAGACATTTGGGAATTTCGTCTGTGCTTAACTTCAGCCAGTACCTCCTTCTGCCACTCCAGCTTGGGGGCAAGGGTGCACCCAGGGCTACTTTACTTCTCTGCAGAACTGTCCTCTTTGTGTTTTGGTTTTGTGGAGGACTGATGCAACAGGCTCTGGATCTGTGTCCGAGGCTCTCTGGCAGAAGTGAGGAATKTTTTTTGTTGCAGAAGTCCAGACAGGCAGTTCAGACACCACTGTCAGGCCCATCAATGCATCCTTCAGCATTACCCTGTAATGAATATAATGCAGCTGAGCTGGGGATTGTACAAAGTTAAGTTGCAGGCCTTAAGAAGATTTTATTGCAGTCTGCAGCCTCTCACCTTCCTACCCCTACTCTATGGCAGCGCAAGTAATGAATAATACCAGGTGCCTGCACCAAAACACATGGGCTTCACTTTCTGAGATGCTGAATACTTATGGATCCTGTTGAGTCTGAGTTGCGACTGATTACCTGCTCTGAAAATTGACACCCCTCCTCAAGAGCACCCCTAATCAGGGACTTCTGAAAACATTTACTCCACACCAACCTTCCAAAACTGACAGAGGGACTGTGTCCAGAGGATATTAATCAACCTGAGCTAAACTGCGATTAGGACTATTGTACGATAGAATAAGATTTAGAGGGAGAAAGCACATTCCTCAGGCATCAGTTAAAAAAAAGAACACTTAAATAACGTGCTTTTCGCTGCATGCAACAAAACATAATTCATCCTGCAACCTTAGCAGCTTGTGTTAAACTGATGCAGTCACAGCTGACCTTCCTCAGTCACTCTGACAAGTCTATATTAGTTGTCCTCATTACATAAAGACAATCAATCAGAAATTGGAGAACAATGGCCTTATGAGGGTTCATAAAAATTGAATGCAAATCCTCTATGTCACTCAGTCAGGAACAAGTTATTCCCAGAGCGACAGACACATGTCTGTGCCAAAGCCAACATAATATTTTTTTTCTGCGTAGGGTCTGAGCCCAAGAAGGGAGCTTGCCAATTGCCTCAAGAGGGACAACCGCCAGAAAGCTACTCACGTTTCCCTGTTCGGTACCACTCCTTCATCCTCTCTCATTAGTGTAGCGCAGAACAGGAAAGGTATTTATACAAGTAGCTGCTGTAAACTACTTTTTTTTTTTTAGTATTCTGGTATTACTCTGATGTACATGCTCTATGCCAAAAAAAAAATAGCTAATTTATACACAAATTCCACTTCAGAAAGTTCCTCATTACTAATTGGGATTATCAGGGAGGGACTCAGAGCAAGGACTTGGAGCAAGTGGAGGCACTTTCCATCCTCCAGAACCTCCTCCTGTATGACAGGTCAGGCTGGCTCCACATCACTGATTTCTAATGCAGAGCATAGAGAGTACCACTGTCACACACGATTGAAACAAGCTAATACCTTCAATTTTCAAGGGAGATATGGAGCAGAAAAACAATTATCAAGGAAGAAATGAGATCCTGGGTGCTTAAGTCATACAGGTCTGCTAGAGGTTACCAGAACTCGAGTTTCTCATATATCTTCAGAAGAAGAAATACGAGGTCTTGTTCAAAATAGTAATGGGCTACTGCGTATCACGTTTGGAACTCCAGATGCCTGTTAGAAAAGTCGATAGCTGATAGGGATCCTGTTTGGTATACATGAAAAGCAGCTGTTCCTAATATGCTTAGTTAACCCGACACCATCAAGCTTATTTTCGGTCATTGCTGGGTCAACTACCATTTTTTCCTCCTCCCGCAACCCTACACATCCCCTCCCCCAAATAAAAACCTCATGGTCCAAAACCCAAATGGCCTTCATCAAACTTTACATTGCTTAAATATCATTTCAGTGTTGTTTTTTGTTTTCTCCCAATCCCACACAGAGACTTAAATCAAGATCCAAGCATTGCTTTTGGTCCCAACTTAATGGGACAAAACCTCCATATTTGAATAGAAAAACAGTATCATCCTGCATCCCCTTTAATGGTATTTTCTCCTCTAGCTATATTTTAAAGGTGAAAGTAGTTTTCAGAGGCTAAAGCACTACAAACTAAAATTTCCCAGTGATTAACAAAACTTCGAACCTTAATCTTCTACTGTTCTTTCTGTTGAACTGATCTTCACCTGAAAGACATTAAAAAAGGTAGACCGTATTTGGCAATTCTGTCTGCTTTGGCCATACAGCTTAACAAAAGTACTTCACTAGGTACTCCTGGAATCCACCTAAGCAATTCAAATACCACACGCAAAACACTCCCAAACTTTTGACAGATCCTAGATTCTAGATCCTCCTCCACAATCGCAGATAAATATACTTACACATCAGTCCTTCACATTTCTCCAAGGTAATCCAGGAGCAAGTACAATCAGTTGATAAAACATCAGTCTTACTTTCACTCCCAAATGATGATAAAGAAGTTAATATACAAACSGTTTATGCATATATAAAAAGGCACCAATATCATATTTGGATCTGAAAGCCAAACAAGCCCTATGACATTTAAGAACTAGCACCCAAGTAAAGCACTACGTTTCACAGTAAGCAAAAAAACCCCTCACAACCTTGAAGACATGGGAAGTCTCCTATGTGCGCTCCTTTCAGCTTCCAAGGAAGACACAYGCTGCTGACCTGTTAAATGCCGCCTGAGTCCTCTGCTGTAAAGCAATCCCAAAGTATACAAACAAAACCTCATCTGTATCAGGGGGTCATGCAGAGCTCCTGAATTCGAGAGCTCCAAGAGTTAACACTGACTTGGTTCCAGTCCTCCACCTTGGACTGGGAATTTATGCCTCATATAATGCTGTCAGGCAACTTTCGTTCACACACTGTAGCTGCAAATACAATATTAATGTGAAGTGAATAAACCACATAGGTGTATAGTATCCACAGATACATTTCTACAGAGTYAAAGAAAAGACAATAACACTATCCAGACCTAGCAGTTCCTCGGCAGGGATATGTATATACTTCCTGCCCCATGGACTTGGAAGGAAAGGTGAGTGGGGTAACGTCAGCAAGCTAGATTGAATTACTAGCGAGAAGTACACATACTCGCAAACGCCTTTGGCAAGTCAATCCATAAAATGACCCAGTATTTTGATGATAAAGATCTCAAATACTTCGTTTTGTGAAGCAGCAGCTTCATCCTCTAAGCAAAATCTTTTCACAAAAATGTCATACATGTTCACAGTCACAGAGATAACTTAGCTCACCACTTTTCATGAGTGTGGGGAGGTGGGGAAAGAGGAAGCAATATGTTGTGCAATGCAGTACTTGTAGCCAAGCAAATACAAAGTACATTTGACAACTAACTACATGGAGATGCTGGTGCTACTGTCAAATCTATCTTTAAACATGTGCCTAAATAAGGGATTTAGAGTCTGTTTCAAACACTTGCTGAAGTACATAGGATTGCCTTTATTATTACTTCCTAGGAGCACTCAAGCTCATACAGAAGAAACAGAAGCAGGTACATTACACCAAATTACAACACACCACTATAAACTGGTCCTTTACACTATCTGCTCACTGCACCACCATTGTTCTCAGGAGAAATGCAAATCACAGCAAAGCCTCACAGTACGGATGATACACAAATTCTCATAGTCTTTTTCAGAAGGCTCGACAGACAGTGTAGACTAGGGCACAGTTTAAGCCTTGAATTTCATGACTTCAGTTCAACTGTTTTTAAATAATATGTGCCTTCTGTTATGTTGAAATTACTCATTGTATCTCAAAATGTGGCCAGGTGGAAATCTGCAGCTGGAAAGGTAAAAAAAAAGGTGGGGAGGGATAGTTTTGGAATTGTGGCTTCAGCAGTGACATTGAAACTGACTGACTAATACCTAGATTTCTGCTGCACTGAAGATTTTCAGAAGGCTGTACATACTTTAATCCAGCAGAAATAATGCCATTTAAAAAAGCATAGGAAACTATAGCGCATACTTTAAATATAGCCGTGTATTTGAGTTCAAAGCAGAGATTTTTTGACAGATTCTACATCTTAGGGAAAGGGGGAAAAGAATGGCAATTATAGTATTTGATATATTTTAAGACTTTTGGTTTTAAAGACTGCAGCCATTTTAATTTAGTGTTGGAAAGATAGCCTTTGAAAGTGGTTTCACAGAAGGAATAGAACTATTTTAAGTAACAGTAGGTAACTTTAATTAAACTCGAGCTTTTAAACTTGAAGACAAGCAAAAGGACAAACCCCTGACTCCAAGTTTGCACTCTAGGTAGTTTTCTCTAAGCTTTATGCAGCAGCTGGCCATCTGCTTAACTCCCCGTATTTAGCTGACACTACTTTCTACTCTGGATTTTCCTTCTCCATAAAGATTTCATTAAAAAAAATTCCTGAAAGTACTTCCAAGTCAAGTCAGAACATGAAAATAAAACAAAAATTATACACACTGATAGACACGTGTTATATTGCATGCTTTAAAACCTCCAAGATTTGAATTAGAGTTAGAGCCTGTAGCGATTTTTACCTGTGCCTCCCCTGTTCCAGCCCCAGCTGAAGGATGGTAGTTTTCCCCCRATTTGAACAACTAAGCATTAACTGCATCAGCCAACGGGACGTGAGAGCACGTGGTATGTAATTTGGATGGATTTTGGAGAGACAGTATTTAGGTTGCAAGGATGATTCTGCTCTGTCCAATCACATCCCCTCTGCAAACCAGGCTCTGTGCCTCCAGAGGGACAAGTCTGATTCTTCATCTCCTTGGCTGCCTCCTGGACTGTGTCCTCTTCTGCACCTGTGGGCTGCAGAAGCAGGTCCACCTGGGTCATCAGCTCTTTCCCTTAAGAGACTGTGATCAGTATGGAAAGGAGTGGAGAGACAGCCTTCCTGAAACTGGGCTGTTGTCTCATCTTAACAGCAAGAATACAAACCAACAAGCAGCTTATGCATATACCTCTCTCATCCTGAAGTGTAACACTGGAAAGATGTATGAACCTGGTGAATATATGGTGATATATGAACAGATGATCGATCACCTGAAGAACTGGAAGCCCTTAGAGAAGAGTCAAAGCTGAATCAAAACTGACGTTTTTTGTTAAAAGGTTGCGCTCCCAAGAGCTTTTTAAGAAAACACAGGAAGAGACCAGAAAATGAGGTGGAACAGGAGGAGTTAGACAAAATATTTTTTTGAAAACTGATAGTCTGAAAAGCGCTTGAAAAATGTAGGGAAGAGGCATGGATCTGCATGGAATTTTTGTTACTTTTTCCATTCTGCGTGTTCTTTCATGGCTCTTTCTGACTGCACAATACACTACCATGCTCAGTGTCCCTCACGGCTGAGCTCCCCTCCAAGAGCATAAGGACAGATGTCCTGGCAATGACACCCACAAAGCAGCCTCTGTAGTTGTAACCCGCCTCAGGAAGGCTGGACCATTTTAGCTGCTTTACTACAAGGCTAATTTTACTGGCCTATGTTCTGCTAGAGTCCTTACACCAACAGTCTACCAAAAAAGAAAAAAAAACATCCTGCATCATCTACTCTGACAATTATTGAAAATATTTATTCCTATCTAAGAGGAGCAAAGGGTGAATGGTAAATAGTAGTTTTAAGATGATACCATGAAGGATATTTAAGTTGCTAGCACGTAATTGGACCAAAACAGAAAAAAAAAAGGAGTTTTATCCTTCTGTTTTTCTCTGTTCCCTGTATGAGTAGAACTCATTCACTGGATATCTGATTCTGGAAATAGTTTTCCCGTTGATACTGGACTGATACTGGAAATAGTTTTCATTCCTGTAACTTCTCTGCCCTTGTTGGCTTCCTCTTTCTCGCTCCTACTGCTTCTGCTGTATTCCAAAGTCCATTAGAGTACAGCGGAATTTGGGCATGTTCTTCAGCAGTATTTTGATAAACGCATATCAGAAACCAGTCCAAGTTCTCTTTCTTTTTTCTGGCCTCATATTCTTCCTTTAGATGGACTGATACCAGAAGTAAATATTGATTCATTTGCCTGCCACTCTCCTATTGGTTAAATACTTCCATTTTATTTTTTTAAATACTGAAACAGACATTTTTTTCTAGTTTTATCCAGGAGACAGAACTTTACTGTTCCTTGCAGCCAGCTCAGCTCTGCTCTCTTCTGTAGACAGATCTGTTTACTTACATCTTTCTCCCAACCCAACTCCACATTGTCATTATCACTCTGCAGTCCTATAGGAAAAAGTGTATGTGGTGTATTGTCTTTGCTGAATTACCAGATGAACTATTTTAAGAAAGATGAGTCACAGAAGACACATTAGGGAAAAAAAAATCAGATATAGAGTACAATAGCTTATATAAATACAATGGCCAGGATTTTCAATAGAGTTAGCTGATTCCTGTGGGTCCTCTGTAAATTCCAGGCAGCTACTTATTGTAACTCACACTTTTACTACTTCAAATCTGCTGGTTTCCATTATCTTTCATATCTTTGAAATATGCTTTGTAGGAAAATAAACCATGCTATCAACTTCCTCTACTGAAAACCTAATAACTAAAACCAAATATATTTTACAAATAGTTGCCTGCCCATCAACCCACAAATGAAATTTAGAGAGTTTTACACATACATATTTGATTCAAACCACCAGAGTAAGTGAATCCCCATAATCACTTCTGATGTAGAAGCTTAAACTACATTAATTTCCTCAATTTCATGCAGTATGATGAAAAACTGGTAGGTTTATTTAATAATATACCCATTGAACTCTTTCATCCAAGGAATAGCTAATATTTATGACGACTTTTACTGGAAGAAGGGAGTTGATGGAATTAGCTACTTACTTCATGCAATCCTATCTACAAAGCAAGGGCATCCATAGAAGACCAGAAACTGCCTTTGATCCCAGGCGCAAGTCCCTGGCCAGCAAGTACTCTCTACCAAGATGTTCTCCTGAGGCCACACAGAAAGTGCAGTCCAGCTTCTGATGTGTCTCCTCTGTGGGCCTCCTTGTTGTTCGCCTCTTTTCACACACAGTTTCATTAAGATTTATTCATTCCCCTGAGTTTAGGCAAACCATCTCAGATTGCTTTGCTTTGCATGTAGCCTGTTATGTTAGTGGTCGTTACTGTTTTACCTATGAGCTCTGTGAAGGACCTTCTTTGCTTGCCTTTACTCTAAATGCATGTTAAGTGTTAAACCAGTCTCAGCAAGATTTTACACCCAAGCCTTCACTGAGCCACACACTTGAAATCTTCATGGTGTGGCTCCACTGCCACATAGCATTGGGCACTGCTACATTTCCAATTTGCATTTTGAGATATTATGAAAAGTTAAGGCCAACTGAAAGCTGACAAACCCTCAGCCAAATCCCCAAACCTCCAGCCAAATTTTGCTCACTTACTAAAAATGAATTGAAAATTTCACATTCCTGAGATCATACCATGTTTCCACAAAAATTTGCTTTTTTGAGGTAAGGTGGTGTTTGCTTCAGTTAATTAGAGGGGTTAACCCTATGCATTCTGAAGGAATAGCTACAATTTACTTGCCTGGGGAAGGGGCAATAAAGTCAGACTGTSTCGCATTACAGTTGACTAAGCATTTGCACACTGGAGATTAGGTCTTTGGCAAACTGAGTCCTCGCACGCCCCTGGTTGAGCAGTTTTGTAAGAAAGTGTTAATATCTACTTGCACTGTGCTTTAAGCTCCAATGTGAGCAGAGCAGGAATTTCACTGTATTGGGTCTGGCTGAGATGGAGTTAATTTTCCCCGTAGCAGCCCTAGTAGTGCTGCGTTTTGTATGGGTAGCTAGAAAGGTGTTGATAACACACCAGTGTTTTGGCCACTGATGAGCAGTGCTTGCACACCATAAAGGCTGTCTCTCCAACATTCCCCCCTCACCAGTAGGCTAGGGGTGGGCAAGGTCTTGGCAGGGGACATAGCCAGGACAGCTGACCCAAACTGACCAAAGGGATATTCCATACCACATGACATCTGATCAGCAATAAAAGCTAAGAGAAAGGAGGCGGAGGGGTCACATTCGTTATTACGACGTTTGTTTTCTGGAGCAACCGCTACGCATACTGAAGCCCTATTTCCCAAGAAGTGGCTGGACATCRCCTGCTGATGGGAAGTAGAGAATATATCTTTTGTTTTTCTTTGCTTCCGCATGTGGCCTTTGCTTTTGCTTTATCAAACTGCCTTTATCTGGACCCACAAGTTTTTTTCGATATATTTTCTCTCCCCTGTCCAGTTGAGGAGGAGAAGTGATAGAGCGGCTTTGGTGGGCACCTGGCGTCCACCCAGGGCCAACCCACCACATTCACATATTTGAAATGTTCCAAATAGAACATTTTGAAGTAATTTGCAATAATTTGAGGTTCAAGGGGACAACTCATCTGCATAAAGTTTCTTGTGTGTCTGAAGTATTTGCAAGTATTGAGGGCTTTCGTTTTAAAAGTCAGAAGTATATGCTCTATACTGTTCTTACTTGAAATGCTTCTGAATTCTGACTTTGATTTGACCAATATTGTTTTACTGGATAATTCTGGTATCTGCACTACTTTTTTAGAACTATACAGTGTTCATTGCTCTATTCTAGTTCCCTGGCTACTGTGACAAATCTGAACAGACTTTTTGCACTACAAGCAGATTTTTCAAGAAGCTATAAAGAAAAGGTATTAAAATTTTGTAATGTGAAGTGAATTGACAAAAGGCCACAATTTAAAAGTTCCTTCTCCCTTTAAAAATAGAAACTGAAGCACTACTCATGTAAACATTTATGCACATGATTAAATATAAGCATGCCTACTCATCTGCTACATCTGCATAAGTGTCTGCAGGATATGGGCCTAATTCCCAGTTTCCTTTCAATTCACTCATATTTCCAATCCATACTTTGGAACAAAAATAAATAACTCCCGTCACTCACAGCACACCACACTTCCAAATCACTCTGTGAACAATTATATGACAATTAGGGACATAAGTACTTCACATAACATGGAGCTAAACAGAGACTCCAGCTTGGGACCTGAAAAGCATGAATGACATTATTGCAAACACTTTGCCAGAGTCATTAATCCTGTCTCTATACAGGATTGTGCAGCCCTGTGCTGATGATTTACGGTGTTCTTGAGACTCCAGCTAGTATAGGAACATGGCAACACACTGTGCTTTCTTCTATACATGCCTGAAAATATTTATCGCAGTCTTGCAATAAAATGCCTAACTCCCAACTCCTCATCCACAGCCTCAACAAGAGAACAAAAAATTGTAAAATTTGCATCCTTGGTGCAAAAAAACAAAGCCCTTGGATTTAGTAAAAGACACGTCCAGAGGTACCCTATGTTATTTCACCAAAAGCCTTTCTTCTCTTCCACTGAAGCAAAAATGTGTTATCTTTTAAGTGTTACTTTCATGTGTACCCAAGTTAATTTTCCAGCCTCACTGAAGAAAGCAATCAATTGCAAATCAAATGGTGGAAAAGAGTATGATAGTATATTGTCCCATAAAAGGAAATGGTAGGTACAGTCTTTAAGCAAGATTTTAAAATACAAATTTGATAAATAGAAAGAAAGTGTACTGGATAAACAGTTCCACAATTCTGCCTAATTTGGTATATTTGAGAACCACAAATGTTCAGCACACCAAAATCTCATGAGGACCGAGTAGGCGAGGCACAGCTCAGCAATTCTGACAAAGAATATCCCTAGTCCCTGCATGCTTCAAGTAAACTGCTAAAAATCACTACTAAAACCAACATTTTAAAAAATTAAGTAAATACAATGAGTCAAATTCTGTCATCAGTTCCAAGGGGACACCTCCCATTCATCCTTCTCATCTATGGAACAGACCAGTGGAGGGCTGAGATACATTTTTTCCATGACCTTGTATTATTTTTCAGTGCCATGAAGCAGATAAAGAATTCCAGTGACGCAAGAGGAAACTAAAGGCACTTTTCTCTCCAGTTTTATGAATATGCTTGTCCAATGGTTCACAGTTAGCGTTGTTTTATCTTACTGCTCTTGCCCACATGAAAGATCTGTATTTCAACTTCTTTTTTTTTTTCTTGTAATTTAGCTCCTGATGCTGAAGATAACAATCTTATTCATCGTCTGGAATCTCTCTTGATCATTTCATTAAAGAGCCACTAACAAAGGATGAAAAACAAGTCCAAATTTTGCATTCTGGCTACTGTTGCTCTGTGATTGTGAGCAATTGCTGCCACCTTAGATGCACTGCTAGCAATGCAGTATAAACCTTCAAAGGCCTTATTTCATTTGCAAGCCCAGACAGCAGTCACAAAGAACAAAAGTGTTATGACAGAGGTCACCATCAGCACATGACATGCCTTCAGAAGAGGACTGTTAATGAGCTGCTTTCTCTCCTGGACCCTCTGAAATAAAATTGCAATACCTGCGAGCTCTCAGGAAGGTTTAAAAAAAAGAAGAAAAAGAAAAAAGAAGACTCCCAGATGTTTATGGGCAGCTGCCTCAAGGGGTGAAGTCTTCTGTTTGTAGTTTTCACACAGCTTACCATAGGCAGCTGTTTTTTTCACCAGACCATGGTGAGGGGGGACAGCAACAACATGCGAGAAGGGAAACAGAAGAAAATGAGAAATTGAGAAAACAACTCTGAAACAGTTCTAATGCTTGCAAGAGAATTTTTTTCTGCTGCAGCTGCAGACTATTTGTGAGACTGAAAACAAAACCCACCTTTCTGAATACAGAAATGGGGATATTCAGGAGGAAAAGCAAGATGGAAAACTGAAGAGGTCAAGGGTACAAAATTGACTGGCGAGATGTTAATTTTATCATTCACTAAAATGCTGCCAGGTTGTAGTTATCAGAAGCAAAGTTGTGTAAATGACTTCTGTGCTCTGCAATGAATTCCTTGTAAATGTGTGTTTTAAACACTACTACCACATGCCATATGATCAGCAGGAATATGACTGGGTATAAAAACTGAATTACTATCCTGTCTTGTTTCTATTAGATCTGAAGTGCATTGGTAAAGTAGCAAAGGGATGTTTGATTCTGCTGTTCATAAACAAAAAGACTTGTTGGTTTCCAAAGCTATGACCCCATCAGTTTTCCTCCCCACACTAAATTCCTACAAGAATTGAAGGAAACRGTAACTGTTGATAAGGCTTTGGTAAACCTCTGGGAACAGCTGATGTGAACTAAGGCAACTTGCAGCAGTTGAACATCCTCCTTCTCCTGTGCTGGACACTCAGGTCAATTCAAAACATCCTGACACTCACCCATCACTTCCAGAAATTTGGGACAGCTCAAGTAGCAGTTCCACCTCACAGCTCTAGCTGGCACAGTTCTTCAGTGCCCTTTGCACGCCAGACATTTTGCAAGGCAGAGAAAAAGCCCCCAACACAAAAAGCTCGTTGTCTAAACTGCACGTATACCTGTGTATTAGAACAGCTGCTGTGCAAGTAATCCATTGACTTGCATGACAAGCGAGACACAGGGTGCTTCCTCTCCATTTTTTCACTTGGCCATGCTGGTTTTTCAGTTAGCATACAAGATTCAGCCTGCTAACCTGGGCACATGCAAGTCAGTTTGTACATTTGTACTAGGTCTCCTGTGTCCTGGATTCACTGAAGATGCTGCTTTTGTGCATCCAATATCTGCACACACAGAAACTGTTTGTCTGAGGTCCCCATATTTTTCTGGGTGGTTTTTTTGTTTTTTTTTTTTAAACAGACAGATGGCAACTCCAGCTGCAAAAGGCATTACAAAGACAGGAGTGAGAGAATACACCAAGAAAGGGATGAAGAATGGAAAGGAAATTGCAAGAGTAGGAATGTCCTGCACTTTTTTTCAAACATATTCTAATAGCTACATTCCCACCCCACTCCTTCAAAGAACAATAGGCATGGTTGCCTAAAGGTTATTCGTTCTTTGAAAACCAAAGTTTTTTGATTGTCTGCTCCATAGACTGCTGCCCTTTTCACATTTCCCAAGTGATGTATTAAAATATGTCATTCTGTCATGGCAGTTCTGGACTGTGCCACTACTCATGTGTCTCCTGGAACCAACATGCTGGGAGGCAGTCAGATGTGACATGTCACTCAGAAAATTCAATAAAAAATCTTTCTTCTTGCTTGTGATTCTTCAAAAAAGGACAAGAGGAAAAAAGATAAAAAACACAGCAGAAAACAATGGGCCTTATTATTGATGAAAGACTATGCATGTTTGCCAAGCAAATCCCTGTATTCAATGATTGATGACAATTATTACTGAGGAAATCTGTTTCTAGTAAGATAGGGAAAAAAGTAGAGGCTCGCAGGTAGTACCTGACCATCTCAGAACTCACATGTTCCCAAACATATTTTTGAAGTTAGTTAATCTGATTTTTAATACTTGCAGTCATGCATACATCTTTAAGGTACATGGAGAATCATTTTATCTACCAAAGGAACCTGTCAATAGGAATTACTGTCATTGTTTTCATTGCAATTTTTGCCACTTGATCTAGGAATTGATTACTTTTCCTTAGGGTGGAAGGCATGAAGTAGCACATGACTTGCATTCCTTCCTCGTGATCACCTAGGGGAACTCCACCATTGCATGTCAATGCAGAGACCACAGTAAAGCACATGAGAATTGGAGGTAAAGTATTCCTGGATTAAAAGCCTGAGCTGTAAAAGGCACTGCTGGAGGGAATGAGGTCAAGTGGAATGAGACCATCTCTAAGGCACACTATAAGACTCTCTTAGGCAGTTTTTTTCATCACAGTTTGTACCCGCTCCCCAGAAATGCCTCTCTACCTAAGGACAGCAGAAGAGTGGAAGGCTCCAGGCACACTTCGTCATGAAGGCATAATTCACCAGCCAAGTGCTTAGAGGCACACTTTTGACACATGCCGCAGAAAACACCTTGAACAACTAGAGAAGGAGGAGAGAAAGAACACTGGGATCCAACATTGAGATGTAAATCCCTTCTGTCAATCTCCCTTTTTTTAGCTGCTTCCAAAATTCAGTCTGTTTTACATTCAGATTACTGTTTTATTGCCAAAATAAACTCTTCGGCTCTAGTTGTCTACTAACTTGCCTGAAAAGAAATCTCAGGAGGCTTAAGGTCAGCCTGTATGCCTACTGGAATCTGGGATGCATTGGTCAAGGAGGGTTCCTGAAATTTCCTGTCATCTATAGTCCCTCAGTTGCATGACATGACTTCAAGCCATGCATAGTCATGGCTAAAGATTGGCTTTGGGGCAGAAGGAGACACAGTGCACTGTACCTCTTCAGCCTCATGACATAAATGAATTTGGGAATAGAACTGATGTGGGGAGGCTGCTGGCTTGCATCTGCTTGTGTCCCTACAACAACTTCTCAAATATCCTTCATCTTGCCTTGCCTGACCTTACTGGCAGTCGTGGATATGGATGATAAGAAGCTTGCATGCCACATAGGCAGCCTCCCTGGCTTAACACTGTGTGCCTCCATGCAAGAGGGACAATGTTTTTGACCTACTAGAAATAGAGAAATCAACAGTGGTGAATGCACAGGGGACCATGCAGAAGGTAACAGAGGAAGGATGCAAAGAAGAGAAGACAGCCTGAGGTCAACAAAAAAAACCTGRGACAAAGTAGTGGGTGGAGGTGAGAAGTAAGAGCTACAGGATGTGCAGACCAACAACTTTTTTCCTTCTGAGAGCCAGCAAGTGTTATTTAAGAGGAAGCTCATTCACTTTCCCGAAATAGTCAAAATTTTTGCAAAGAGCCAGTCACAACTAAAACACACAGCGCTGTGTTATTCATAAGCATTTTAGCAGTCTTTGCCTGGACTTGCCTAGTGATTATGATTTGTATGACAAATGCAGCGGTGTAACCTCTGCGTTCTTTTCCTAGTATGCAATAGGCTATACCATTAATAATAAGCATGTAAATAGCACTACAAGGTAACACATTGCTTTTCATAGTAAAATATATTTCCTATCTCCCACCCATCCACCAAAGAGCATAAATACAGTGCAGGTGATACATTCCAACATAAGTTATATCAAATTTTATAATATGATAGGGAAAGAAACTGGTTTGCCTTTCTCATAAACTGCTCAATATGAGTTGCATTTGGCCCACGGCCACAGATCCATACCTTCACTGCCCTGCCTGGACTCCTCAAATCCTTCCAGCAGGTCTAGGGGGAACTGAGCTTCAGCTCCCGTGTACCCCCCAGAGCAAACAGCTTCCCTTGTACGCTCCTTAATAATGGTCTGTCACAACACACCCACAGACCTGCAGTGGTGGGAAAAGGCCAAAGACCCCAGTTTTGGCCTTTGTTGGGGACACTGGCATAGAGGTTGTGAGCCTTAACCATGCTCAGTGCAAAGAGTAAAAATACAACAAGTGGAATGAGCATAAATTGCTTCAACAGAGACCAGTACAGGAAACATATTTAAGAAGGCAGAATCTCACTCTCTGCCTTGAGGTGAGTACAGATATTCATCTCTACCTCGATCCATTTCAGAAAATGAACCAGGACCAGCTCACCTATTTCTAAGATCAACTTCTTCATACCCATTAAGACTTACAGCCTTTTAATCAGGCACAGTAACTGGAAACAGCCGCATATGTCCCAAGCATACCATGAAATYCCATTAATTTCTGCATGCTAGAGCTCCGTTATCCTTCAGGTTTGCTAGATACATTTCTAAGCTGTGTACAGATTACCATGGAAATTTAAAACAAACTGCTCCACTCCTCAAGGGGAAAGTATATTTCTACCGTATCTCAACTATTCTCTGAAAACAAAATGAGGAAGAAATTATATTCTAAACTCAGGAGATATTTTTATTAAACTAAATCTAGTGAAAATAGTTTTGCCTCCTGCTGCTGCTTAGTGTTAATAAATAGTTCGGGGGCAACACCCCCCCTCCCAAAGGTGTATCGGTAGTTTCATTGTTTAGATATCTATAGGCTGGAGGTTATTTTTACTGCATCCTGTCAACAGTAACGGGACAAAACTGCCAGGAAGAGGATGCATTAGGCTTTTACATTAACTGTTGGTAAAACTAGTACCCAAGATAGCCTAAGAGATAGACATTCACTTGCTGACACGAGTGTGCTGTGTATTACTGATTTGTTCTTCCACATTAATGCTTAGTTCACATGACACTATAGATCCCATGATCTTACAGATTTAGAGCTCAAATGAAGAGAATCACAGTTTGCTAAAAGCACTGGGGAAGGTTTAGAAAAACCCAGCCCATGCTGCTTACAGCAGCAAACTCGCATGCCAGCAGCCCTGAATCACTTGCCTGGGCATCCCAGTAAACAACTGCACCGTAACATGTAATCCCAACAGAAAATTGATCGTCTGCGTACAACTCRTGCTCATAGAAAATCACTCATTCTTCTGACTTGTAGTTGGAAATGTTACTCAGTACCATGGTCCAATTTACTATCAGATGCTTACTGACCTGCATCCAACTGGAAATGCACACTCATTATAAGTGCAGGACTGAGAGCACGCATTTGTAGGTTCCTGTCGCTTTTTTATAGTTTTCAGTACTACACAGACACAACAGCAAGGAAGAAGGTTTTCATCCCTTCAGATGAAAACTTGATCTAAGACGCCATCACATCAGTCCAAGCCTCAGTCAAGGGCTCAGAGTGAATTTATAATAGCTAAGCCTTAAGCTTTAGCTTTCATTGTACTCTAAAGTATTACTTTTATATTCCATGTTAAATGGAGCCTTGTCTCAGCAAGAAACTTTGGCTTAGGTCCTGAAAATGTATGTTATAATTTTAAACTCAAGACCTAAATTTTATGTTTAAGGYCTTGCTTAAACATATCATTAAATGAATTGATATTAAAATACATTTTTAAAGTCAACAAAACTGGTTTTGAAAGGAATAGCATTACTTTTCAGAGCTATGGTGGTAATTTTAGTAAATGAAATCGTTATTGAAGAGTTAAATAAGGGACTTTTTTTTGTACACATCTTTAACCCCTTGGAGCAATAGAGACACACAAATGTTTTTCTCTCTAGTCCCACATACTCTACAGAAATTAACACAGCATTGTATGAAAAACTGGCATGGACCATTTTTTCTCARTAGCTAGTGACCTTGACAAAAGGACATTTAAGTCTCTGGGTCCATTTTTTCCGGGTCCATTTTTTCCAATAAAATTAACACAGTGGACTGTGACTGTGAAGAAAAAAACAAACCAAAATCTCTTGGCTTAGATTAATTGTCCAAGCTTAGGGGAATGCAAAGTACATAAACCATGTAAAAAGTAAAGTGCAAGTGAGATTTTAAGAATTATTACCATTTTTGTATTACAGAATAATAAAAACATGATCTAGAAAAAACATATGGATCATAACCTAATAATATGCTAATGATATTTTCTGGATCATGACTGTAGCCCCATGCACACGCAGTGGATGTTGTAAAGGGCAGGTTCTTCTTTTAATAAAGCACTTAAACAAAATCCTACATGGCAGATTGCCAGCGATGCTCTACTGAACGCGCTACAAACCAGCAAAATCTAACTTGGAAAAGATGTTATTGAAAATGGGAAATGAAGTTTGCTGGGCTTATATCACTAGTGTTTTAGGTTTGATCTACAACATCGAGCTTTTGCTGGCCTAGCTTTGTTATTTGTGAACATGAAAAAGAAATGTTGCCTGGTACACAGATGTAACTTTGACCAGCCACAGTCCTTCTGTTAGGTTTGCTTCCATCTTTCAGGGAGATGTTTTACTGCATTCCCCTGTAATACTGCGGGTGCAAGCTGCATGTTCTTTGCTGGACTTTGTTATGCTAGAAAACATGAGAGCCTGTGGATTATCTATCACTCACAGGATTTCCAGGCAAAAACTGGAAACACCAGAGGATATTAGCTTTCCTCAGCTCAAACTCTGCATGTACAGCAGGAGGAGTTACCAGTAGTGATTCACCACAGTGCACCTCAGGCAGGGCGGGGGGGGCAAGATTTGCAGAGTACAAAACCAGCTGGCAGGAACAGCTGCTGAAACAGTCAAAACAGTGTTTTTTCCAGACATCCAGCACTCTGTATGCTTCTGACAAGAGTTTCTCAGCCTTGTGTTGACTGCTTGTTCACTCCAACCCTCTCCACATCCTTGTTTCTCTGCCTTTTACTTCACTGTGCCTCCTTTCCTCCTCTCTTTTCCCTTCTCCTCTTGTTTTAGGTTTAGTTCTAAAGTGAGCCTTCCTCCCTTCCAGAAGCACTGCATCTTCATCAGTCTGAGTTTTGCTGAACTTCCTCTCTCTGCTGTAGCCCCTCACTTCCAGCCCCCCCCTCACATCTGCTACTGAAAAAGTCCTCAGGGCATTTTTTGTCTTCACAACCAAAGCACCTAGCACGGCCATGTCCTGTTCTTCCTTAGCTGGTGGGTACCAACACAAAATAGCCATAGTCACAGGAATGGCTCCTCAACTGAATTGAAAGCTCACCGCTCCTCTTACATCTCTGGTGTGGCAAAATATCTTAAAAAGAAAAGTATTTGTAATCCTTCCTTCCTCCCTCACATCCCAGCCTCTTCTCAGGCATGCCCAAGGCTCAGGGCATGGACCAAAGGAGTCAGGCTGTGGCGGCTGCTGGTCCCCAGGTGGGGACAAGCTTGAAAGCCTGTGAAATGAGCTGTCTGGAGCATGGACCAGGTAGGAGAGGCAGATGTGTGCATGCATGTGTGCATGAATTTGCGTGTACATGCCTGCGCGCATCCAGGGACTGCAGCAAGACTGCTGATGGCGTCAAGAGCCACAACTGGGGAAAGCAGGCAGGGGCCATGGAAAATCTGCAGTGCTGTATGTGTGTATGTTGGCTAAAAAAACTGAAGGCTTAAACTCATCACTACCCGATTGTCCATTTGAATTAGGATCTCACATAAATATATAACATTTGAAGTTGCATAAGATATTATATACTTTTAGAATAAGAGCTAGTATGTAGAGCTTCAAAAATGCAGAGATCCATTAGCAATACATGACAATAAGTTTTATTTGGCGTACAGAAACCATATTCTTGACCATTTACCTTCTTGGTAACTCATGATTACTTGTCTAACACAGATTGGACGTGTGTAACAAGCACTACCGTTAAAGACTTTCAATATCAGAAATAATGCCACTTAATACTACATTAGAAAATAATCCAAATTCTATCTTAGATAACCTCCTTGATAAAAAAATAAAGTCATAGAACAATTTGGAGTCTGCAGCAGGCCCCCAGCTCTAAAGGACCAGCGGTGTATTTCTATCTGACACTGGATGGGTACGGTACTCTGCAGCCTTCCCTGCACTGGTCCTCCTCCCCCTGGGCACCTTGGTGTTACTGGGGACAAAAGGGGTAAGATTTGTGGTCTTTCATTGCTGCGCTCTAATCAGTCTAATCTTTTCAAAACAGGAAAGTATCTGCTCTGACAGCCTGAAATCAGGAAAAAGAAATAAAACCAAAACCTTGCAGGTACACCCATAGATTTTACCACTGAGGAGAATATGGAATGGAGTCAGTCTGCAGTATTTTGAAGGCTATTGAACAAACGGTGTACATTGCCTTTACTCCCCATAATTTTCTACTGTAATATAAATGCAATTACTGTTTTTTCTTCAACATTAAGCAGTATTTCTGGACAGTCAGATCAAAAAAAGTAAACTTAATCCAAAATATCTAACTACGCATATCTTTGATTTTAAAGCCTAAGTAATTACAAGTGCAAGAGAATGTTTTAGACTTCAGGCTATATTAGCAATGATCTTTACAAATGTTTCTGCCATCAGAGAACTTAATTTTACCAACTTCTGTGTCCTTCTGTATGGATTGTGGCAGTGTTAAAATATTCTAAGACTGAAAACTCACAAAATATAAAAATTAATAAGTTCCTTATGATCACTTCCTGAAAAACTGAAGCTTGAGGTACTTGGGTGAAAGAGTTAAAAAGTAAAGACCCTTGCTTCAATCCTGCAAAGACTTGTGCATATAAGATGTAGTCTCATCAAAGATGACACGCCTTTCCACAATCAGATGAATATTAGACTTAGCTCTCCAGTGCTTTAAATCCAACAATACTCATACAGATACGTTTCGTTTGTAAAAAATACATTAACTGTAAAATAATATTCTTCTAAACAAGCTGGTGAAATTTTTTTTTAAAAATCCAAAATAGTAACAACTGAATGATTCCTCATTTTAGAACAGGGGATGCAAATGGTTTCTCATTATAAAATGTTATTACCTGTGCTGCTTCCCTAATTTCCAGAAAACTATGTCTCTTAAAGCTTTTCTATAATGATCTTATTTTTTCTCGTGCTTGCTCAAACGAGAAAAATTTTCCTCAAATGAACATATGTCTCACTTCAAGAATAAAAGATAAGATGAACAATGTTTCTAAACATTAAATGGGACATAGGATGGCTATTTTCTGTCACTACATTTTTTTTCCAAATGTGTTTCTAAACAAGAAATATGAGTAATTTCAGACCTAAACATAGAATAGAAAGCAAAACAGTATAAAATTGCTTGGCAATATAAAAAGCCCCATGTAATCATCACAGTTCCATAAAGAGGTCATCGGCAACAAAGAGCTTAGCCTGTGCAGATTTGTTGGAAGGATGCTGGGGAAGAGAAAGACAGACAGCATGAACTTGTAGAGAAGTCATTTGAGCACAGAAAGAAGCAGCAGAAGGTCTTGAATCCAGCCCTAATTTACTCAGATCCCTGGGCATCCTTCCACAAATGACCTGAGGCTCCAACCATCAAGGTTTGGCAGATTTAGCAATGGCAATCAAAGATGTTTTTACTTCCCACCATTTGCTCCATCTCCCTTGGAGATTACTGCCCCTATGTCGGAGGCAGCAGAACAGATAACGCATCTTCCCATCGCTGCCCTAGTTCGCAGCCTAGCGCGTTAGTGCCAGCCCTGCTCCATCCATGATTTGAGCTAGTGCACCAAGCAGTCGTCTGCAGGCTACCGAAGCACGGCTACCCATTCCCTCCTCCTGCCATTGCTGCAAGGCAGATAATCCACCGCAGGAGCATTTCATCTTCCCAATTTACAGGGGCACTGATAGCAACGCACACCTGCTAAGAGTTGCGGTGAGCGGTAACTGGGAATACAGCCGGGTCCTGGTACATGCGTGTAAGCACACAGCAACGTGCCAYGGTCACATCCTACTTGTCTTGGGCAGGAAGAGTAAGAGCTGGGTGAGGGCTGCAGTGAGGAGGAGAGATGCCAGGCCCCTCTTTCTCCTCTAAGCCAGTCTGTCGACTGGAGTCTGTTAGACTGCTCTGGGTCAGCAACTTGTGTTAATACAGAAGAGAATAAAACTAAAAACAGTAAGAGACCAAGGCAGGAAGATGTCTGAAATAGCACCTCACTAAATTTCTCATGGTTTGCCATTCCATTAAATAATGTTTATGTTCTGTTTAATACAAAGGCCACCAAAGCAGACTGCCCAGGAGGAGGTGGCTGCCGTCCCCGCGACTGTTCTCCTGACCAGCTTGTGATCAAGGCAGCAGATACTCRCAAAGTAAACAAGGTTTCAAATCTGGTTTGGCCCCTGTTCTCTGGTCATGCTAACCCAGTTCATTACAGGCTGCTCCAGGGAACAGAGGGATGTTCGGTCTGCCTCCTTTCTCCCATAGACCAGTTAGGCCACGGGTAAATTTTTTTTTTTTTTTTTTTTAAATCTCTGTTGTTCATTCTCAAGCCTCTTTCTCTCTCCCTTCAGGTTTCCTCTAGGCCCTACACCATCTGTCCAAGCACTCCTTCTCTTTATGCATACTGTTGCATTCTATTCCTTCTCTGTCTGTGATCTATATTTAGTTGTTTTCCTGTTTATACACCCCTCCAGAAAGGGGTATTGTTGAATGTGACTAGTCAGGAAGAGAAACAATGCAGTTAGAGCACAAATCCTTTCAGAACAGTAATGGGGATGAGAAGCYGTACAGGATTGGGTAGGATATAAAACTTTTTCCTAAGATTAATCAGAAACAGAGATCTGAATATAAATCCATAAAACCCCTTAGAGCAGCCTGATCAAAGCCAAAGAACACCTAAATAGGGGAAGAAACAAAGGCAAGGAAACACATGCAAACTTTTTTCTTTTTTTGACACTGTGGTTTTTTGGTGTTTGGGKTTTTTTTTCATAAGTAAGATAAAACAATTGGGTTTGAAAACCTTACAATATTCACTTAAACTACCAGGAGCCCCTGAATGTGAATCCAGAGTGCATACATGATGAAAGCTCTGGGAAAAGTGTACTTGAAGACTACTGGGGAGTTGAGTATTGCTTGGTCCAGAGACACTTGAAGTGTCTTTAGTGGAGGAGTAGTAAGCATAAAGCTGGTTCTCAAGAAGTTGTCTGCAGCACAAGTGAAATCAGGACAGATGAGAATGCATGGGCCCACCATGGTGGGACAGTGAAGAACAGCAATCCAGTGTCCACACCTCGGGGAGCATCTGTCTGGTCTGAGGGATGCTTGCACAGCAAATGAACAGTGTGTTTCCCATCTTCAGGTTTCTTCAAACAATWAGCAGCTTGTGAACAGGGGTAGTTGTGAAATACAACACACACACACCAACACTGGGGAAGCTTGACAGTGCAAGTATTATCCATAAGCAAGAGCTATTTATCATCCTGAAATGGAGCCTGTCAGTGGGTAACAAAGAAATCTATGATTTGGGTCAAAAGAAATGTCTGGAATTTTGCTTTAGAGTTTTACCATTATAATCATGCAAACAGTTTTGATTATCATACAGAATCAATAACTCTGATAGCCTTTAACATTATGCTAGGAAATGCATTGGCAGCACAAGAAGCTAAGAGGGATGATTGGGTGCAAGTCATTGGTTTCCCTGGTATCACTAACTATGAAAGTAAAAGCTGGAGGACTTGTAAAACACCACAGATATTTGAAAAACTCCGAAAAGGTATGTGACTAGTAATTTCACACTTAATTTTGCTGGATGAAAACCTGTGTGTCACTAGTAGATGGTGCACAGTATGGATTAGAAAAATGCCTGTGTGATGCTAAGACCATTTCTCCGTACATGGGACTTAAATATGAATGTGGATCCGCCTTCAATGACTAGCAGACATTCCCTGACCAAAGGGGGTCCACAGCCTTTGCTACGACACCAGAAGGGAGGACAAAGGGAAAGGCTACAGAGTGGAAATAAAGGCAACAGAACAATCACAGGAGTTTCAAGGAAAGGACACTTGCAGCGTGACATGCTCTATTGAGCTTGCTTGCTTCCGTTAGTGGCAAGAATGGGTGTTTATAAGATACTTAAACAAGGGGAGGAAAGTGGCTTAGTCTACAGGATGGTCTTCAGCTGGCTTTTATTCATACAAGGTGCAGTGGAACAGAAGATGCATCTGAAGCAACTGGGAAAAAGATGATTTCATTAGCAGCACTTTTCAGGGGCAGGAAGAGCCTCTCAAGGACCAAAAGGGAAAAGCCTACACCTGTGGGGACATTAGATGATCTAGAAAAATGGCTCACTCATGAGAACAAAAGGGAAAGAACAAGGTCAGAAATTGTTCGGTCATGCCCTGAAATATCACTTTAAGAGGAGTGAAGATCCTGAAAGGGAGAAACGATTTTTAAAATAAGTTACACAGTACCATTTTTTGAGGAAAGATTTCCACGAATAAAAAAAAAAAGTGAGCTTTGTAGTAATTTTCAGTCCAGAAGGAATGTCAGCAGCAAAATCCTGAGCTGCTGATCTGTCTGGTGTCCAGCAGAACTAAACAAACCTCCACTCTGAGTCAATGAGAGGTTGTGTATGGTATTATGAGATCAAAAGCTAATCCTCTTAGCAGCATTTTCCATGCAAAACTTGCCATACTATATGTATTCACACTGTTACCTGTATTATTCATATAAATGCTACATACATACACAAAAAATGTGGCTGTAATTACAACATATTCCTTATATATTGTATATTCTGAATCTGGTTCAGAAACTGTTCGAAAACARAGCAAAAATACCACTAGGCATTATTTGCTTTATTGCGAACAACAGAACAGACTGTCTGACAAAACGATGTGTATAATCTGGTTAGTGTAAAACATTGTTACACATGCCCACGTAAGTCCCTGACTCCCCCGCATTAATGTCTCATTTGTAATTCAGAGGCAAGGTGTAAGGAGGCTGTACAAAACAGGTCAGTTTTAATTCCAGGTTGTGGGGCACAGGTATACAGCCAGAGCTTGGCTAAGAAATTTAGCAGCTCCACAGTGTCACCATGCAGAAATCTTGCTTTGCTATTTATACATCCTGCAATCATCAGAAAATGTCAAAATTGTGTATATTGAACCACTTGACCATTCAGCATGCAAATATGAGACATCAAACTATTTAAGTAATTTGATAGTGTATAAATATAGTCATACCCAACAGAATTTTGTAGTTGTTATTATAATGCATTATTTCAAGGAGAGCACAAGTAAAAAACAATATTCTTCCTAGACTTGTTTGCTCTAAAGATTCCTGCCTGAGGACTCCTCACTGCACACTCCAAAGCCTCTCTTACTAGACAGTCTTAATATCCACTTTTATCCAGAGAAATTAATTATTCATGTCAGCAAAGCCAGTACCAGCTAGCAAGACAGGATGTTTCAAGCAAACACTGATGATCTAATTATAATTCTGTAACAAGCATTCTACAGCCTCGTGAGTTATTGTACTATGATAATTTTTCTGATGAATTCTTACTTTGGCAGCTACACTTTCCATTAACATCTATAGGATTGTTAAAATAATTCTACTGATAAATCAGTCACTTGATGTTAAGTTTTGTGAGTTTTTTCCTCCATAAATTATAGTACAATGCTGCTTTTTCCCCCTCAGTACACCATATTATAAGTAGCTCCAAAGAAACATCTTCAATATATTTCAACACAAAGATGATCACTGGATTCCAAAGAGAAAAACAGCCAGCATCATGCTATGTTGCCTCCCCCTTATATCAAAAGCATCTCAGTAACCTTGACAAAATACTGCTACTAGTTTCTACTTCTGCCTCACCCATTAGATTAGAAGTAGGAATTGCTAAAACAAAAGAGCTAGCTTATTTCATAGTATGGGAAAAATATTAGTAAAAGACCGCACTATTGTGATAAATAATCTCATTATTGGGGATTATAGTATTTCAAAGCCAAAATATTTATACAGGTAAATAGATTGATCCACTTGTTTCCACAGCAAATCCAAATACACTCCTCAAAAAAAAATCCTAGCTTGCTTCCTGGCATTAAAGTATGGAAACTGTTCTGTAAACAGTACAGTGATGAATCCCAGTTTCTTATCAAGTTGTCYCCCTCTCTCCTGCCATCTCCCTCTGCTTGGATTCTTTAGTGGCTAAGGAGTATGCTTCCACTCTTCTTCCCCCTTCTTCCTTCATTTTGTGGTACCAGTGGGGTCTCTTTCTCTAGCCCCTTATTTTCATGAGTCTTACATGAACATTATGTCTTTAAGAATGCTATTCTTCTGTCTCTCTCTGTTGAATTTGACAATGATTTCAAAGCAGATAGCCAGAAAGGGGGAGAGAATGTATAAAGCCTCATTTCTGTAGGAAACTAGGCTAAAAATGAATCCAAATCAACAATTCAGTTTTTCAGTAATTTCCTGTGTTCACACACAGACAATCCCCTTCTGATGCCTGCACTACAGACACACAGCACACTGACAGATCACAGTTTCAGAAAAGTAAATGAGAAACAATGTAAGACCTTGATGTTTTGGTTTGCATACAAGGGAACTGGCTTCTGCTGGGGTAACGGAACATCTCATCCGTCCACTGCTGGTGGGAACCTCAGCAGCTCAAAATTTGCTTACTTCAGTTTTAYTTACTGAAAATATATAGATAGATAAACAGACAGATACAACACTCTCAGTGCACACACATATATCAAAGTGCCTGCCACCTACAACATGACTGTTTTTTTCTCCTATGCCTTGAAGATTTTTCAATTTAAGAGGAAAGAACAAGACACTACCTAAGATCCAGTTAGGCAACAGATAGAATTACAATGAGAAAAAGGGAGATTCCAGATTTAACAATCTCAATGTCATTTTAGAGGCCAAATGTATAGAATATTGTGATTTCAGATCCAGATGTGTTGCCATCCTAACACTTTAACCGCCAGCTCAAGCAAATTTAGCTTGTCAGGTTCACAGGCTTGGCCAGGGGATAGGTCTCCTTTACACGTCCAGTTATGAGGACACCAGTTTTGTGCTAGCCCATAAGTTGGTAATAATTCAAGATGCGCTTAAATTGAGGGCAACATTTGTTTGGTGTAGTCCTTGTTGGCAACTTGAGGCCAACAACTAGGAGACAGACAGAAGCCAAGAAAGTTTACCCTAGAGTAGGTTGTTAATGCATTCTGTTACATCTCACGTTTTGGCAGGGAGGAAGGAATACTGCTATATCAACAACAATGCCAGTCTGGTAATGTGTTAAGTGTCACAACAAAAGCAATACAAGTTTTTTTCTAATTCAGACCTGATTACAATTCKGGGGGGGGGGGRAAGAGCAATTTGATTTACTTTTCCTTTTGCTTTGAATTGTGTAGGTTTGCACTGGTTTAGGCTTTATAGCATTGTAAATTTAAAAGGAGAAGTAGCCCTTAGTTACCAGGGTAAGGTGCTTTGAATGGAAGATCTTTCTATCATAAATACCTAAATTGACGCAGGCTAGTTTGAAATTTGTCATGAAAATCCCAAGATGAACAGCTACACAAGTTTATTCCTTTCAGCAAGTTGAAAGGGATGATGACCAAGCAGAAACCACGCAAAGCCATGAGGCTGTGTGTGACTTCACATATCTGAAATGGCAATGGACCAAAGTTGGCAGCTGATTTTCACTTTGAGGTTTTTTGTTCAAAAGAAAACCCAGAGGGTGAAAACACACAGGCAAAACAGGAACAAAAGTTGCCATGCAAAGCAAAATGGTAACATTTCACTATTTTCCAAGATACTGTAGATGCCATAGTAACCACGCTTTAAAAACAGAGTACGGTGCTGTGAAAATGGTACTATACAGAACTAAAATCCCAGAGAGACGTTCGTGCTCAGCTGGAAGCAGAGTTGAGTCACAGGTATGAAACCCTCAACAATACTTTCGGGAGCCTGTGATGCAAGGGGACTCTCTAGGAGTTTTCACTTCTGCTCTCTCCGAAAGAGAAGCAATCACAAGACATTTGAACTCTGGAAAGCCAGGATGCAGAGCCATTTGAAGAGAAATAGGTAAGGACTATGATATATGAGGGCGGGACATTTCTGAGATATGTAGTAAGCTCTGTATTTGGGATTTGCTTTGGACCTATCTGGCCATTGCCCACCCTCGGGCTGAGCGTCTCCTCTGAATCAGCACTTCCTCAAACAAAGCTTTGTTTTTACTGATGACTCTGGAGTTACCTCAGTAAACTGAGGGTGGAAAGTACCAAAACAGAYGCAGTACAAGAAAAGCAAAACCACGTGATTCCCATTGTCTGAGTCTAAAGCATAAATTAAAAAAGCTGAATCAGATGAATGATAGGGCGAGGGAGAAGGAAAAAGAAGAATTGTTACCTTACAAGGGAAACATCTGAGAAGGCAAAGTGAGAGTTTCAGTAGACACCAGGAGCCAAGAACATAGTCTCAGGGGCACAGTTTCCATCTGTGCGGAGCTCAGCATTTCCGTGGTCCAGCTGTGGGAATCTACAYGCCAACGCACAGCACGTTCAAATCCTCAACCTTTATTTACGAGAAGGAAGAAAAGCCTGAAGGCAAGAGTAAAGAATCATATCCCAGGAGGGCAGAACAACTTAATTTCTTCTCCTCAATAACTGGAAAATGGGGAGTTGATGCACCTCCCTGAAGAGATGATACAAAATCCCAGGCAGCGACAGCTCTCTGATCACCAGAAAGATAAATGAGTGCTTAGTGGTACTCCATGAGACCATAGTGGTACTCCACGGAGAGAGCTCTATTCTTATTTCTGTCTCAGTCCCATGAATGTCACACCAGCAAAAAGATTTAATAAGCAAGAGAGAAAGGGCAAACTTTCTCTTGGCTGTGGCGTGTACAGTATGTTAAATGTTTTGTAAGTCCCCACTTCCCCTGGGATGGGTTATAATTGCCATGGTTGTGCATGTGGAAAACAACAGGGATGAACAGATGAGCACAAAAGAAGAGGCAGATAAAAATCCTAAACTGATCAAGAAAAGAACAAGTGGTCAAGAGGGGAAGCAAAGGACTGACCTATTTTTCATAAATAAGTCTCTTAAAAAAAGCTCTGTTTTTGAAATGACCCAGATTGTCTGCATTAGAAAACATTACATTTTTAATCCACTCATTTGACATGCATTATGAGAAAGATGGAAATATTAAATCAAAAACCTAAGACTTTCCTTACAACTGCAGGGAAAAACTTCCATACAGAGAAAGATGACCAAGAACAACTCCTCCCATAACATCACAAATGTCTGCCTGTTATACCATTTCTTTCAATACAAACATTACTCAAATGAATTTTATGGCTTCTTTTATAAGCCTGTTACAGAAGGAGAAAACACTTTTAAACCAAGCAGGGGAAGAACAGGTAGTTGGCACCATTATCTTTTCCTAAGCAAACAATATGATTATAGGTAACTTACACCCTTTAATGGAGGAATACCAATTTTCAAAAATAAATTGGTATGTAAACTTTATCCTGACGTTTGGAAAGAATATTTTCAAAAACACAATTGGGATAAAAGGAGTATCTTTTGGCAGATAATCACTATAGGTAGTGTATGCTTCGGAAGTGACAGTCCTCAGAACCGTTAAAGGTATTCCTTCTAATGTCCCATATGGGATTTCCCACCTGGGAAAAAAAGAGAAATTTGTTTGCTAGATTACAAAATCCCTATTGTTGAGAAGGCTTTTAGAAATTTATTTCATACCATCAGGCAAAAGATGCCATTAAACTTTTTTTTTCAGCACATGGACTTTCAGAGAAAAGGAAATACATACTGAATTTCTCTGCTGTGCAAGAAGGGATGCTATAGCATCAATGCCATTAACAGCTGTAGGAAGGGAAAAGGGAACATCTGGATGCTGCCATATTTGCACTGGTGGAACAGAGGGAACTAGGTGAGTAAATGTTATCCACACTTATTCTGCAGGCGTAGTAAGTTCTGCTGCCCACCATCCTTACCAGCATTGCAGCTCGATATATTATGATGTGACATTAACTTTTTCACAAAAACGTGGAAAAAAAATGCAGGTGCGTTTGAAGCATGCTTTTAGAAAGGATTCTTCAATTCTGCAAATGTAAAAAAAAAAATTGAGATCACGGGGGAAAAAAAACCTCTCAGTTACAGATCATGGGAAACTCTGGTTTCTCTCCAGCTCTGGTAACACYGGTGTTTTTTTTTTCTCTCTTATCAGTTTGCAGTTAACATGGTACACGCAACTATCTTTTTTTCAGACCTAAGCTAATGCCCCAAAAGTGCTTATCCTTATGACATAAAGGCTTGAGTTAGCCACCCAACTAAGRACAATGTACATTAAAAGTTTTTAAAGGAGAAAGCAAAGTCTCTCCCTGCTCTGCCCCAGCTTAGTTTGACCCAACTTCTGCTTTAGCGGCTTTATGTATTTTCTGCTTTACAATTGCTAAAACTTCTCCATGGACAAAGGAGGCTTCAATCATGACAATGAAGCAGTTTTATTACCTCAGACTGGCAGGCATCATAAACCCAGAGAACTTTGCAACACTGGGGAGACTGAGAGGGATTAGCTGATGCCTACTTCAGTGGAGGCTTTCCTGCCCTACCACACAGCACTTTTTCTGTGTGGATTCACATAACACACTTCCACCCACTTCTCCAGTGAGCCTAAACACGTGGTCCTCCTTTGTAAGGAGAAGCTGATGAGAAGTTGACAGAATGCAGAAGTAAGAGCTAAGATTAACTACCACACTTTCTTTCCTTCCTTTTGTGCCTATTTCACTGGTTGCCACATACAAAGGAGAAGGTAACTCCCAAGGGTATAAGAATCTGGAAAACAAGGACAGATACAATGYCTTCCCCAGAGAGGCATATATTCTTTCAAATTAAGGCTCTGCAATGCGTTTGAAATCAGCCACAAAATGCCAAAACTTTAAAATTCCCTCGTATTGCCATTACATGAAAACCATTCACATTTTGAAAATGTCTTGGTTTACCTATCTTGATAGTACTGATTTAATGAAATGTTAAGGAGTTCATTTCAGAAGAAAGTGATTTTACTTGCCAGGAAAAAGCTTCACGTCTTTTCAACATAATGAAATGTTATTAAAAAACTTTTGRAGTATGTACTATTTAACATCTGCACACGTTTAGTAATCAAAAATTCAAATTCAGTGATATGAAATGGTCTTGAACTGTCATGGAAATAATCTGATATAAAGCCTTGCTTTCAGATTACAGTTCAGTAAAAACTGCTATGCATAATGATACAAGAATAAAGTAGATACCGTGCAAACTAACAGCAGATGCAGCAGGGTTTGAGATATTTAGACAGATGACTTTAAAATGAATGCAATTACAACATTTAATTGCTGTCCCAGACATTTTCTAGTCACAGACGGAGATTGTCTCATACAGGAAAGACTGGTGTGGAGATGTGCTGATGCAGAAGTTAAAGGCAAAGATATCTGCCAGAGTCACAGGACTTGTCCACCAGTTGCCGTCAGCATGGAAGTGGAGAAGACAAAGTTGAACTGCTGCAGGATTTTCTTTGTTACTCACTTGCAAAMCAACAGAAATTTCCACTAAAAGAAAAAACTCTCTCCCCCGACCAAAAAAACAAATATCCACTCAAACCTTTTACTTATTCATCAGGAAAATTGCTTGTATAAGCAATTATTTATATAAGCAAATATATTATTATTTGTATAAGCATATATTATGGAGGTTTTCTTTCATACCATTTATCAATGCTTGCCACTTCGCATATAAATTACATAGCACAGTTAGACCTCTATCAGAATGCGGGACCAAAGTACAGGCTTGTGGGATGGTCAGGCTTGAAAAATGCGAAGAACACACCCAGAGCATTACMACCCCAAAAAAGGCTCAATCCCAAAGCACATTCTACAATACACAGATCTTTCAAACCAATAGGTTTGAACTTTTTCAAACATTTTTGAGCATTTTACAACAGTTCTCACCATCACCTAGTTCATTCACTCTCTATGGCATGCACCAGCCATATATCTGAAGGAATTACTGGATTCCTTCTCTCCTAGGGACATGGTAAAGGTTTGAGTCTGGAATATATCTTTGCATTAATTTGTATATGGAGATGTCTAAGGCTCAGTCTTGTTAATAATGATAGAAAAGACTCACAAATTCAGCACAGAGTTAAGTTTTCTTGGTAGTTTTTAAGGCCAACCTCTAATATTCCTCTGGAATAGAAATGTCATTCTTTATTGTGCTCTACATATTATTTCATTATTTGTAGTAAAAACAGCAGCCTCTACTAAATTCTGTAGTTTTTAAACTAAATTTCCATATAAACTTTAAAAAATGTCTAATCATACCCATTTTCTCCTTGTTGAGTTCTACAGAACTTCAAAAAAACCYGCACAACATAAAATCCCAGACCCTGAACATATATACATGTGCATAAAACATATTCCACATGTTTACACGAAACGAGAACAAAAATCTCTTTTCCTGCTTACCATCACTCTCAGCTCACCACTACTTTTTACTCATAACATACAGCAGGAGCTGACACCACCCAGCACTCAGATATCTCTAAAGAACCCCCGTGTTGCAGCACTGAGCTGACATTGTCCTGTTGGGCATCACAAGAGGGTACCACAAACTTCTCTGGAGGATGGTACTTCTGCGAACAAGCAGGACTGGGTAGCCTCTGTTGTTTAACAACAGGTAAAGGTGAATTTTATAGATGGAACCACACACTCATTTTCCCCCCTTGTAAAGCCTTCAGTTTATTCACAACAACACTTGAAGAGAACCATTTACTGCCTTCTGCCAGTCATGCATAGGTCCAAATTTGGCCCTGCAGAAAAGAGGTATGACACCCTTTAATTGCACCTGGCATTTATATGAACACATTTATTTAGGTTTGATAAGATGTCTGGCATTTAGCCAATTACTATCATTACTTATCATCTGAAAGCATGCTAGCAGCCTATATCTCCCCTTCTTTCCCGYGCACTGCTACACAATGCCTAATAATATACCCGCAATCTGAGAAAAAGGTTTTCTTCATTGGAAACATGGCAGTTTTGTCTTCTGCGCTCTCCATGGTTTGTACTTCCAGTATCCTTGAACTCCTGGTGCTCAGCTAGAAGAGAGCTCTAGGCTCTCCCGCATCCCACAGTAAAAGCAGCTCTGCTGAAATACTGATACCGGCAGTACATTTCAAAGTAGTGAGAGAGATTTCACAGCTGAAGGGTGGCTGTTCCCTTCAAAGTCTTCCAAAGCCATGCTGTGGCCACCCTGTCACCACGCACGCACTGAGGGAACCTGTAACCCAAACTGTTTGCCTGGAAGGCACTTCCCTGTGTGTTAATGGTAGCTGTGCTGCGAGGACCTTGAATAGATGTACTGCTTGCTTCTTTACACATCCTCAGTCAGGAAGCTATATTCAAGGCAGATTCAGTGGTCCACTCATTCTTTTCCATTTCCCGAGACTTTGTTCTCCAGGAAGCGAAACTGTACCCTGTAAGAGCTAATGGCATCACACACACACAYGCACAGAGAGAGAGTGTGTCCTGAGTGCAGAACTTACTGCTGCTTCCCTGCAGTACTTTGAGTCTTTCCTAACAGCAAATACTTTTACAGAATCATTGCAGAACTAGGACTGTAAGTCTTGTTAAGTGAACAAAAGGAAACCGATTAGCAAACATTCAGATGAAAAGTATTTCTACTTGAGTAACTGGTAAATAAACACAAAAGGAGTTTTTTTGTTCTGATTTCTTTCTGTCTTACTTCAGAAATATTTCCAGCTACCTGTGAGGACATAAATGCAAAAAGCACACACAAAATGAGTCCTCTCCTGAGACTAGCAGAAAAATGGATTAATTGAATGCTGCTGATAACAAAAATAAGTGCAGGAGAGCTCAGCTCTCTGAGAACAGACTTTTTGTGCCACAGGGTCAGACAGGCCATAACATTATGAGCTAAAATCTAGAATAAAATTACACATTTTCCACTTGCATAAAACCAAGTTACTCCAAATTACTGCTAGGCGGGGGCTCAGCTGCCCACAGGTTCCAACCAGGCCACCAGGTTCAGCTCTCCCACACACAGATACTCCAGGCTCAGGGAACCAGGCCATTAGTTGGCCCACAGACACCTCTCCGTTTCATTCATGACATCATTTGTTCATGATCATGACCAAACACGTGTTCACCGTACCACTGTGTCACYACCAGTCACATGAGGTATTCAAGTGCACGTCCTATCAAGCAGCTGATCGGGCAGGACCCATCCCACAACCAAATGAAGACCTCTTCTGTTATATGAGGATATCAGGCCCCTGCTCTATGCCCAAATGTGCACGTACCCTGGCTACGTGACCAGAGTCTGTGTTTAATCCCGTGATGTGTGTCAGAATTGATCTGACATCAGAACCCATGGATAGGGTCCGTCAGCTCTGGACTGGATGCCAAATACCATCGGATCAAGGCATCATGCAGGCATTTAGATGGTGGAAATGGAGCATAAAATGACAATTTGGATTTGTCTTTGACAGGATAGGGTCCTTCGAAATAAAAGTGATTTTTACAATGGACCATTAGCATCTAAAAGAAAGGAAGAGCTTCTCCCTAACAAGGTTGCTGTGACTGGCACAGGGTCATGCTCCTCAGTCCCTAACTTTCAGGAAGGAGGAAAACCATTTTCCCACCCTACAGCAAAGACTGAGAAAGGGGACCTGAAAAGCTTTCAAATGCATAAAAATCCCGCAGCAAAGAAAAGGAAACAATCTGGTTTTCACAGTTACAATGGGCAGGACAAGAAGACACAGGCTTAAATTGCTGTAAGAAAAACTTGTGTTAGACATCAGAAAAGCTCTCAGACACTAAGGATGTTGTTGTAAAATATACCTGCTAGGGAGGTTATGGGCATTTACCATTGGAAGTCTTTAAGAAGAGGTTAGAAAGACATCTTTATTTGGTGGAATAGTTTAGATATAGCTGATGCTGCCTGACAAGGAGGAGGRGGGGTCCAGATTAAGGTTTTTTAGACCCCTCCCAGCCCTATTTTTCTATGATTTTTCTGTGGACAAGTTATCCCTACATCTACCTGCTTAATTTTCCCTTTCTATAACTCAGCAGTTAATTTGAGGCTTGTAGGAAAGAGCACACAGCAGGCCTGAGGCGCAAGAAACTGTTTATTTGGGATAACGTCAGAAGTATTTGGGGAGCTAGGGAGCAATTTCTTCATTATGAATGTGTACACATGTAAGTAAGCTCTCTTACCACCAAAACCAATGTAAATAGGTAGAATTGTATCAAAGGACTTGAAAAATCATCATCATTTTAATTTTACAAATGGGGAATGCAGGGCCCAGAGGTCTGAACCATCTGTAATGACACAGCAAGTTATAAAAATGAGCCTGAAAATTGGATTTCCTGGCTCAAGTGACCTATCTGATGGACTACACGCTCCTCCTGCTCTCCCTTCCCCCAAGCAAGCCATGCAAGACTACAAGAATTGCAGCATTTCCTCATAAAAGTCTTGCCTGCAGCTGGGGGAAGTCAGACTACAATAGTGTCGGTAACTTCCGCTGTAACAAGAACACACATCACAAAGATGTTGATTACCAAGGAAAAAAAAACCCTAAAGCTGCCTCAGGACTTGCACCTTGCAGAGCTGATCTTAGACTGCTAATCCCCATCTCCATTCTTTAACTTGCCTCTTTCTGTGTAACCTTTGACAGAAAGAATACATTCTTCCACAAAATTATTATCTATAAATATAAAAAAGAGAAGACAGAGTAAAGGGGACACTACTGATAAACACCAGAATTGTTATTTATACAAGCGCAGAAGAGTTCACAAGCAAGTGAAGCATTGTCCTGGTCCACTGTGCAAAAGGAGCAGTCTAGCTCAGCATTTGCTGGCCACTTTCCTAAGGCTGCTGTAACTTAAGCCTGTAGGAAATCAGAATCAGAGCTGAAGATTAGAACCAAAAATCCCTCATAACAAAGTATTATAAAGCCAGTGCCAGTCCTTCTGCACTATTCATTACCAGACTGCATAGGCTTGCTTCTATTTCCTACATGCCAGTGCTGGAACCCAAGGAGGACCCACAGGAATTCCTGCCTCTCACAACTGACTATGCCGAGACACACCAGGCTCCAAATCAATTTTGAATTAATTTACAAGAACTCTGGTAGGCTCTAAGCCCCATGCATAGACCAAACAGAATTTGGATTCACCACTACCAGTAAGACAAAATAAGAATTAAACGAATTCAAGAATAACGAATTAAAAATACATCAGGAATGCAAAAGTCGGAAACATCTCCCAAAAGAATCAATGGCAATGTTTTAATTGGTCATTTTCTCAAAAAACAAACAAACAAACAAACAAGGAAGGCTTCTGCATCACTGGAATAAATATAATCAAATTCTTTGCATGCTTAGGTCTTTCCTAGCTTGTTCGAATGGCATATTTAACTTTTGATTTATAAATCAAGGGATATTGCTCACTGCCATAAGGTGCATTCCACTGGGGCTCAAAGTCTTTAGCAGATCCACACTGTGCATACTTTCTCCTGATGGTTTCACATTCATGTTCATCAACACTCAGCAAGAACCATAAACAAAGCCCTTCTCTCGGATGCACACATGCAGTTCCCATTGACTTTGCTGGATTTTCAGCTGACTTCAATAAGAACTGAGTGTGCATGCAGAAGGGCAAAACTTGGCTCTGCACATTTAATAAAATTACATCACTGGATACCTTACAAATGAAGGGCAATGCAAGCCATACTGAAAAATAATATACACTGAAAACCCAAAAGTGTAACCAAATAAGTTCAAATTTCAGCCAGGTTTTCCCAGAATACTAAAAAGGGCACATATTTTAGGCAAGATGAAACAAAACCCCTGTAATATCTCATTTACAAAGTGTGCTCTGCCTTCTTTATCAGGACAAAGTGTCAAACCTAGCTATCTACATACGGCAATAATCTGGTTGCCTCAGATATAGCAATGATATTGGCATATGAGACGATTAAGCAAAGGTCAAGTTACAAGCTGTGATTTGCTAAGTCATTTTCTGCATCTATATCCCTGCTTTGTAAGTTATGAAGCTCATTGCAAGTGGATTTAAAGCGTAGCAGAACACCACAGTAGAAAAAGTAATTAATCATACGATATTCATAACTAATATCATATTAATTTGAATCTATTCTAATAGTGGTATTTTAAAGATATCAGAGGCTTGAATCCAGGAGTATCTATCTTAAACCCTTCAACCCTCTTTCCCRCCTGGCCAAAAGAACACCACAATAAAAATCCCACACAACCTAGGAACAACAATCCCCTTTCAAATTTCAGATGACATCTAGCAACACAGAACTTCTGCCAGGTACCTTAGCTAACGCACACTAAGCAAAGCAGCGCCACATATGTTTTCTCCAAATTTCTTCCCTTTATTTTACTTTTATTCATTCCATGATGTAATAACCTGTGCCTTTTTACTGCCTCTTTAAAAATATCTACCTATTAGGATGAAGAATATTCTGACTTCCAAAAATCCAACTACCAACAGGCTTCCTTGCACTTTCTGTTTGGCTGACAAGCATTCATTAGCCTGCAATTACAAATATATACACACAAGTACTCAGGGATGGAAATCACAGAGGGGGCTTGATGTTCCTATGTTTGGTTTTCCCCCTCTAAGCAGGAACATCTCTGATGATTTTTGCACTTAAATAGCAGAACAGATTTTATGAATCATTTTTTCTTCCTGGTTGGAACAACCCCTATTCCCTGTTGCATTATAATACTGAGTCACTTTGCATAAAGTTGGTCATTACTGCCAAGTCAGGGGAGAGAGGAGGGAAGTGGACAAAATGCTCTGAACGTACATGTGCAATAGGATCCATATCAGGCTGCTTCTTGAAGCAAATTATTTAAAATCAGAAAAAAAAAATCATTACAAGACAACTCACGTAAGGGAAAGCTATTTCATAGATATTGAAAAAGTTCGGTAAATCTAATGTAATATTGATGATCAAAGGGATTGTGAAGACTTTTTTTTTTTTTTTTTTTTTAAAATGAAGCGAGGATCTGGCCTGTTACAAATGCTGAGTTGTACTGGTCATTCACGCTAGATTACCTAGTAAGTTAAATACTTAGTGCGGTGGAATTTGTTTCTCCCAAACTTTGGCACTGTCAAATGAACAGTTACGAGGTCTGGTGGAGTCCTGCCATCTCAACATCACCTCCCCTCCCAACATCSCGCTCTGACACTGGCAGCCTGCAAAGACACTCGTCTGTCTCGGAACTCCTTCATGTAACTCAGTGACGTCAGGTCTACTTTTTCTGTTGGCTCTGGTGGAGCACAAGCTTAGTGAATGTACAGTGTGTTAGAAGGAACATCTAGTTCAGATTAGCCTTTGGAATTCTGGGTTCACAATGGGGAAAGGAAGGGTCCCCCCCCTCCCCTCAGTCCTAGAGGGACAGGGCTGGAGCAAGGAGGGAGCTTTAACAACTTTCATTTATTAGTTTGTTTTAAACGCGTAGCATGACTATTTGGTGAGTGAAATAAAATTAGGTTCTTTACATGATCATTTTTTCAAGAAAGCTGATTTTAAAGAGTTAAGAAAGAAGAAAACTGACAAAAAACATCAGCCAAAACCTCTGCTTTTCTCCATGTCCTGTTTAAGCAATGACACATGAAGAACTTTATGTTCGAACAGTACCTGGTACTTTAAATAGGACACTGAGGGAGTAACGTATTAAAATGTATTCACACGGCATGAGACTAATCCTCCTCCTGGGAATACCAGTGCAAATCACAGTAACTCCTCAGAGGTCAGTTGAAGTACACCAGCATAAGACAAATGTGAGGCAGGGGGGAATCAGGCCCCATCTACCTCTATTTTAATGCAGAGGTTGCAGATCATCTGCAATGATAAAGTGAACAACATAAATATAACTGACATCTATTCAATTGATCTCACATCCTGCCGACTATTCACAGCTCCAAATATAGGGCTGAAGAACAATGGTTCGAGGAAGGGAGGCAGAAATCCTGGTTCTACCCCATTCACACATTCCTATCTGCTAATACCTCCRACTTGAATTGCCTTCATCTCCCCACACTGCTAAATCGTTGTAGGTTTAATTTGACATTATCCTCCTGCTCCTRAAAAACAACTTCTCCTTAACAACAAAATAAAATAAATAAATTAAAAAAAAATACCAGGATGCATGGGAGAGAAGATAAATGCAAAAATCTGTGCAAGCATGAGAACCTACAGACCCAACGAGCAAGAAAATCCCTATGTAACATACTATATATACAAAAGGCACTAACAAATTGATTAATTATTTGGAAATCTGGCACTGAGAAAGAATGGCATGTGTGTAGGGGGGGAAGACTAAAATATGAGGCTATTGCAAAGTATGGTGCCATTTGTGGTAATTTAAGTGGATCCGTAATAATTTCCTACAACTTCACGATGTCCTGAACCAGCTTCCTCCCCCCCGCCAGGCTGATAAAAGGATCCTTAGCAACACGCTAAATATATTATGCAATGTATTGAATACTACACAGAAAAAGCACTGAATTACACTGAAACAAAGGACATCAGGTGCGAACATCACCACCTCCAGGGAAAGATCACCTTTAACTATTTACAACGTCAGTAAGTGCAGGCATTCTCTTATATCTCTGCTACCAGCACCTAATGGTATTTGCTGCGTTTAACAAAGTTAAGGCGCATTTTACCTCAAATCTACTGAGGCTCGAGCTCTTTGACCGAGATTTCTTGCGGAGATAGACCGAGAAGAACCGACGCACTGTGAACTTCTTCATGCTCATGTCCATTGCCCCGTCCCAGCTGCGGCGCAGAGCGCGAGGGAGCTGCGGCCCCGCCGGAGGAAGCTAGCGCATCCCGGTTGCCCCCTGCTTATATCCACGGGCAGGAGATCCTCCGAAGTGTCTGCTGCTGTTCATCAAGCCGGGCACAGCTAGACCTGCAAGATGTACGTTGCCGGAGCCATAGGAGCCTGCTGCTCGCAGTTCGGAGCATAAAGGCTATGTTACACTCCCTCTCGCTTTCCAGTGTTTACATTTCGGTGCGGCAAGCCGAACTCTCTCTCCGCTCTCTCTCCCCCTCGCCTTAGGTCCTACTACATCCAATCAGGCTCTGCTTTAGCTGCATGCATAATCAACTCCGGCAGATGACAGCTCCTGCGTCCCAGGCGTAGCAGGTTTGGGATAAATATTAGATGTGTCTATTGCTTTGCACTCCCTCTCCTCTCAGTCAGGCTCTTCCAATTTCCTGGTTTCTGAATCACATGGGGAATAGGCACACGCTGCACTTCTGTTTTTAGCTCGGAATTTTAACGCTGCTATAATTACTGAAGGCTATGGTGGTCAGATCCGAGAAGAAATCAGCTCCCGCATACGAGTCTCTCCTGGGAGAAGGCTGAAAGACGCCATGACCCCATTGCCTGAGCAGAAGGGTCTGAACCTCCTTTTATTCTGGGGCATATGCAAAATAACACTGCCCCCCCCGCCCCCCCCCCAATCAAAAAGCTTAAGATCCTGTTCACAGATTACCCGCCCGCTTTACAGTAAAATACCTAATGCTGGCACAGCTCTGAAAATAGAAAGTACAATCTAAATGGTAAGTATTACTATTCTTATTGTACTACAGCAGGGAGCTACAGCCCTTCTAAGAGGTTAAATATGTACATCTATTTACAGGCTGTAATTTTGAGCTGCTCACTATACTGCATGCATGCAGAGTTACAGCTGCACCCCCACCTCCCCAACATGATCACATTTTTCAGCTTTTCTTCAAAAACTAATGAATCTCAGTGTGATCCAGAGACCGAAGAGCTTTCTCTGCCTGCCGCACACAGCTCGGGCTCCTTGTCCTTGGCAGCCTTTCCTTTCTGACTACCAAGGAACACCCAGACATGCCTTTCTCCCATAACCTCATATGGAAAGTGAATGACTCTGATGACTTATTAATGACCTAGATAAATAAGCCCAGGGAGACTTGACACTGCTACAGCCTGAGAAGACTCTCGGAGGTTAAATGACGATACCGCTCCAGTCAATCTGCTCTAATAGAGAGAGACACATTTTGCTTTAATTGCATGTCTGGACTCTGCCGTGAACTATGTTGGCTGGTCATGCCTGTCACTACCTGCTTTGTTCACAGGTTCTCTGTCCCTCTCTTCTGTCTAAAGCTCACCACAGACTAGATGTACTTCAAAAAGAAAGAAAAAAGAAAAAAAGAAAAAAAGAAAAAAAGAAAAAAAGAAAAAAGGAAAAAAGAAAAAAAGAAAAAAAGAAAAAAAGAAAAAAAGACTATTTTGGCATTTATGGTTTCATTAACACGGAGGTCAGACTGGAGTGGCTACCTTCAGTGTTGGCCTCTATAATCCCCTACAGCCTCTGACTCTTCTGTGCCTGGACCACTGCTGTCTCCCCCAGCCTAAGATAACTGTAGCACAGTGCCAATCTGCTTTATCCCTTTCTCTTCACAGCGCCTCCTTCTGATCGTTTCTCTAATTCTCTTGGTTTGTGACAAAAGTGTATCTTCTGGGGCTGGCTTCAAGGTGCTGCCCCGGTGTAAACTCTGGCAAGCCTAGGAGCCCTTTGCCACTACAGTTGTGTTGGTTCCTGGCAAAAGATCATGGAGCAGAGGCAACTGTCCCCGCAAAAACTGAGCTACCTACAGATACACCAAAACCCTTTTCACAAGCAAAACAATAAACAGGTAAAAAAAGCAATTTGGTTGGTATAACTGTCAAACTGCTTCTTCCCATGCCTTGCCCTCTGTCTGGCAAAGGGGTGACCTGACAAGAGTTAGGCTAGGCTTCATGCTGACAAAGGTTGACACACAGTCTTATCCTTGTAAGCCACTTGAGCTTTAAATAGCAATCAGACAAGATCAGGGTACCCTGAACCCTTCCCATCACAGATACAACGAAGTCCCACCTGGACGCTGCCATCTTTATTTACACAGAGAAGATGGTAATTTCCCAGCTTTGAATACACAGGGTACTATTCCGCTCTATGTAATCAGTAGTATATGACAGGCTGTTACTACTTACACTAGTAGGTTTATCACAGCCTTCTCATCCCATTATGCATGTAGTGCTTTAACATACAAGGACATGCAGTCACTATTATATGTACCTGCTCTGTAATAAACTTCCAAGAAGATTACATGAGCTATGACTTAATACCTAACTGTCAGGTACACTTAGTACATTCACAATTTTGTTCTTTACCACAAAATTAAAAAAAAAAAAATCAGTTACAATGTATTGGCAATTTATTGTGAACATCAGAGCAACAGCTAGCCTTTGATGCTAAAGGTTAGACTGTAACACAAACAGCATGCCTAGGCTAGGAGGTAAGTCTCTTCTTACATCCCTGCCAAGACACAGGCATGGAGATAGGCATGATCTTGCTTTCTTACTCCCCTTTCAACCAGGTGGATTAAATACAGAAGGACAACTACCAGTGCCAGGACATTGCTCTTCAAATATTGGGCAGCAGAGCAAYAGAGATATTGCAGAGTGTATCTCCCAACTGTAAAAAGCAAAAGCAATCAAGTTGCAAAAAAGTACATAAAAAAAGAGTACAGATACAGAAATAAAACAAAATACATAAGCATGCAAAACGAAAGCATAGGGATAGATACCCAAAGAACAAATTCTACTACAGTTGCATTCACATAGTATGCTTCAAGACATGGAACTTAACTTTGCTTCAGAAAAACAAAGGAGAAGAGGCTTCAAAAATGCTAACTCAAACTTTCAGCTAGTCAGACAATATCCAGTTTTCCCAATGACTCTAATAAAAAGGTGCAAGCAAAAAAATAAATCAGATTAAATTGGAACATTCATCATTATATTTATAAACATACAACTGTCAAATCAACCTACAATGTGAAAAATTCATTGCACTTAGAAATTCATGGCTGTAAATTATTTATTAGCTCCCCTCTGAGCAATTTTAACTGCTGAGGAACTTGATGGAAAAAGAAATCCACTAAATGTCTCTGTTTAAGACAAGAATAAACAACAAAACTGGTGGAGGGGGCATATGATGCATTGGCATCGACCAGTAATACTCTGTATTCTGAATTATACTTTTTAGAACCAGAGTCATACTTGCTGTAGCACAAAATAAATAAATACAAGACCATGGCTGTTCCTGCTCCCAGTAAAGTTAATAGCAAAATAAAGTTTACTTCAATTGGAAAAGGGCTTGAAAAAACAAGCAAACAAAAAAAGCCCAAAACCAGGATTCAAGACAAACTCTCCAGCAGAAACCACTTGAAATCAGATATTACACAGCCCAGGTTCCAATTTTTAAAAGATAAATGGAGGATTCCCAATTAATATCCAAAGAAAGCCAAAGGTCCTTTCCTCACAGATGGACCATACCAAGAGTAGTAACAGACTGAAGGACCCAGACTTCGGAAATTCACACGGGGCAGTGAAGCAGCCTGCACAGAACCCAAGCGAGAAGGATGCCAGTGGCCGATGCCGGATGAATCATCAATTTTTAAAGAAACAAAATAACTTGAGCTAATGGTTTGCATGAAAGAACGCACAAGTCCAAGACATCTACCACAAACCATGGGCTGGACGATAAAATTACTGAGAGAAATTTTGTATTACTATATTACACAACACATCAGGCCCTATTTCCAAAATGGACCTTCTAACTTTTATGCGTGAATTAACAATTTATGAGCAAAACCTGAATGACTCTGCTTCTTGAGCAAATTTAGAGATCACTGTAAAAGTAAAAACATACGAGTTGATAGCATCTTCCTTGCAAATGCAATCAGTATTACCTATCCTTTCTCAATAAGTTTCTCAGAAAAACAGAAAAAAAAAATCCAGAGAGAAGTAAGAAAGCATCAGAGGCACAGACACCATAGACAGAACAAATAAGATTAGCAGAACATGGCATGCAGAGAAAGGGAAAATGAGACTCCCACAACAGAGGCCCAAGAGACAACGCTACAGGAAAGGTGAATTCCACAGTACCATTTATGCTCTCATTAAAGAAAATCAGGGGCAAGAGCAAATGTTTCCAAGAGAATCATAGAATCATAGAATCATTAAGGTTGGAAAAGACCTGTAAGATCATCGAGTCCAACCGTCAACGCAGTACCCATGCCCACTAAACCATGTCCTGAAGCKCCACATCCACACGTTTTTTGAACGCCTCCAGGGATGGTGACTCCACCACTTCCCTGGGCAGCCTCTTCCAAGGCTTGACTACCCTTTCAGTGAAGAAATTTTTCCTAATATCCAATCTAAACCTCCCCTGGCACAACTTGAGGCCATTTCCTCTCGTCCTATCACTTGTTACTTGGGAGAAGACACCAACACCCGCCTCTCTACAGCCTCCTTTCAGGTAGTTGTAGAGAGCGATAAGGTCTCCCCTCAGCCTCCTCTTCTCCAGGCTAAACAACCCCAGCTCCCTCAGCCGCTCCTCACAAGACCTGTTCTCCAGACCCTTCACCAGCCTCGTTGCCCTYCTCTGGACACGCTCCAGCACCTCAATGTCCTTCTTGTAGTGAGGGGCCCAAAACTGAACACAGTATTCGAGGTGCGGCCTCACCAATGCCCAGTACAGGGGCACGATCACCTCCCTACTCCTGCTGGCCACACTATTCCTGATACAGGCCAGGATGCCATTGGCCTTCTTGGCCACCTGGCACACTGCTGGCTCATGTTCAGCCGGCTGTCGACCAGCACCCCCAGGTCCTTTTCTGCCGGGCAGCTTTCCAGCCACTCTTCCCCAAGCCTGTAGCGTTGCCCAGGGTTGTTGTGACCAAAACAAAGAGACACCAATGAGCAGAGCAAGAAACAACACTTTCCCGCAGGTGATTAGATAGTATGTGGCTCTTTCAGTGATTGCCGTTTCCTGATCTTGCAATGCCGGACAAATTCCCATATGGCTTTTGTTCCCTCAGTGAACAAGTAAAGTGGTTATTTTTGTTATTGATGTTTCTTTAAAAAAATGTGATGGGCTTTGCTCAAAGAAATGCCTRGGCTTTGATCTCATTAGATCAGCGTACCCATGTGCGTCCCAGCCTTTCCAGCTGCTGTACCTAGTTAAATACCTTGTCCAGTTTAGCATGCCACTTACTTGACTGGAGTTTTCTCTCTCTCAAAGAAAAGGATACACTGCCCTGCCAGCACTGTGGAATACATGCAGCAGCTTGCAGTCTCAAACATGCTTCTCACCAGCAGTGATAAGTGATCAGCAGTGTCGGCTGGATGGGGATGTAAGGAAATAGGCAGGAAAGAAAGTGATTATTCTCCCTTCTCTCACCTCCTCCTGCTCCTGTTGGTGTATCACGAACTTCAGTAATTTTCAACCTTTTCCATATACGAACTATGAGAAATTTCCAATGGAGGTACAGGTTCCTTCAGCCATTTTGCAAATTAAAATCACTGCTCAGAAGGAAAAAGAACACAAAATCATACATCTTGTCTAACTGTGTCTGATGAACTGGCAAGATGCAGACTCCTTAGCCACAGTCTTCTCTGCTCCAAAGAGCAACCTAACAGACCTACAGTATCTGTTCGATCTTGTACTTGTAGTCTCAAGGCCTTGGGACTCTGGGCAAAGACAGAGGATCTCTTATACCCACATATCTTTAATTCCATAATTGCTAAAAGCATTGTCYAACACATTGGCAATTATATGAAACGTGATAAGTGTATATACAAGTGCAGCAATCACAGGAGAGAATGACTTGCTTTGAAAAGACCAGTTTTGCTCAATAAGGTGATATTCTGATTAGTGGATTCCATTCAACAGCTTCAAATGTTCTTAAAACTGGACATCAGAATAAGTTCTTGGTAGATTTGAAACCAGTATTTGGCATCTAAGCAAGTAGCTTAGATGGAAAGTCTTCTGCACTTTTCTCTCTAATAGCCTACTTCAGCAGATGAGATTAAAAAAAAATACTTAGTGGCACTGAGAGGGCGAACCATCTCTGTATGTGTCACGCTGGTGCAGAAGAGGTGTCCTTCTTGCAGTTGCCCAAAAATCTACGTCCTCAATGCCTCCTAAACACCCACTAGTCACATGATTATAGAGTAGTGTTACTTCCAGAGATACCAAATGGGGAGCACTATGAGGACATATGGCTTGTTCTTATTTGTGCAGGGAGAACTGGGACTGCTGCAGAAATAATAGCTTCAGGACAAGATAACAAGATTTGATTGAGTTTTCAGCAGATGACAGATGTTTTAACTCTCACAAAAGCATCTTGTGTTAGTGCTTAAGCATCAGATTGGCAAATGTCACAACTTCTGTATTGACTGCTCCCGTATGTGCTTTGCTACTTACAGACTCACATGAATGTGCAACAGCATCACTGGCCACATACATGTCAGTTGGCTGTGGACTACTTCTAGGATGGAGATCAGGTCATCTAGCAATCTCTATTGAAAACAGGCCAGAAAGCATCAGCTTCAATTTTCTTTCTTTCTTTTTATTGTTATCACCAAGAGTTTTACTTTCTTGGCTGATACTGTATACTGGCCTTGCTGGATTTTGGTAGTTTAGACAGAAGTATAAGGCAAAGAACCCAAAACCCCAGTCGTCTTTGTACTATGTAGGCTTCTGCTCCAACACGGTTGAAGAAGTTTGCTGAAGATACAATTCTGCTTTCTTGCCTTGCAGAAAATCATACTGTTCTTCTATAGTGGACTAGAAGTTTTCTAGAAAGAAGTATGCTACTTGGTAACTGAAGTATGAACAGTCTTATCACATGAATATTTATGAATATCCACACTGAGTGAGCATTATACAATATAAAATTGGATGGAAGAATTTCATTATGCACAGCATATGTTTACTGTTTATTCAGACTAGCCATGAACAATACTAAAGAGGAATGCATTCATTAGAAATCTGCTAATAGGCAAATTTACCTTGATAGACTCTGAAAGATACACCTAACAGGAGAAATAATGGAATATTTACTGAAACCCTCGTTTTCATTTTTAATGATCATCGACAGACCAAACTGATACTGCACTAAGCATAAAATCCAGAGCATTGTTTGCCCTTGACATCCTGAGAGAGAGACAAGTGTAGAATGGGGCTTGTGAACTTTTATTCAGGAACATATCAATTTTAGGTAAAATTTCTCCCTTCCATTAGCTAACAAAACTGCACACCAAGGTACAAAAGCAAACTAGGTAGCCAAAAAGCATCATATTTAGTTGAGTTGAGTGACCCGAATTAATATCCTTCTTCTATACCTGAGACTATTTTGTATGACCTTGAAGAACCTTAAACTCTCTGGCTATGTCTAGCTCCAGGGCATGTACAAAACCCAGCCGCATCCTGATACTCCATTAGAATGGGGGCACGAATTGCACTGTTTTTCTCTTATTCTTTCCTACTGCCACCTCATGTCCCCACTGAAGAAAATCCAGGTATTTTTAGCCATAAAGGAGTCAGAGTGCACTCCGGTAAGGTTCCTGATTTTGGCAAGTGGGTGTGGAAACTCAGGACCCTAAAGGTTTGCACCTGCACTGCAGTTTAGTCACGCCTCCGTTTCAAATCTCCTTTTACAAAATGGGGCTGGAGCACTCTGCCACTGCATGAGAGCTCTTTGAGGGTAAACACAATGATCATAATTATGTGCTCATAGCCAAAATTTCAGTTCAAGCCTGGCACATATTTGCTAGTTTTGTTTACAGAAACAGACTAACCGTGAATAATGTCAAAAAAGACTAAACCAATGAGACATGTGGATTTACCTTGGTAGTCATTCCATCTAGCAGGGCAAATGACATATGGGATAATTTCAAAATATATTACACACCTAACACTCACTGAAAATCAGGCTCAAGGTTGTATGAATACCTACCCCATGTTAGACACCACAAAAGTGAGATTCATAAATAAAAAAAAAATCAGTAGTCACTCCTGAAACCTTAAGCATTGGCTTCCTTCTTTGTTGGACTTGGTTTATTTCTTTTTGGACAAGTTTTATCTCTTTTTGGACAAGCTTTATTTCTTTTTGGACAGGTTTTGAAGGACTGCTTTAAATTACTGTAATAACAGTACTTAACTCCAGATTACAGGCAAAGTTCTCCCTGCCTATTTTTGAAATAGAAGCTGAAGAAACAGGCAGAGAAAAAAAAAGGTCTGAAGCGTTGTGATACACCCCCTCTTTCTGTCTCTAATACAGCTACATAGGAAGTGTGAAACTGAAAAAAGTCATGCAAAATCATTTTAACCTTCAACAAAGTTAGTTAGGTTCCATCTGATATTTATAAAACCACATAATGATTTCTTAATTCACCTAGAACAATATAGCCCAATTTTAACGCTAACAAACTGAAACCAGTATTAAACTCGGCTTCCATCTGCGTTATATAGTAAAGCTAAAGAAATTTGCATCAGGATTTCATAACACCAGAAACTGAGAAGGATGTGGGAATAGTACAAACAAAATTACTATGCTAGCATCTACTCTAAGGTTTGATGACATCATGAAGCAATAAAACCTGAGTTTTTAGAGCTACTGTGAAAACATCCACATGCCCTGGGCTCCACATGTACAACCTTACAGCAGAAGTGTATGCGTAGGCAGCTCACTTCGGATCAAAGCAAAGTGGCCTCCATCTAGTAGCTGTCCAAAGACACAGGGATGAACAACAGGGCTCCACTTACCACAAGGACTACATGGGTCCAGAGGTGGGTGATGCAGTTCAGTAAAAGCATCTTAGGTAAAGGCAAGAAAGACAAGCCATACGAAATGTCTCCTCCTCTGGTTTAGGACCGATTGCTGTTATAAGTCTGCAGCCCACTACAATTTGGATATTTTCAATATGTTAGATGATCTTTTCCTTATTTGAATTCAACTACATGAAGTGTCACCGTCTCTTGACTGTAGTGCCACTTCTCTCACCTAAGCTGTCAGGCAGCAGGAAGTACATGATGCTCTTTCTGCATAACTGTTCCTGCCCACACTGGAGATGAGTCTTTTTGACTGATGCTTCAACAAGTATCTAGAAGAAATTTCAACATCTTGTATATGTCTTCCTACTCATCAAGAAGTGTGTGAAATTAGTTATAAAGAGCACATGCAGAATATACAACATCCGAATGTTTGATTAACCTAATGACAACCTAGCGGACAAAGAAACGCCAACTCATCATATTAAGTCAATTGAAGCCTTTGACATCTTTCAGTAAATTTAGTGTATCCTTTCAAATCCTGAAATAACCCTATAATTGAACATGAGGTATAGATAGAAATAAGCAACACTGACTACATATAACACAAACACATATGAAACAAGAATCTATTTCCCATATGTGCAATGCCAAATGGGCAGTTTGTTTTGTCTGTTTTTCATAAACTAGAGATTGAAATGTACAATTAATTCTACTATAAAGTAAGCCATACTGTTTAATAGATGCTCAAATGCTTATTCATACCCTTAGATATATCGATTAAAATCCTCCAGAACTTCTGCTGTCCTCCTTAGTATGCTGTGTGGCACAATGAACACTTGTGTCCAAGATGTTATAAAACTCTTTCCAATTGAAACTGTCTACCTAAATATAGTGACTGGTATTCAAACAAAATGAAACATGCTTTAACACAAAACACACATCTTAAATTTATTACTTCACCAGCAACCTGATGTTTAACATTTTTTGAACCAATGAAAACTCCTATAGGAACCACCTATCTCCGAACAGTAAACTTGTGTTAACGTCACAAAACAGTCATCTCAAATTCATGAAGCATGCTGTGTATAGGTGTGATTCACACATTATACAGTCATGGAAATGGGACACCTTTGTCCTAATATGTTACTGGGATCTGGTTTTGTATTTGGATACCTCCCTTGATGTCTGATATGCAATCTCATCACGCAAAGTGATGTGGGACAAAACATCTACCCATTAGGGAGACTGGCAAAGACTGAGATTGTTCTTTTGCTTCAACTCCTAAAGGAGAAAACAGATATATACCTCAGATATGAGGAACAAATAATGCAATTACTACACAAACTTGTAACAAGGTTCCCTCTCCTTCCATTACAGACAACAGAGATTTTTTTACATCTTCCAAAGAGCTTTTCAAGGGCAGCTTGTTCTGGTTGGGCTGCCTAGAAAAAGGACACAAGCAAGGCCATCAAGGAGCATTCCAAAAGGCACAGCAGAGCCTTGCAGCTGTACATCTTAGGGAATCAAAACTGCTTTATTTATCACCGTGATTTTACTAYGTTCTTGACAACTACAATACCTTTTCTCTCTTCCTTCACTCCCTAGTTCTCTTCTCATCTCCTCTCTCACTTCCTATTCCTCAGATCTTCTCTTCAAATGTGTGACTCACTTCTTGCCTTCAACACTTTTGTCTTAAATCAAGAAAGCTGAAATAATAATAAAAAATCCCAAAACTTTAGCTTGAAGGAAGGAGGATTGCTTTCTGATACTTGATTTTTAGGGACTATTTTATGGCACATCTCTGGAATTCAGAAAGTCCAGAAACATACAAGAAGAAATATGAGGGAGAAGGAATCAGAAAAGGACATTCAGGGGGCTATACCTGTCATATAGCAACAGTTAGGCTGGTAACAGAAAGACAGAGAGAAATTCTTTTAGCAGCATGACTGATTTTTGCATATTATTGGGCGTCTCCTAGCACATCTGATTTTAAAATCTCTTGGCTTCTGGAGTCATGGCAATTTCACTGAAGAAGAAAATACAACTGGTTGCACTGGCCCAGTTAACCTGCTGTAAGATGAACCAAACTGGAGAACTGGTCCAAGTTAAAACTTGGACYCGGAATGTTAATTTTAAACTAGTGCAGTTCCCTGATCTGATTCACTATACAAATATCCGTGCCTACGCTATTTTTTCCCCGTGGTGGGGGCAGGAATGTGTGCTTGCGAGGTGGCTCTGGCTCCTCCATTGACAGGGATGGGTTATGCCAACATAAACTGCCTGCTTCCCAGATATGAAAGTGGCATGCTGCTGCTGCCTGGCCCAGCAGAACTTGAATCACTGAGTAGGCCATGTCAAACTACCTTTTAGATGGTAGCAAAGGCTAAGATAATAGCTCTGGTATAGAAAGAGCATTTTACAATATCCTAAAGTATTTTTCTCTATTATAAAACTAGCAGAAGTGAATTGACTAAAAACAAAAACTAGAATCATGCATTGCCATTATATGCTTTTCAAAAAGTTAAATCTATAAAAGTTGCTCAGCTTGTTTAAAAGGAAAAAGATCCCAAAGGGTGACAGAGAGTAACCCATAGCTGCGCTGCAGAAATTCAGGAGGCTACACTGCTGTTTGACTCAGRGGTGCCAAGTCCACCCACTGGGAAAGCCAAGAACCCCACTGGAATTGACTGGGCTCCCCTTTAGTGCAGAAGCTCAACCACTGGGAGTCTAGTGCAGAACTAAGACTGCAAGTTACAGGGGTGTTAACTGGCACCACACTAATTGATTTTCTGAATAATATTTTCCGCCATTTGTCTGATCTAATCTTCTGTAACTGCTAATACTTTCCCTGTCAGGCTATTCCATGTTCTGTTACACCTGTATAACTGCATGCACAAACAAGCACCTCTTACAAATCTCTGTACGTAACTAGCATTTATGCTGGTACATGTAGAACCTGAGTGCAGGTTAGGTGCTACAGGTCTGAGACATCAGTGTGAATGCAAATGGCATGACCTGAGCTCTACAGTTGGAATGTGTTCGATGCATATCGCTCAGTGAATTTGAGAACCACTATCAAATGCAACATGGATGTAACCACAGGCAGCCAATCAACATACAGATTGCTCAAACTCTTATAAACTTGGTTTAATGCCATCACAAAGTCATCATACAGTTATGCAAATTTCCAGTACTTGTTGCTCCCCTTGGGAGGCTGTCTAGAAATTCACCTTCCTATTCACTCTAGTGCCTAGCCTACATACATCATAGCCAACTTAAAATCCTTTGCTCCTATGCCAGCACCTTTCTTTAAGTATTTCTTTTCCCTATCTATAAGCAGATTTTGTTTTTTAAGAGGTAATCATAGCTCCTCCCAGTCTTGATTTGGCTGTGCTAAATGAGAGTGGGCTCTTTTAGCCTCCCGTCACTCAACCATCTTTCCATGCTTGTGTCCCAGTAGACAGCCCTGTCCTAGACTTGTTCATGTCTATATTAATCTTCCTTGTAGATGCCATGAACAGAAGAGGTTTTATCAGAGCCTCAGTAGTAGCATTCATTAGAAGTTCTTCACCAGAAGAAGTACTTCAGGCTTTTCCTCAATTTTTCCATGACTATTTCAGATTTGTGGTTCACTGTTGCCCTGTAACTGAGCAGGAGACAAAGCCAGTCTTCCTCAGTGGTGTACTCTAACTGGGATTTCTACATGTGTTGTGTACTCAATGGAGAGAGACAGAAAGCTCTCAGATACCCTCCTTCGAATCCTCTGAGGTGCACAGGGTAAGAGGAATTATTTATCTTCTGGAATGCCTTTACATTGACTACAAAAGGAGCCTAGACAATTATCTTTGATTAGATGCCTAACTTCAAGCAGCTAGAGTGAGACAAATTCTTTCCTTCAGTACCTGATTTGGTCCAGTGATCTACTGATTTCCTTCGACTTTTAATACTACAGAAACGAGCATCAACCACTTTTCCTATGCAATGATACAGTTCTCTGTATTTTTGGCACTTCCTAATTTTATGCTATCAGCAAATACCACCTTCTTTTTCTTCGCTTTGGTTTTGATGCTATTTATAAAAATATTAAACCAGAACAGTCTCAAGATCACTCCTTTGGGACCTCTCACAGCAATGCCTTTCTGATGCCAAAGATGTTCCTCTGGGTAGCTTATGTTGTCTTCCCTTTCATTCCACAAAATTTATATTCCAGTTGTGGGGAGGGGGGCAAAGGCTGAAGATTGTATGCCATACACAGTAAAGGCTGAAAAGTATTTGAACTCACCCAAAATGTAACTTTTTTAATAGTATCATTTTAAAGGACAGTTAAAATTTTTGGATTTTGACAAATCTTCAACACATTTGGAGGTAGAAATACCACTATAATCAAAGTGTTGTTAATTATTTGCTATGTTAATGGCATACATCTAAGGCACTGCATTATTTAAAGTAGTCTTCAAGGATACATGGGATTTCTCGTATTGATCAGATTAAAGTCCCTTACAACTCAGTAAGAAGTATCTTTCATTGACCAATAATTAATGTTTAAAAAAAAGAAAGAAGACAAGACAATTCATCTAGCCACTTACATAGTAGCCACTAGACGTGATGGCATGTATTCCTGAAATTGTTTGCATGYATGTATATCCTGAGGGATAATATGGAATTACCTTTGTTTTGGTTGTACAACTTGAACACAGTTTTGAAATAAATTGCCTTTCCCTCAGTAATTTCTCAACACAATGGGCGCTTGCTCTTCTGACAGCAAGGTCACTGTGTCTCCTTGGATTAGATCTGAATTTAGTGTCCTTTAATGAGAATTTTCCTACAGTTATGTGACTGTACCAATGATACAGCAAGATAGTTGCTTTCTGTGTTGTGATTTTGAAGACACTATTGTTCAATTTGGATAATACCAATCTCTTAACTAAATCCTGGCATGTCTCTAGACATTTGCATTACTCTTTCCTAGATTTTTCTTATTTCCTCTGCGATTATGTTTTCAGATAATGTACACGGGATATTAAGCACTTCTCGTACTACAAGGGCACTATTGTGTGATTTCTTCACCCTTCTGCAACCCCTTCCCAAACGCCCTACCTTTTCAACTGTTGGTGTGCACAGAGCAGACACAGGCACTGTGTCACTCATAGTTTCTCTATTCCTATCCTTAAGCACATACCAGGCCTCCCATCAGCAAAATGACATGTCAAACCGGTTAACAGGAGAATATGAAATTTATAGAATGCTCCTATTTCCATTTTCCTGTTTGTAAACATCCCTTTTTTTTGTTTGTTTTGAATTACAGTACCACATGAGCATTATTCTAATTACCTTCATCACCCAAAATACATTTTCTAAGCTACTGGCACTTAGTCTCTCAAATCTCAGTGAAGTAATGCTAATAACTTCTGCTAATCATACTGCCCAGTATGGCAGTGAAAACAAAACCAGCCTCATCTTCACTGTCCTCTCAGCCTGACTTATCTTCTGTAGCCATGGGAAGATACCAGCAAACAATAATCCCTTTAAGAGATACAAGGAGGGAAAAAGAAGACAAGGTATCTGTAAAATTCACATGTCCCCGGGAAAGAGGAAGAAACACTTGTGAACTATAGCATGGAGATTTAGCAAATATAGGTTGGAAAAGAGCAACATATGTACACATACCTGATGCTGGCAGCTACCAAATGGGTCACACTGGGTATGCAGCTGCCCTAAGCCTTCAGTGACCAAGAGGTCATTGCCTAACCAGGTCAGACCCTTTATGCTTAGTGGGAAACACATTCCTCACAAACACTTCCGTAAGTATCCTTTCCACTGTATTATCTCTAAATCAGCAGGCACACAATATATTATTTTCATATATATTAAATGCTGACTGTTGAATTAATATCCAGCTGGGTTTGAATTCTTCAAATGCCCTGAGACAGTTGGCTGCTGAAGCTAATATGCACTGGCTATGTAGACAACTTGTTATTAGCAGCTCAAATTTACTATTTACAATTTCTAGGTGTGGAAAATACGTATTTATTTTTCTTTTCTCCCTTGCCTATTATCAGACTCAATAACTTGTCTTTTAGGGAGATCATGAAAGCCACATTGAATGTCTTCTGATCATTGGCATGTTGCAAATCCTTGCTTTCAACTTAAACATAGATTTAGCCACCTTCATTGCTTTTACTTGCCTCCAAACCTAGCACATTTTCTGATGATATCTTGGCTGAAAACAAACAGTGGGTCTAAAGCTCATAAAAGCAGATTGCACAGAAACTCCATGTCAGCTCTGATTTCCAGATATTTCAGGGAATCTGCATATCATTCTTGGGGAGTTTGGAGGCAAACTCCATGCTCTCATTTTCTAATGGCAACTTTGCTTTTTGGACTTCTTGGTAGGCAAAACCCACAAACAGCTTTTCCAGAATATTAAAAATAATTGAGGTAATGAAAAGCTAACAGACTTTAGCTTAGAGGGTTGCAAAGAATAGCCTGTCATTGTTCAGACAGCCCCGTAATAGAGCACGTTGTTAATTAGAGATGATTCACAGATGACTTGCAATAGATTCTGGTAGTTCTGAATAGCGATGATATTTTCACATTGAGCTTTTATCTACTCTGGAGTAATGAAGCTTTAACTTTAATTAAAAGGAAGCTCCTTTTTTTAAGCCTGTAGGTCCAAGCAACACTGAAGCACAGAAAATTAGCATGTCTTTTACTCATTTTCCATATTTAGAGTTCTGTACTTTATGGTTTTCCTTTCATAACATTCCCTACCAGAGGACATCTAAGCACCTGAATAGCAACTGTCGATGAGAAGGCAATATTATTGCCACTTTAAATGAAGAAACAGGCAATGAGGTGGGAAACTGTTTGCTCAAGGCCTCTCAGCAAGTCTGTGATACAGAGTTAAGAACAGAGCTGGGTCCACCTTAAATACAGGGTCATCCCCTTACAACTCCATGCCTCATCACATAACACCATCTGCTTCACTTGATGGGCATCCACTGCTTTAGTTCATTATCATTACAGTGGTACAGTTTGACGTTATAACACCCCATTGCTACTGATAGAGGGGTTCCCATGCTCTGCCACCTTCCCTCTTCCTTTCCCTTAACACTTTCTCTTGCTTTTTGCCAGGGAGCCTGCAGTGGATTGATCCAAGGAGCTGGAGAGGTACCCTACACACACAGATTTTCTGCTGGTTTAGCTCCTGAACTGGCCCCTGAGGGGGTTGGATGAGCTTCAGTAGCTGAGCAAAGGGAGATGATGGGAGCATGCAGGAGCAGGAAGGCAGGTCTGCACCCTTCCAGGACAGCTGGCCATGAGGTGGGCTTAGCCGCAATGCCAAACAGGACCTTACCTGGCCACTGAGTCTCCATATCTTGAGCTGCCTTTAGCTTTATGCCCTTAATTTTTTTTTTAGCATATATTTTACTTGTAGCCAGGTCCCCTCTTTAAGCTGAATTGAGAATAATAGCTCTGATCACTGATGAGGACGCAGTGTTCTTTTAGAGCTGTCACAGGTCTATCCTAAGCTTTCCATGGGCAAGACAAGCCAACTTTGTGCAGCCAGCAGCACACAGGAGAGCCACATGGCTAATGCCATTAGCTGTTGGTGGCTCCATGGCCCTGATGATCCCAGTGCAGACTTACAGCAGGAAGGCTGGGGCTACCACACTCCTGTCTGGGATTTCCCAGGGTAAATATGTACATGCGCCTATGTACAGTGTGTGCATACTGGAGCTCAAATCACTTGTACAATTCGCTGTGGGTGTGCTGTGGTTACGCAGGGTGGAGGTCCAGAGCAAGGCTTGAACACACACACACCAGACTAGGACCAACAGCAAGCTCTCTTATCCATTCTGTCACCATGTCTCTTTACCCATGGGCCTGGGAAGCTTCAAAACATTTCTGAACTCCAGGGCTGCCAAGCTTTGAAACATGAAGTGACATTAATTACTGCATTCAAAACACTTGATGAGAATCTATTAATTTACTAATTGATACAGGCAATAACACAACACCTCCTCCCCTCTTTTTGAAACAGGAACGAAGGACAACCTGCATCCAACAATGGCATTATACCTTCTGAAAGTTCACCATAAAATTCCCTAAGATTTCTTGCTATTAAATAGATTTGCAGGATTCAATATTTTGAATTATTAGGAAAACAGTAATACTGTAATTGATAAAAAACCCAAACAAAGAAACCCCCAAACCAAATCTCTGTCTCCACATCCAGTAGATAGAGTATGCCAAAAAAAAAAAAAAATCACTTGCAGGTTTACATCTCCAATTAAATTAGGCAGAAAGAAAAGAGAGTGCGTATAACACAAATGCAAATATTTAGCCTTTTTACTTCTCATTCAGGACTCATGGCAAGTATATACAAGCACGTTTCCATTTAATTCAACAGAGGGAAATATATGCAAGCAGTATTTTGGTCAGGAGGGGATTACTCATCTGCAAAAAGCTACCTGCATCATTCAGTGTTCTCAAGATCGAGACCTTTTTTACAGTCAGCTCTTCAGAGAAGGCGCATGTTCCCTGTATAAGCATTAAGCACATATTAGGTGCCTGACTAATACAAAAATAACAGTGCAAAAATCAATAATTACTGCATCTTAATTTGAGGAACTAAATTTGTAAAATATAGAAACAGCGAATCAAAGACAATGAGGAAAAGCACAGATAAAGAAATCAGAACCTTTAATTATTTCAAATATAGGAAAACAGTAACAGATTATTTAATAACTACATGCTCCAACAATTTGCATTTCGTATAGCTGGCTTCACTGTATAACTAATAATATGATGTTAAATATAACAGTGTGATCTTATCTTTTTTTCACTCACTAGAATAGCTGTTGATTATGCTTTCAAATGCTTTTTTGTCTTATTCATTGATCTGAGTTTTATCAGATCTGGAATTAAAGAAAAATCTCTCTTTCATGTAAGTTTACAGCCAACTGACTATAATTCAGGGAAGTCTAAGACAATGAAAGCATGCTTGTTTGAATGTAAGCTGTGTTCAGCTTTCAAGCACACTTAATGCACACCTGATGCTCAATAAACAGCAAAATCATCACTGTATTTTTCATTTATCAAGGAAAGTTTTTGTTATACTTTCAACTGAAGACTCTCCTTTTTCAGGGAAAAGTTCAGGTGGCCAAAAAAAAACCCCAAACCCCACAAATCACTATGTCTTTATGCACTATCCTTTAAAAAGCATTTTTTCCAATAGATGCTTCCACAAAAAGTTTTTAATATAAAATGCAACTGACAATTCAGCTTCATTACAAACCTTCCTCCAAAAGTACTCAAATTTGTTTTAGATGCAATAAGCTTGCATGTTAGAAAAAAAAAAAGTAGCAATAAGTACCCTCACATTATAAGTCTATAAAAATCTTGAGTAAAGTAGAGATGAAGTCCCAAAACGTTACTTCTTCTCCCCAAATCTCTTTACGTGACAAAAAAAGAATGAAGAATAACAACTCTACCATAAGAGGCTCGTTATACATAAATACATCTATTGTCCGATATGGTACTTAGGATTTCCTATGTCACTACTTCCATCAGCTCACACAGGCTTGTCAGGGCACGTTATCTAATATGAATTCTTGAAAGAATTATTTTTTGCAGGATTTTTATTTTTCTTGTCTTTTTAGCATATAACGATGTCCTCATATAGCACATACATGCACCTGACCTCTATCTTATCTGAGAAGATGCAGTGTCACTCTAGCTTACATGCCAGCCTCATGGCATCCCAGCGTACAGCTCATGACAGTTCCTAGGAACTTAATAATCCAGGCCCTAAAGGTTGAGCACTCAGAAAGGTTTAGGTCTGAAAAAGGTCAAAGGCTTTTGTCTTGCTTTTTAGAAGTTATACATAGTGTCTCTCACGTCTGGAGAATGAGGTGGAATGGTAACACTTAATTTTAAAGCTTATTTTGATTAGCATTTTGTTTAAAGTTCCTTTTTGAGAAACCCTATCCTACTTTTATCCATATTACCTGTTCCATAATCTTTCCCGGATCTAGGTAGGATGCGGCTCATGTACTTCGTAATGAGTCTTCCTACAGCAATCATAAAACAACAGACAACATGACACACATCTACAACAACTCATTACTTTCTGTGCTTCTAAACACAAATTTTTGCAACCCACCATCACCCTTCTTTCCCCGTGCATAACCGTGCTTTTCTAAAAGGAAAGCTGGATTTCAGTGGGGCCTTCATTCTCTATCATGTGAAAGACCTTACTGCTATTGTCTCCACAGAAATCTCTGTTTTATTGTAAAGGATCCATGATATTAAAGACTCCTCCTTTAGCAGGAATTTCTGCTACAGATATGGCAGACACTGAGTATGTGCAGTCACATGTGGTCCAACAGCAACAGCTGAATGTGTAAAATAGACATGTCCAAATTAAACAAGGAGGGAATCAAACAGAAAGCAGAATAAAGAAAGGTTACTTCTTAATTTCAGCCTTGATGACTGGTAAGCACATAGTTACAGGAAGATTTACTCATTAAAATGTGTGTGCTTTTGGGGTTTTGTTTTTGTTTTTGCACACCTGGTATGAAAAACTTAATTAGACCAGCATACAGCTGCCACACTTGCTATTTGGGTGATACTGTTAAGCGTTAGCATGATGTCAACAATTTTTCAAACATAAACTCCTAAGTGCTGCTGCTTTCATTTTTCACTACCCCTAATTGGCGCTATAAAGAAATCAGAACGCTACTGAAATCTGTGGGGCTGAACAAATCAAAAGCATGCACGAGCAGAATTAGCTTTATATTCTGCGCTCTGAGTACACTGCCAGCCAGGCAGAGTTATGCTAAGTAGATAACTTTGTGAACAGTCCACTTGAAATCAAAATCAGCTATTGCAGCAGAGGGCCATTCACTGAACATGAATCAGCATACCAGTAAGGGGAGCAGGGGAGCAGTAACATTACTCGTTTTGTTTCTGAATGATCAACACATTTCTGTTAATTTAATGCTATTGTCACTACGCGGAAAGCCATGCACAATACACCTCCTTCCCCTGCAATCTCAAAAGGTCTGCTGCATCCAAAATTTGAGTTAAAGCAATGCAACTTCTGTTTCAGGTTTTCATTGTTCTCAAATTAAATCAGACTTTCAGTTAAAGCAATGCTCTAATTCTGTGCCAACAGCAGTCTCCTCTAAAAATTCCCTCCACTGGAATGACATTTCATATTTGGAGCATTTTTCCCTCTCCCCTATAAACCAGAGAAGTTTGACGTATGTTAAACACTGGACTTAGCCTTGAGAAATGACCATGAGGGAAGGCACTAACATATTCCCAGCTCAGAAAACAGGGCATAAGCTTGCAGGGACAGGAGGTACAGGGTGCAGGGTAAGTTATGCTTGTGTTCAGAAGCGAAAGAGTCCTCCTGGAAGCCAATGCAGCCAGCAAGTCTCTGTGCAAAGGCTCTAGCTTCCTTGCAGTTTCAAGTATTTCCATGAAAAAAAAATAATCAAAACTGATCACAGAAAGCAAATAGCATAAGGTTTTTCTCCACAATTTATGTACTTCTCATCAACAGGGTAATTATAAGCAATTCAGCCATCCTCAAATATTTATCAGTCTCATTTTATTAGGTTGCTAATCCCAACGAGGATTAGCACTCACTTAGTAGGTCAAACTGATTTCTTCTCCATGCCACAGCTTTCAGGAACTACCCAGCAGCTCAGTCACTTAGACTTTCTACTACAGAAGCATTCAGGAGATCAGGTTTTATGTTAGCCCCTGACAAAGCACTGCAGTTTTTAATTTTCATTATCAAGTTATATTCTCCTGTTTTGCTTCAGGAATCTCAGGGAGGGAACAGGAGAACAGCAAAGAGTAGGGAGGGTTGCAGAGAGAGAAAGAATTAGCTGGATGGACATGTAACTTCAAGGTTATTAAAATTTGTGCCACTGATTTCTGCTCCAGAATGAAACTGCAGGTTTTAATTTTCATTTTAAAAAAGATTAAAATAGAAATTTAAAAAGAATGAGGAGTATGAACATGTTTACACAGAACGTCAGAATATAATACTTTATCCCGTCTTTTTTTGAAGCAAAATCTGAGAACTGTTTACTAAGTATCTTTCTTATCATACTTCTTACTATTGTTCCTGCGATAATTTCCTAGTACGGAAAACAAATGTAAATTTTGTTCCTACAGAATAACACAGATAACCTCCTAACACTTATGAAAGAGAGCAAAATGTTCCACATAAATCTTTGCAGGACTGAGTCCTGTAATGCTGTAATTTATTTCTAATTCCCTAAAACATTATGCAGAAGATATAGCCGAATTATACACACGTCATCCAAAATGACAGCTGATGCTATTATAGAGACATTCAGAATCAAAACAGAGTTAGTACTCCATCCCCTATCATCAGATCTCACAGATTTATGTGCTTCCCTGCTTACAGATTTAGGAGATGATCCTGAATTGCACTTATTCCCCTTGCACCTCAGTTTTTACACAGAAGAAATTCACATGCAAAGGCAATGAGCTGTGTCACGTTCAGGAAAGCTGGTCTGTAAGTGCCTTTATAAAACTCACTTCCCACATCCATCAGAGTGTGCTTTTTAGCTCCTCCCAAGTTTAGCCCCTTCCCTAATCAAAGCTGCTTTACAAGTATTAGCCATGGTTATTCTTCAAGGAAGGGTAATAGGTGACATCACCTACAGCTGAGCAAATTCACACTCCCATCTGCAGTCTCTCCTCATAACATAAGGCAGAATAATTATAATTAATAAAATCACTACCATTTATCTACAACCTCCCTTGACCTGTCCTGTCAGCAGAAAGAGACCTAAAAGTGTATAAAACTATAGTTTGCACCAATTTGTACCTCCTCCTCTGTATCACCAGAAAGAAGGAAAGGGGCCACAATACAAATAGATGTAGTCCCAGCACTTAAATAGATAGACGTTTCCCTTTTCTGCTTGACTTCTGCAAATGAAAACTAATGCATTTGTAACATTTGATCTGTTTTCCTGCTACATTATTAATTCCCATAGCTGTGACAGAACATTTGGTCCTGTGTTGGGCCAAGAAAGATTGAACTGCTTAGCTGCCATCTGTGCCTTTGAAAATGCCATGCACTGTCTTTATCCCAGATACTTTTGTATGTATGCATATGAGCACATACTGTTTTGAAATGCAACAACTCGTTAATACCAACAGCAAAAAGTTACAATTTTAAAAAGAACTTGTCTTTGAAAATTTTCTTAATTTAATATCTTTCCTAATTATTCAGAAATCTAATGGAGGATCCTCTCTGAGGAGCACAAGACACTGCGTAATGTGCTTCTCAAAAGTTTCATCATATCAAAGAAAAGGGAAGTATAAAAAAAATGCAACAGAGCCAAAACCAAAGTTATTGATTAATTGCAGACATTTAAGAGAGTAGAGAGATCTGCGGGTACTATGGATCAACAGATTCAAATCTAAAGCAGGCACATCATAGAATCACAGAATCATTTAGGTTGGAAAAGACCTTCAAGATCATCAATTCCAACCATTAACCTAGCACTGCCAAGTCCCCCACTAAACCATGTGCCAAGCACCACATCTACAGCTCTTTTAAATACCTCCAGGGATGGTGACTCCACCACTTCCCTGGGCAGCCTGTTCCAAGGCTTGACAACCTTTTCGGTGAAAAAATTTTTCCTAATATCCAATCTAAACCYCCCCTGGCACAACTTGAGGCCATTTCCTCTTGTCCTTTCACTTGTTACTTGGGAGAAGAGACCAACACCCACCTCGCTACAGCCTCCTTTTTCAGGTAGTTGTAGAGAGCCATAAGGTCTCCCCTCAGCTCCTCTTCTCCAGGCTAAACAACCCCAGCTCCCTCAGCCGCTCCTCATAAGACCTGTGCTCCAGACCCTTCACCAGCCTCATCGCCTTTCTCTGGACACGCTCCAGCACCTCAATGTCCTTGTAGTGAGGGGCCCAAAACTGAACACAGTATTCGAGGTGCGGCCTCACCAGTGCCCAGTACAGGGGCACGGTCACCTCCTTACTCCTGCTGGCCACACTATTCCTGATACAGGCCAGGATGCCGTTGGCCTTCTTGGCCACCTGGGCACATTGCTGGCTCATGTTCAGCCGGCCGTCGACCAGCACCCCCAGGTYCTTCTCCGCCGGGCAGCTTTCCAGCCACTCTTCCCCAAGCCTGTCGCATTGCCTGGGGTTGTTGTGACCCAAGGGCAGGACCTGGCACTTGGTCTTGTTGAACCTCATGCAGTTGGCCTCGGCCCATCGATTCAGCCTGTCCAGATCCCTCTGCAGAGCCTTCCTACCCTCAGGCAGATCAACACTCCTGCCCAGCTTGGTGTCACCTGCAAACTTACTGAGGGAACACTCAAGCCTCTCATCCAGATCATTGATAAARATGTTAAACAAGACGGGCCCAAAAACTGAGCCCTGGGGAACACCCCTCGTGACCGGCCGCCAACTGGATTTAACTCCGTTCACCACAACTCTCTGGGCTCAGCCGTCCAGCCAGTTTTTTACCCAGCGAAGAGTACACCCGTCCAAGCCATGAGCAGCCAGCTTCTCCAGGAGAACGCTGTGGGAAACGGTGTCAAAGGCTTTACTAAAGTCCAGGTAGACCACATCACAGCCTTTCCTTCCTCCACTAAGCAGGTCACCTTGTCATAGAGGGAGATCAGGTTGGTCAAGTAGGACCTGCCATACTGACTGGGCCTGACCATATGGTTATCATGTACGTGCCACGTGATGACACTCAAGATGATCTGCTCCATAACCTTCCCCGGCACCGAGGTCAGACTGACAGGCCTGTAGTTCCCCAGATCCTCCTTCCAGCCATTCTTATGAATGGGTGTCACATTTGCTAACTTCCAGTCAACTGGGACCTCCCCATTCAGCCAGGACTTCTGGTAAATGGTTGAAAGTGGCTTGGTAAGCACTTCTGTCAGCTCCCTCAGTACCCTTGGGTGGATTTAAAAGTGCTGCATAAAGGTGCTGCAAATGCAACTATAAAGGCTGCATTTTGATTTTGAACACAACAGTTTGGAGATATCCCCTACTCAGATGACGAATACTGGTAAAGATTGATAGCATCTCTAAAACACTGCAATTTCTTTATATATTCATCCAACATATGTTTAAAACCCTGTATATATGAATTCATTATGATTTTACCAGCTGACCCTCATACTTTTTTTTTAAATGCCAGATGACAGAGATATTGTGACCTTGAAAAAATTATGTGAAATGAAATTCCCACCACTGAATGAGATTTGTCACTTTGGGCTACGTTCTACATTGTGCCCAGCATCTATCCAAGTTAAAGTGATATAAAATGAGTATAACATTTTGCATATTACTAGGTTTTATTCATAGTGGTATGACATCATCATTGTTTCATAGTAATGAAAACTCTCAAAACAAAGAAATAATGTAATCCACTTGTATTATAATTTGTGTAGGGAATGTATGATCATTTACTCTTATCTTCATCTTAAATAATGTATTAGTCACAAATGGTGTTAATATGAGCTGTTAATAACGCACTTTGTATTCAAAGAGGCTCACAGGCAAAACCAAACCAAAGAGAGAAAAAGAATACTTTAATCAGCTGTGTGACAATTAGACCGAGGTCAGACTATCCAGAAACACTGAGTTTTGGGCTAAGGCAAAGCACAGAAAGCTTTAGCCTCACTAAAGCCTTTGGCACAAGGTCAACAGTGACTGGAAAAGAAGAGTTTGGTGGAATGATGTCTGCATCGGACTCTGCGCATGCTCACCTATCTTGTTGAGTTGCAGATGATGAGATGTAAAGGCCAGACCCCAGAGCAGGGCTACTAAGACATGGAAGCTACCTCTCTGTTTTTAAACCCTGCTCACAGCTGCCCAGGCTCCCGACAGACACCTCAGCCTTTGCTTCCAGGTCCCGTTTTTGGTGACACTAAACTCCAGCAAATTGTGTCAAAGCAGAGACAGCCTCAGAGCACATGAAACCGAGAAAAAAGGCTCTGACCACACTTCTGCCATTACCACAAACATATATGCATCGCCTCGACCTCTTCAAAGAGCACACCGCACAGCTTAGTCCCCCTTCTGAAGGGCTATGAGRGCAGAGAGCAGCAAGTACGCAGGGCGAGGGGAAGTACTGCAATGGCCGCGGTCCTCCTGCAGAGCACCAGGTCCCACGTGAGCTCTGTTCCCAGCCATCAGCTCCAGGCAGGAGGATCTGCCCCTCCTTATCCTGAAAATACCACAATCTGTAATTTGGTACCATATAAGGCCAAAGCAAAATTTAATCCGAATTCATTTTTTCCCAAAGATGGACACAGATTAACCTTCTCTGATGGCAGGAAATAAATAGCTGGTACTCCAGCTATATTTTATTATTCGGAGCCTTCTCATTTAATGACTGAATCAGAGGTGACATGGCTGGAAGAACAGGGAGCTTATTAACATCCATCAGCATGTGCTATACAATATGCTAACTTCAAATTTGTCATTTGTACCCCAACTCAGTCATGGTCCTTTAGTACTAGTCAGCTAATGAAAAGCACAGCAGTTTGGATATTTTGACAGAGAAAGAAATGAAACAGTGAATTAAATTGGCACTGGCAGCAATGCAGAGCCACTGAATGAGGAGGAGGAAGGAGATTGTGCTGCCCCACACAGTAACAATGGTTAGAGGTGAAAATAAGTTTGCCCAAATGCCAGCACTGGTTAGAAGTACTCATGACCTCATGAGGATGACAGCAGTGACCGTCTCTGCAAGCCAGGAGGTAGGACCTGAAACTGCAGAAACTGCTTCAGTTTGCTCGCTATCGCCTTTTCTCTTCAATGCAACTTAAAGAGAATAATGCTGTCCTAACTTTAAAATGTAAAAGTTTCTACTGAAAAGAAAACGTTATTCCAGTATTCTGACTGGCTGGGTCAGGCAATATATATGACCTAATAACTTGTACAAGAAATCTTCAGACAGCCAAAGTCCAGAAAGCACCTACTACATACCTGGCAGAGCTCCAGGAATATTTTACAGGACAGAGATGTCGGGCTCCTCAGGACTCCACAACCTTACTCAAGACAAGACTAGCTACAGTGTGTAACAGGTCCCAAGGGAACCGGAGTTTTTGACATTACTTATTTTGGGTCATTTCTTCCCACTGTATGGGATTCAGCTTGCTCAGCAAACCCAGCACAGGCCCAGTGCTGGCCAGCTGACCTTACGCTGTTATTAGAAATACTTTCAATCTGTATGGAGCAGTTCAAAGGCCAAATACTACAAAGCAAGAATAGATTGCGTAACACGTCACCAGATCCTATACTAAAATGCAGTACATACTATACTAGAATGTAATATGCAGCCAGGACCTATAATAAAATCTTTCTATCTGATGAAAATGGAAAAAGAATGATGCTAGCAGACAGCATCTGTCATATTCAAATTTCATTCTGAGACATAATCAAACCAGTTCCTCTCCACAGCAAGAGGAAATTCGAGGACAAGCTACAGTTTGACAATTTTAGGCCTGTCCACTCATTATTGTTTCCAATACGATGAAAATAATAGCCTAAACCAAAATTTGCCTGAAGGACTCTGATCGCTTCTTCAAAGAAATCAAACAATGAAGGAAATAATTCTTAAGTCCTATTAAATATGTGCTGAAAAAGTGTTTTAAAATCATCTGTCTGGAGAGTTTCAAGTGACTTCCATATTGTGCATTATGGCATGAAGCGATTTCCCCATGCATTTACTTCCTCTGACACCGAGCCAAATTAAAAAATATAAAAAATCAGTCTAGAGGGCTCGTGTTGTGAACAACATTGTGCATTGCAGTCAAAATGAAGATTTGCTGCTTGGGAAGTGGAAGGAATAATTTTCTATCTGGGTCATGTAGTGGTTCACAGCAATTGCCCTATCCATAGCGACCCACAGATGACTGCACAGCATTCATTAGAACAAGCACTAATGGAAGTGGCCGATCCAGTTGAGAGTAACGAGAGCTGACTGGTCTAACACATTGCAATTGACTGGCAGAGTCCCAGAACAATTTACAGAGCTTCAAAGTAAATACAGAGTGTTGTGGCTTGACACTTAATACAAAAGAAAAAGTGGTGCCTGCATTATGAATACAGACCTCTCCCTCTGCTAACTACTTTATTCATGAAACTGTAAATGAAGACAGGCACTAATACAGTAAACACACTACTAGAAATGTGTTATTTATGAAAGTAGTAGCATTTAGAGTAGAATTAAGACCTACCTTTAAAAATGTGGTTCTAGAGAGCCAAAAAGTGACTTTGACAAGAGCACTTTTAATTTTTTTGCCACTGAACAATGATTTTTTTTTGACTGAAAAAGATTAAATTAAATATTTTCTGAAACTTGCTTTACAATTTTAAAGAGTGCAAAATGGATCTCGCATAGCTGGTAATCTAGATGGGCACTGGGCTGAAACATACATACATTTCACTATCATCCCTCTAACCCTGATGTACATACACAAAACCCATTTACAAATCCACTGTGCAGATTAAATACAACATGTTAAATAGTTCTTCCTGGATTTATTTGGAAAACTGATTTTCAAGAATTTATACCCTAAATTGACATATAAGAACAAGAGTCATCATTTTCAGAACTAAACACTAAGACATTCGTAAAGAAAAGGCAGGTTGCAAAGACAGTCAAGCTCCCATTTCTCCAGTTAACTAAGGTTTACAAAGTTGGGGAGGGGGGAATTTTGACAATTTTCAGAGGAAAATAGTTTTCTTCAAAAGGAACAAAGACAAGACAAAAAGTCCCATCCCAAACCAGCAAACCTTTGGTTACTTGGAGTCCCCTCTACCCCATCAAAACATACATTTTCCTACTGGAATATTTGCTATTCAGCTATGCATCTTTCCACTAAAAAAATAATTTGAATCGGTAACTCTAGCAAGCCCAATAATTAAAGATTCTACTATTCATTTACGTACAAAAGATGCCAACTAGAAAGTTATGGAACTGAAAACCAATCTCCTAGATCAATCCAAGACTTCAAAATTATGGACAAGCCATCATTTATCTCAGGTATAATTTTGCTTGAGTAAATATGCATTTGTGGCTACAAGCTTTATTCCAATGTTTAAGCTTCATTTATAAATTGTTTGTTTCCAAGCAAGGAAGGAAACCTTTAAGAATGGCAAATGGAAATTCACACACTGCAAATACCAACTTGTTGGATTGTCCTGCCCTTAAACTGACACAGAAGGAAACAGAGCTCTCCAAGTACCCCCCTACTCTCTGGCATGCGCTTCTTACAGGCTGGGTCAATGCAAGGTAGAGAGCAGCTTACAGTGGCTGTTGCTATTCTTCTCCAGCACAGATGAGGAGGAAAAAGACCAGGACCAGCTGAAATGGAGTAGAAGGCTTAAAGCATTTTCCATACTTTCACAGAAAGGAACAAACTTTTCTGGGAGCCTATCTACACTGTGCAAAGGAGAACGATACACTGAGTTAGATCAAAATTACAACTCCCTTGACTACTTCTGAAGGTGCAAGCTGCCTYTTCACATAACTAAAATGAGAATTTTCTAATCTAACCCCTGGCACATATCTGTTGAGTGCAACATCTGAGAAAGTAAGTATGGGCTTTCCCATTTCCTGAGGCTGCAGCCTCCTCCAGCAGACCCTCTTTGCACCTGGGGAAAAGCAACAAGAAAACACATGATGGAAGTCTCCAGGCCATGAGGGTGCAATCTCTATGCCAGCTAGCTACAGCAGAGGCCACCGCCAAACTTATATACACCACATCTGGTGGTATTGAAGAAAGCTAGACAGGTGCCCTAGGAAGGAGGCTGGAGATAGTGGACACCAATGTACATACAAGACCATTTGAATAGGGGAAGTTGGATATTGTTTTTCTTGTTGGCTTTCTAAAATCATTAAGACAACTTCTCTTTATGACCAGTCTGCAAAAAAGGCCAAGCAAAAACCAGAGAGTGCTATTCATTGAGCAGTCTCCCTTCCTTAATAATTCTGAAACTACATTCCCGAAAGAAGACAGAAGCTACCTCCGCCAGTTTGTCTTTCCAGTTTTGTCTTTTCTACTCATCTTAATTACCTGCTTTAAGCATAGGGCTTAGGTCAGGTGAATCTGTGATGTCACCAGGAATCGGGTGACAGCTGATGTAATTAGGTGAACCCAATCAACACAGGAGGAACAGGGATCTGGTTCACAGTCTCGGCAGATTAATGAATACACATCCCAGCAAGGTCATTAGCCAGAAACTGAATCTCAGCAGCTTGTGGCAGTTTTACTGCTGCCCTGCTTTGCTCTGGAGCGGGGAAGTGAAAACATGCAGTGCCAAGAGTGTAACCGGATGACTCAATTTGCTGATACATTTGAATATTTATGCTGTTTAATGGACTTCTTGGAAAATTAAACTGATGTTCAAGTCCCATTTGGTAGATTAAGACAGAAACCTAATGTATCTCTACAGATCTTCTTAGGATGTGGCACGATGCCTTTAAAACATAGCATTCTTCTAAGCAAGTATCCATTATGATGTTTTCTTATGCCAACCAGTGGGATAAGATAACATGCCAGTTCAGTTTATATTTATATATTTTAGAAATAAAATAGCAAATTGTTTGCATTTATACTTCAGCTTTTGCTGCTATCAACTCTCCGCCTCCTTCACTTTTCTCAGGTTAGAAAAGCAAATGGCCTGAGTAGGAATGTAATAATTTTTCAACTTTATATAGACTACATTAGCTTGAAAAGTCTCAAAACTGCCTTGCTCTACCCAAGGAGTACTATGTGTCCTGGGAAAGGATACCCTGAAAACTACTGGAGAGTCAAGGCTGCCATCACTGCTGGGGCATAGGAGACCAAGAGCACAGAGAGCTGTGATCTGTACAGATGCAGCAGGAGAAGCTGAATCACAGAGGTGCAGGAGGGAAAGACCCAAACATAACAGTCTGGAGAGCATCCACAAAAGGGAGAGAAAAGCTAAGTGTTTTCAGGCCACACTTCAGAACCAGATTGGCAAGAGAGGCACAGAGATGGTGGTCCAGCTAAGCAGATGGTGTTCTCCCAGCACAGCCTGCACGGAGAGCCTTCCATCTGCTAGCATGTTCAAAACAGACTAAGACAGGAATTACGGAACTTTTATTAAAAACAACATTTTTAATACTCTCTGAAAAATATTTATTTGATTCCATGTTAACATTGATGAACTCAGGCTACATAGCCTCAGAAATACTCAGGAGGGGCTGAAAGGATTAGCAGGAGCAGCAGATTGCTTCTTTTGGTGTGCAAAGTCACAGCTATCACACAAGCTGCAGAAGGAATTTCAGCTGTTAATAACAAGACAAAATGCTGTTGCTGCTGTTTTCTTTAAAAGAAATGCTAGGTACCTAGACACACATATGCATATTTACCAGGGATCTAGCTAATATGCATTTTTAAATACTTTTTTTTTTTTTAATAAGGGAGGTTTCTGCAGTTAGAATTGTATCACAGATAGCTGGTTCTTTACATAGTATCTCCTGATCATTTCTTCCTCAGAAGCAAAACAACTACTGAAGTTTTACACAGGGATGGAGACACAGACATAACTAGCAGAGTCTGTGACATAGGTTCAGCATGGGAAGTCTATAGTGCTTCCCCCCCCCCCCCCCATCAACTGCAATTATTATTCTATGCTTATGCTAACGAAACTGTTTAAAAAAATATCCAAGCCCCAATAAACAGTACTATTTATTTCAGTACATTTTCTGCAGCGTTGTTATGATACATGGTGACATAGTAAGATCATGCAATCTAAGGAGGGATGGATCATCACCTCTTAGAGCACAGCTCAAAGTGTTAGTGGAAACAGAGCTCAGCAGCCACTAGGCAACATCTGAGAAGAGCATGTGTAACCCTTTCCCAAGTCCTTGAAAAAGCATCTCTAACTAAAGCACGATACTGCTACTGCTCTGGGTTAAATTCTCAGGGAGATGCTATAAAACTTCCTCATTTCTGACCATCCTCTGGCTGTTGTTACCCACCAAAACTGCCACAGCATTCAAGGCAGTGCAGCTGCCCTCTCTCCAGCCTTCCTGCTGCCAAGCAGCCCCCCGGAAACGCGTAGGGCAGCAAGACCTTGCACACACCTTCCCTCTGGGCCAGGGCAACACCAGGGCTATTCCAAGAGCAAAGAGTAGCACACAGAATCAAATAAGATGAGAGCAATTTTATTTCACTTTTCTATTTATTTACGGAGAACTAAGAAATAGCTAAAAGAGGAAATAATTAAAATGTACAAAAGCAAGGAGAAACTAATTGGGATGGTAATAAGGGAATATTAGGGAGGATCATGTGTATCAGAAGAAGAGGCAATATGATAAAATTAACAGGGAATATTTAGGCTGCATATCAGAACAAACTTTTCAACAATAAGACTCTGGCAAAATCTTATAAATTACGTTAACAGCATGGGTTTGGAATATTTTAGATCAAATTATACCTGCTTGGATCATTTAAATGTTTAGAAAAATCCTGCTTTGATAAAGACACAAATTATAGAAATATGAGGCATGTTTCATTTCCAGTTGCCATGCATTTGTTTTTCTGGGTGGGGCAGCACTTAACACTGCTGGAAAGCCATTAAGCAACAGTAGTCAGTTCCCAAACCACCTGCTTTACACTAACACTGTTTCCAAAATAACATCTTAAGCGACTCTTTAAATTTGCATATCAGAGTCAATGCAATATTCATGGATTGCAGTATTTGTTCGTGGCTCTTCCTGTAGTTAATTCTGTCATTCCACTATCTCCTGTATTCAAGAATGGGAAAACTTAAATCAGAAATAAAAAAATGTTGGGGAAGTCATCCATATTTAAACAAATGGTTTGTAAGTTGAAGACTTTTCGCAGAACCTAGAAACCTAGAAATACATTTTAGAATACTTAACCTCATGAATACATTCATCATTAAGTTACAGCTCGAAACAAGTAACAGTTCAACTTTTCCCTTGCAAAACATTTTTCCTGCAGTACATAACACATGGAAGCAGATGAAACACCTACTACGTGGGGAAAAAGAAAGTAAAAAAACCATACTCAACGGTGAGAAAAAGCCACCTGAGGAAGAGCACTGAAACAGCAGCAGTCCTTGCTGATGTCTGGATGTCTGTTCTAACAAGGGCAGCAGAGAGCTATTTTAACAAAGACCCTGGAGACAGCTCAGAATTTCGCTTAAGCACCTGAAAGCACAGACATCTACATAATTTTTAGGGCTAGACAGCATCACCCTAAATATAAAGATGGATAGCATCTTTAACCACACCCAATTCTACTGAAACATGGATTATTCCCTGTACGGAGTAGTAATTAGCAGAGAAGGAGAAATGGGAGGGCCAAGGGACAGAATCAGGTCTACAGTAACCTAAGGCTTGTGAAGTCCCTTTTTACAAATCCTCATACAGGCTCCTTTTCCCCCTCACAAACAGAGGGATATTATCTACAAGGGGAAAAAAAATGTGAGTGCAGTGACCTGAAATGTTTTTGCACTTAACTGGTCTTGTTAGTACCAAATGGTGATGTCTGAGCTGTGGATTAATAATTACAATGGAAGGAAATGAATATTTTGCTCCCAGAGAAAAGGAAAAGAACCAGCCCAAATCAGTTTTACAGAGAAGACAGTAACTGACATAAAATGTCAGCATTCACAAAGTGGTACCATACAGATTTGTACACTTGCTCCCATTTTAAGAAATCGGAAATAATTTGGTACCTCAGACTGTAACTGTCAGTGGTGCCTAAGTATTGAAGCTGACAAATGACTGTAACATAACTATTAGTCTCCCTGTGAAGGCTGAGGAGCTCAGCTTACACTTGATGCAGTGTATACGATATTTTTTTTTTTTTTCCCTTCAAATTCTCTACAGGCTGAGTACGTGATATCACAGGTAAGCAAAAGGGAAGAAAGGCAGCGGATATCACTGGGAACTATGAAAAATGTTCTGGTAAACAGCAGGCATGCACAGTTACATATGATAAAGTTTCTGTGAGCTATTGTCAAACACTGGAACACAGCACAAAGCTCACTGAAGTAACAGCGTTGTTCTCTCTCTATATGGCCAGTTCAGAGGGGAAATTGTTTTCTGACGTAAATTGTACTAACAGATAGTTTGTTTCAAGAGCCTAGTGATAAAGTTGTATGGATATCCTAAGACTCACGCAACTTTAAATGAATTAGGTCGGGCAATTTCTTCCTCACAGAAAATTACCAAGAACTGTAATTTAGGACTAAGGCACTTCTACTTCAAACAAGTTTACAGACAACATATGAACTCCCCTGAACTTTAACCACAGATGTTTGATTGTTTTTGCACAATAAATTAATGGTTAAAAGATTAAGTCATACCTAAACAAAAGGAAAGTGTTTTAGAATTGGGCAAAATCTTCCCAGCTGCTTTATTCTTTTGCTTAGCCTCAGGGGACACATCTGAAAGAGTGCACCAGCCAGGACAGATGGCAGCCAACGCATTCCTTGAGTCATACATCTTTGCTTATACTAGGTCATGATGAGTGCCTCAAGGCAGTGAATGTGAACTACCAGCAAGTCACGTAAAATGTGCCCAGAAGGTACCATTCAACGTTCATTTCGTATAAATTAACCCGCCAAAAAGAATGTGAATGATTGCCTTACTCTTTCCTTCTATATAGTCAACRGTTCCTAAGGGGAACCATACAAAACTAACCAAACTTGCTTGGTGGCAGACTGAGCAGTCCCAGTACTACATTCAGCAAAAAGCTATGGTTAAGGGTCAACATTAATACACTCGGGCTTGCAGAGAACAGCCTGAAAAATACCAGCACAAGATGCTAAAGCTTAGAGGTCGTATTAACACAGCGACTTGTTTAAGGCAGCTTATCAATGGAGAAGTACATAGGTTATCACAAATACTGCACAGCACAAAGAAATCTCATTTATTCTCTCCCCGCCAGGCACTGGATGCTCCCCATGCACCTTTATGCTTGTTGCTCTAAATCAAGAGCAACATCTAAATCTGCCTCTCCAGACTACAAGGACTCAGATGCCAACATTTCCTTCTCAGTATTTTATTTTGTAGCAATAAAGGTCTTGTAACTACCACTGCATAGTATTTTAAGGGAATGTGAAATATTCACAGGTGAATGCTGACCCATCTTACCTAGACTTCAAATGGCATCTCTTGAGAGATGGAGGAGTAACTGTCCATATCTAAAAAGCTCCAGATGCGGGGAGGCAAATAACTCGGAGCTCTTTGCAGAAGAATGAAACTCAGGTTGCCCCAAAAAGAGATTCATAGCAGCTGCTAGTACTTGGAATAAAAGTTTATCCCTTACATACACCATGAAAAAATAGGTCCAAGTCCATCAGCATGAATGAATGACATAAGGCACATGAATGAATCAACATAAGACCAGAACAAACTGCAGAAGTAGGGAAGTGCCATATGTGTCAACAACAGGAGAACAAAGTAGAAAAATACAGTAGCTTTGGACAAAATGGAGGTACAGCTTAATATCTTAGTTCACCTTGGGCTGGTGATTAAAGACAAGTCAAAAATAAAAAATTATTTCACATTGTCAACTTACTAATCTTTATATATTTATGTATCAATACATATACACACACACTAATGTAGGAAGATATTTTGCTATGGAGATAAAAAAAGATCTGCTAATAATGTTGCAACTGTAAAAAAATGTCAGAGGTAAGAGTCATTAATTCCACACAACAGATAATGGCTCTTGAATACAGCAGACTGCAGACTTGCCATGACGACCACTGCCTGAGAGGAAGTGGATCCACTTTGGAAGCAGAAAAATTACAAGTTTGATGAAGAACAATGACAACGGTTTTGGAAGCAAAGACTCTTTCCCATTCTTGTAATGGCACAAACTAAACCGGATATGTGACTTTCTGAAAAATAGGAAATTAACTAACTGGCAATTAGCAAAAATCTCTGTGGACCTACTTTTCTCCTCAGGGTCAGGAGTACAAGGATGAGACTAGAATAGTGTCAAAAAAAGCAAAAAAGTAAATACAAATTAAATTTTGTGTTTAATAAGCTGTTACTGCAATTCTTTTACTCTTTTGTGTATAAGACATTCTGAAAAGATTTAAACTTCAATGGTTAACTTATAATCTTGCATTTTTTTATTAAAACATTTTGTTGTTCTTAGTGTTTGTCCTCTGCTTTTTCACCTTGATTTTAACTTGAAAATATGCCCACATTTTCTTTTACATAATAGTAATTGAGCTAATAATACAGTGACACATAGAAGTATATTTGCTCCCTGAAGGCTTCAATATGGACTGTGTGTCAAGAGAGAAAATATTTTAATGGATTGCTACACAATACAAAATGAAGGTACTTTCAGGTAACACAGGACAACAACTGAACAACAAAATAGAAGGTAGAAGGATTTGAAATGCAATAGGCAGAATAGTGTAATCTATTGAAATGAAAATCAGAGGGAAACTTACGTAGACAAGCATGTAATTACCCAGGCTGAAAGGTGGCCAGGATACTGAGTCAACACAACTTTATTTTTGCAGAAACAAATGGGTCAGATGCTGAGTTAATAGTTGCATGCAAAAAGTAGGGGATTCAGCAGCAATGMAGTGGGTCACTGGTTAAGCACAGATTGGGGAAAGAATAAAGACCGGCACGTTATTTTAAGTACTTTTCCACCCCAACTGTACTCTGCCTGATCAGGCTTAGAAATACCCTGAGTAAAACTGACACCAGTACAAAAAGGAAGGAAGGAAAAAAAGGAACAGTATTACACCACAGAGGAGGAGTTGTAAAGTGTTTACAGTTTTGAGGCTGGTTGTAGATGAGTAAGATGGTGAAAGGTTTTCYAGGGAAAAGCTCTGTGAAGTTTCCACATAAACAAAAGTAAATATTTTGGGCATGATTCTGTCCTCCTTCCTGCAAATCAGGAGTAACTCCACCAAAGGCAACCTTGTAAAACTTGTTCAAGAAGGTCCATTGTGAACTGAGATGAATGGTCATGAATGCACTAAAGAAATCTGCTATCAGATTACATTTTTACGGCTCTTATGTGCTGTAAGATAACAGCTGTTTTCAGAAAAGTGCTGCAAAATACCAAATCCATTGCTTTAATCCATGCCAACAGATTTTTAGTGGTAACATTAACTGGATGCAGACAGTTGCTTCACATATTACCCTGTCACAAGGAATATACCATCAGTCTCCAGAGAGAACAACCTGGATGGTTGTGCAACAGATCATGTACTGCCAGTCAGGGCTTTCAGCTGCAAGTACAGTATGTGCCAATAACTTAACTACATATTGCAGAACTGTGGAAAATTTGACGGGCCAGAATTAGTGAACTAGAAAAATGTGCTCTTTCCCTCCTTGACCGCCGAGCCCAGAGAGTTGTGGTGAACAGAGTTAAATCCAGTTGGCGGCCGGTCACGAGGGGTGTTCCCCAGGGCTCAGTTTTGGGGCCBGTCTTGTTTAACATCTTTATCAATGATCTGGATGAGGGGGTTGAGTGTTCCCTCAGTAAGTTTGCAGATGACACCAAGCTGGGCAGGAGTGTTGATCTGCCTGAGGGTAGGAAGGCTCTGCAGAGGGATCTGGATGGGCTGGATCAATGGGCCGAGGACAATTGTATGAGGTTCAACAAGACCAAGTGCCAGGTCCTGCCTGCACTTGGGTCACAACAACCCCAGGCAACGCTGCAGGCTTGGGGAAGAGTGGTTGGAAAGCTGCCCGGCAGAAAGGGACTTTGGGGTGCTGGTCGACAGCCGGCTGAACATGAGCCAGCAATGTGTCCAGGTGGCCAAGAAGGCCAACGGCATCCTGGCCTGTATCAGAAACAGTGTGGCCAGCAGGAGTAGGGAAGTCATCGTGCCCCTGTACTGGGCACTGGTGAGGCCACACCTCGAATACTGTGTTCAGTTTTGGGCTCCTTGCTACAAGAAGGACATTGAGGTGCTGGAGCATGTCCAGAGAACAGCAATGAAGCTGGTGAAGGGTCTGGAGCACAGGTCTTATGAGGAGCGGCTGAGGGAGCTGGGGTCGTTTAGCCTGGAGAAGAGGAGGCTGAGGGGAGACCTTATCGCTCTCTACAACTACCTGAAAGGAGGCTGTAGCGAGGCGGGTGTTGGTCTCTTCTCCCAAGTAACAAGCGAAAGGACAGGAGGAAATGGCCTCAAGTTGCKCCAGGGGAAGTTTAGATTGGATATTAGGAAAAATTTCTTCACTGAAAGGGTAGTCAGGCATTGGAACAGGCTGCCCAGGGAAGTGGTTGAGTCACCATCACTGGAGGCATTCAAAAAATGTGTGGATGTGGTACTTCAGGACACGGTTTAGTGGGCATTGGTGCTGGGTTGATGGTTGGACTCAATGATCTTACAGGTCTTTTCCAACCTTAATGATTCTATGATTCTATAAATCTGTGTTGTGGCCAACCTGAGCAATCTGGATAGATAAAATCCATACTAAAATATTTACCATCAATTTTTTTTTTTTTTTTTTTTTTAATCACTCATAGTGCCACTAAGTGTGTTTTCTAGAAACAGTATGCAAACACCACAGTGTTGCACTGACATGGATTTTTGTTTGTGAGCAGGATGGAGGAAGGTACACAGTTTGCTTCTGTACTGAAAATCTCTCACAGAAAATGCCAAGACAAACATTTTTAATGACAGCTTTCTTTGCAAAAATGAGATGTTTTGCCCTCAAGGTAGCTGAAGGGCAAATTTAAAGCCCTGAGTCTTAATTGGATTTTAAGTATTCAAAATTGACCCACATACAGCCTTATCTATACAAAGGCATCCTCATTGCAGCTAATGGCAGCTCAGTACTATATGTATACAGACTGTGATGAGCAGCAGTTGAGGCTTGTTAGCCCTGGCAGCTGTTTTCAAAAACCAGTGAATTACTCTGAGCTGGCTTAAGCTGATCTACCAATGCAAGCAGCTGCAGGAACTTGAGGGCTGTGCACACTCAACATCCCACCGTCACTGCCTACTGCGGGTGAACTGCTTATGACAGTGGTACACCTTTTGTATAAAAAAGAAGAAAAAAAATTGTAATGCAGGCAAGGCTCAGGCCTAGTAGAAAGGCACATACAAAAGGGACAAACTGCTACATTTCCCAGTAGAGAGACAGTGTTAATTTTTACTATTTTTCTGTCAGGCAGTGTACTAGGGGGAGCATTGGTAGGTTGGTGAGTTGAGGTGACAGCAGTTAATTGGTTTCCAGAACAGCTGTGTCTCTAAAGTAACTAAGCATCCTTGCACTGACTTTAATGGGTGCTGGAGCATAAGAATGCTCTGACCTCGCCTTGTAGCCAAAACGGGGATGTCTATCCTTGCAAATCCATTGCAGAGAAATTGGATACTGAGTATCAGGGAGGCACAGAAATCAGTTGCTTTAATGTGATATTAAGCATCTTAAATCACTAGTAATGTTGCCAGGAAAAGCAAAGAACCAACTGAATTTTTTAATGACATATGAGAACAGCAGTATGAACGCACGCCCTGGCACAACACTTTAACATTAAGTTACACAGCATGAAGAAAATCTTTCCAGCACACCACTGAAGAAACACATTTTGTTTCCAAATGCTTATCAGTGAAATATTTAAGGAATTCACTTTATAAAATAGTTGAAATGCATTCAACCATCGCCAACATGTGAAGTCTATTCACTTCATGACAAGAGAGCTGGTACCTCTGAGGTGGTACAGATATTCTAAGTTCAAGCTACCTTTAATTTGGTTATCAGAATATTTTTCTCACAGAACACTCTGTTTTTCACAAGGAAAATCCACAAATTTATCCCTATATTCTTGCAGGAAAACAGAAAGTAATATTGTAATTATTGTACAACTTTCTAGATAAATTATTTTAAATAAATTTTGCAATTCTTCAGCAGATATTTACATATACAAACAAGAAAATACAGGATACAATAACTTTTATATGGCTAAAGTCAAAATCAAACATAAGAATCTCAAAAAATGGCTTAAGGTTATCAGTTCCTAACCAAAAGCCTGAAAGGTAAAAAAGTACTTTTCAACTTCAAGACTTAGCCATCTTGTGATAACTTCAATTATTCCACAGGAAAGACAGAGAAAGTACAGCTAGAAAAGTAGAAAGACTTTTCCAAACAGAATTAAATAAAAAAGGAAAGAATAGATTTCTGATGCTAAGAAGCTAGGAGAAAAACAAGCGACAAAGTCTAGAGATACAGATTGAAAGACCAAAATGAGTCCAAAAGAGATCAGAGGATACACTTTGATGCAAAACATCTGGAAGTTGAAACTATTGGTAAAAGAGAGAGTCTTCCTATCTGCATAAGGCAACTAAACAACCAATGGATGTTTATTTAGAGCAGTATCAGTGGTCCTGTCCAACAGGCAAGCAGAAAGATTCTCAGTAAAGAACAATTACAAAGAAAAAGCAACGTTCAAGACATGCCGGCGTTGTCTTAAACAGATCAAGCCTAAGAGATGGACAAGATTTGGTGATAAAGATCTTCTGATAGTCTGACATTGATTTAAAAGCTTCAAAGTGTCTGACAGAAGTGAGTAAATACAAAAAAGGAAAATGGTTAGAAAGCATGTGTTAAACAAGTGACAAATACTCCGTTAGTCATCTCTCATGTTTTTAAAAAGAATACGGAAAGTACAAAAGACACCAATGCAATCGAAGAAAGACTCAGAGCAGGCATTTCAGATGATGGTAGTAGCTTTGTCAGCCTCAATGTCTAGCAAAAACCTGTATTATTCTCAACACCAGGGAGGGGGGAAATAAAAATGAAGAGCAATTTCCTTCTGTAACCTGTCAAGAAGCAAATAGGTTTCCGGACCAGAAAGCACTGGGCAGATTTTAAACCATTAGTGTCAAGTGGCTGTCTTCATTTTATAGAACTAATGTGAAGTGACAAGCACCATTCATGAAAAATATTAGAGATTTCCAAAAAGCTTTTGATAGCAATTGTGCTGTCAGGAAGTCCAGTTGTTTGTAATCATAACTGGAATAAGACCAGAATGTATAATATTCCTGTTATTGTTAATACTGGTCATGACTGGGGTGCAACAAAATTAGCTGCAGTGAGCAATTGAGAGGTTTCATGGACCAATGGTACATTTGGATGATTTTCATTTCACTTCCCAAGTGGAAGAAACAGACCAGTTATTAGCAGACACAGAAAACATATTGGTCACTTTACTGACAGGGAGGACAAAAAACATGGCTATTAATTTTTCCAAACCAACCCCACAGCAGATAGAGGAATATAATTAAATTTGTATCATTTTTAGGAAGTAGAATATATGATGATGATTAAACTCTCCTACAAATTCAAGCAATGAAAACTAAGGCAGGAAGTGGCTTTTATAAACTTGTAAAAGTTTAGGGAGGGGGATAAAAAAAAGAAACATGAATCAAAATTGATATTAAATACAAATTTTTCAGTCATGTTATTAGGTCTGTTCTCCTTGCCCACAGCAGAGTCACAGAACTCCACAACAACATTTGATAACAGAGATCAACTCATTTAGAAAACCTCATGGGAGAACTCCAGAATCCCTTGGACAGAAATACAGCGTGAGGTATTGTAGGCTGAGCACGCAGACATAAAATATTAAAGCCTAAGAAGGAGGAAGTGCCAGACGACATTAGCACGTGCTTTAAGAATGCTGCCGATATGACTCTAATATCTAACTCAACCTGAAGACTGAATGAAAGCGAAAAGGAGAGCTAGAGTAGTAACACAGAATGAGAGGTGCATCTCCAGTTAATTGACATAAAGAGAAAATTATGGGACCATGACATTAGAGAAACTGGTTTTGGCCCAAAGGTGCAGGAGTAGAAACAACTCCCATCCAAAACGTCGCAACATCTCAAATGAGGATGTTGACACATGGGGCACCAGACAGCTCAGAGTTAAAATAAAAATAAGAGAATAATTTACCTTACCACTGAATATCAATCTACCCATGGTAGTGGATCTAGGCTTCACTTTAGTGCTCTCAATTACTGAACATCAGATAGAGCAGTTAAGCCGAACAAGGCTTCTTCAGTAACGTCTGTCTCTGAATGCCAAGAAGAACAACTGCCAAAAAGAATAAAAAGGAGTTGCCACAGAAGGAGCCATCTACTATTTCTCTATGGTAGTCAGAGGGCTGCTCCAGTCAAGTCTGGCACAGTATCACAGGCTTGCTTAGGTGCGAGAAACAGAGCGCGTTTTAGGATGATTCACTGGCACCAAGCAACACAATGGAATTTTCATTAAAAAAACAGAGGCTCTGGAGCCACGAGAGTTTGCAGTTAAGGACAGCAAGCATTTTGATTTGCAGAATCAACATGCAACACATCATGACAAACTTAACTCAGCTTCAGTGTGCCCGTTCTCTCATACAAATTATGGAGCAAAACTACTCGCAGACAACCAAAGCAGGTAACATAACAAATCAACTTTATAGACAGATTCAGCAATTTAAAGTAAGTATGGGACTGCTGAAGCACAATTTTGCAGGAGTAGGGTTATATAATCTACTAAATGCCAAAGCCAGCAATTACTGCAGGAGCACTTACCCTCTTATTTTCTAAGGCGTGACACAGATTATTTGGTCATATGCAAATAGTGTGCCTTTAAGGGAGGGCAAAAAGATTTTCTGTGAAGCTGTGTTCTGCTCAAAGTACTGTAAGGGGTTAATATATTTTGGAGCTCAGGTTGTTACTGGGTGTGCTGTACAGATTCACAGCCTATTTTGGAGAGAAGTTCTCCATTCATTCCAAGGAACAAATACAGTCAAGAATTCAGGCGGCACAAGCTACTCCACAATGTCTCGCCAATATTTTTCACCAATCCGTCCTGGTGGGTAGAGAACATCTGGAAGGGAACAGCCCATATCAGAAGTGTCTGGGACCTGTCTGCGGAGAGTGCCAGCAGGCATGCAGGCAGGCACCACGTACTGTGCAAGGAAGAAGCTTGTCATATCCTATGAAAGGCAGAGAGGTTGCAACATTTCCTAGATATTCAAGTTTTGTTTTCCCAAAGGAACTGCTGTTAAGTATGCAGAATCTATTATAAACACAGTGCTAAGGCTTTTCCATAACTCTGATGTCAGGAGAAAGAGAAACGTGTAAACACTCAGAGAAATCAAGACACAAATACAGGCCAATGCAAACATCATGTTTCCCATTGTCTACTTTTCCTATCAGCAACAGGAGCGACTTTCATTATGTATTATCATAAATCATAATATTAACAAATTAATGTTTTCAGGAGCCATTTATCACTGGTAAATACTTCCCCCCCCCCCCCAAGTTCTTCAATTTCTTGTGCAGTTATCCTTAATAAAGCTATGCAAGAGGAAACTCTTCTGCTACAAAAAAATGTAAGCATTTCTTTTTCTCTTGTTCTTCATCCAGAGTAACCCCAAACCACCTAAAAATTCTTATGAAAATCTAGACAAGCTTTCTCTGAAACAATCCACAATCTAACCAGTCACAGCCTCACTGGAGATCTGAGATGCCATAATTCAAATCCCAGCTCAGGCTAAGTCATACTAGGAATGAGTGGATATCCTACAGCCTAGGTGAGTGCACTAATTACCAGTCTCTCTGCTATTCTCAGGTGAGCTGCTCTCAATTATTCTACTGGAGTAACCTCATCTTGTATAACTAATTACACATTCACAGGGCTAACAAGGCTGTTTTTCTAAGCCCACTGGTTATGGGACTCATCTCAAGTTGTGAAAGATCGAGATTCAATTAGTATTTTAATTACTTACATAAAGCAGAACTGTTTTCACAAGAGAGACTGAAATCGTAACACCCCAAAAATTGCCTCAAGGTTAAGACATTCATATAGGACACGAGTGACAATTTCAAGCTCTCAACCTGAACTACATTCATAGGACTTAAACATGTGACATTGCTCTGCCAGGGTAGGTGCTCCCGTCTGGACACCAGAAACTTCCTCTGTTGAGAAGTGATAAATTTTGATGTTGAGAGACTGTCCTACATGTAGCTATAACTACAAAAATATACATATAGATATGCAGACATGTGTGTATATATGTATGAACAGTAGCATTACCTAAATACTTTTTTAGCATGGAATAAAGAGTAAGAAAAATATTATTTTAAATGGAAACAATAGAAACAACAAATACCCCAACAGAGCACCTGATAATTTTTGCAGGCACAAACGCCTCATCTATAGTGGATATTTTGCAGCTTGGATTATGTAGGCCATGAAGACCACTCTTTCTGTAAGATACTGGAAGAGGAGTCTGGAACTCCTATTCCTTCAGAACCTTAGTTTCTCAATAAATACTTGGTGTGTGGAGACGTAAATTAATTTACCTTATATATGCACATATGTATATAAAGTATGTGTATGAGTATTAAATTAATATATGCACACTATATATGGTGTTCTCAACCTGCTAAAGTCTGTTATATTATATGGTTATTCACAGCTTATATGGCTCATTCTACATATAGTACATACAGATAGTTCAAGGTACCCTAGTCTTTCAGTCTATGACCAGCTTATGGCTTATAGATGAAATAACTGGAACCGAGCAACATTTTAGCCTGGAAATTTTCAGAATGTGAATCTGATTCAATTTGCTCTTAATATTTTGGACTTTTCCCTTAGGAAAATAAGAATCAAGCATTTTGCTTCAAGAAGTTTGTACTTCACAAAGTATTGATATTCTTCTAAAGCATAATACTTCATTTTTAATGTCTTATATGAACATTTCTGATGGCTTGAATGTTCTGGGGACAAAAGCAATTGCAGAAGCTTTAGAACTTCCCCGGAGGACAGGAGTTGCATTTGGCAACCACTTCAGTAATTTCTCAAAGGGGAATTACTCTGGACATCTTGTGTTGATTTAATCAGTTCTGTGGAGCTCAATATTTTCAAGTCCAAACCTTCTTAAAAAATAATTGCCACTCAATGACATGTATAGCTGCCTCTGTTCCTAAGGAGTCTATAAATGGAAGTGGCACTGGTAGTCATGACTCATATACGTTGGCAGCACTGTGTGGGCAATTCAGCACAGCATGTTACCACCCCAAGACTGATCTACCTGGCTGGAACCTGTTTTCACTTTCAGTTATCTCCTCAATAGAATTAATATTTGAGTCCTGCCTCTTAAAATAAAGACATGAAAGTAACAGGATTCAAATAACATGGATTTGATATTTACAGATTATCAACATCTTATCTTTACTGAAGCTCTGTAAACATAATAATAAAGAATGTTTCCCTGACTCAGAGTCCATGAAGTTTTATGAGTTAACTGGTATGGTCACCACTTTGCGGGATCTGATAGCCATAATACTCATTCAAAAACTATTTGTCTGATCCTTTCAAGAGCGCAAAGCTTTGCCCATTCCTCTAATGTTTTTTCAAATGCTATTTTAATAAATAAAAATTATATATTGTAGAATTTTATGTCCTCCTTTTTAATTTAGTGTCTGGTTCTCCACTTCGCCCTCCCTTTTCTAATAACACAACACATCAAGCAAGCAACTTCATCAAGTTTTGCTATCCTGCATCACCTGTCCCTTATTCAGTGGCAAGTAATCCTGGACAAGTAGGACTCACATTACAGAATTCCTCAGAAAGGAAGAGATCTGTTTTGAATTGCTTTTATATGGCATGCATTTTTTATTATTTGTCTGAGTAGCTCCTCATTTTGCAGCTGGAGCTATAGATGCCCATATTTATCCCAGAGCAAGAAGAAGAAACAACCAACATTATTTGGGTTCCTGCAATATTGAAACTGTGGTAAGCAGTTCTCAGACTTTCATCAGGTCCCTCCTTCCTCCCAAGTCCTCTCAGCAGTCACAGGGTAATGCCCATTCCTGCCTCTGCTCCTCTGTTGTCACAGATTTGCTGTCATTTGCAATCAAACTAGTTCTGCTCAGCTCCTCGGTGCTCACTCCTACATCCCTATGAAGGACCACGAGGCAAACAGCTGTACTTAAGCATCAGCAGAACCTTTGCAAAAGACCCTTCAGGAGAGGTAGTTGTGAAGACCTCTGCAAGGAAAACCCTCAACTACAGTCTGCCAATTAAAATATCTACTCCCTGGCACACTGACGTAGACAAGTGGGTGAGTACAGAGGAGGGCTCCGAGACAGACTTTTGAACAAAATGAGCAGACACTACCCACCTTGAAGAGCTTGGATTGGGGCGGGTGATGAACGGGGACTCCACGGTACATCCATTTTTTTTGACTAAAGTATTGTGACATGATCAAAAAAAACCAACCTAATCCAGTCAAAGTTTGCTAAAGATCAATTGATAAGACAAGACCAAAATATGAGCAATAAAACAGTATTTTCTGTAAAACAGGAAAAGCCTAACAAGAACAGCAAAAAGAACACAAACCCACACTGTGCTATTGAAGATTGCTGAGATGCGATACCAAAACAGGAGACAAAAATATCCTCCTTGCAGAAGGGATTTTCGCTAAGCACAGTTCCTGGCCTGGAGCTTCTTTTGCTGACAATTTTGTACTCTCCCTTTTCTGAGTAGAGGAAATCCAGGAGATCACAGGGGTAACTTTGGTGCTAACTAAGAAAACAGGTGTGGGAATCTTCCCCACCTTCCTCGCTATTGCATTCTGGTTTTTTTCTCTTCTTTCCTCTCTATTGCCATCTCAGTCATTGAATGAACTGGAACACAGGTAATTTGCCATGATTTAAAAACAACCATCCTTCCAGCCCTGGAAAAATCCTTATCCAGATACCCACACACACAAGTTGTTAACACAAATTCCACCAGGAATACAGAAAATGATGAAGAAAGGAAGAAAGAAAAAACCCTAAAGAAATGGTAACAAGTATAAGAAAAATCACCTTTCAGCAGTCACAGGAAATTGAAAAAGAGAGGGGCTGTGGTTTAATTGAGAAGATAGAGCTCTCAGGCATATGGGTCTCTGGAGAAATAAGAGACATCCTACTGAATGAAGTTCCAACTGTTCCAGGAAGGCGAGTTGATATTCATTTCCAACTCTGAAGACCCAGGTCCATCTTCAATCTCAGGGGAGCAGAACTGGTGAAGCTGAAGTTCACTATGAGCAAAAGACAGCACCAAATCTAGTAGGTTGCTTGCTCTGTCCACTTCTACAGACATGATGTGTGCTGGAAGGAGGCTTTGGTTGTCAGGGTAAGTGATTGAGACAGATAAGCTGGTTAGAGACAGGCTAAATGGTATATTCAGAACACACCGGGTGTGAAGCACTGCCAAAGTTAGTTGACCCTGCTGCTTAATACTTCCCCAGCCTTTCCAGCTATCCTGTATCCTCTTGTACTAACAGCTGCTAAATGATGCTCTCCCATATTCCTTTCTACTCTCTCATGAAATCCACAGAAAAGCTGCATGAAGAAACAATTAATAAATATTTGTGCCAAAAAGGAAGAATGACCATTAACTAGTACCTTCTTTAAACAGAGAAAAAATAGGTTATGGATAGGAACCAGATTTTCAAGGGATTTGAAACGCCTTGCTCTTTCATSACTGATTTGCAAACATGGTCTGCTACAGGCTGACCGACAGCGAAAATTTGCTTTTGCTCTCATACACACTCTGGCTTCCAAGCACAACTTATCTCATGTGTTTTGTTACACTGCAGCCTTTTAGTAAGAGGCTGAACAGGAGCAGATGGGGTGAGGGGAAGAGGAAAGGAAGGCAAGAAATATCTTTTAGCCCCAGACTAAACTGTGATAAAGATTTCCAGCTACAGTACAACAATATTTGCCTCAAGAAAGCAGTTTATTCAGCTGCTCAGGAAAGAGGCTCGAATACCTTCTGATAGTGCGTTTTCCTAATGATGCCGGTGAGTCAGAAGCAGCACATGCCATAGAGCCACCAAATGCTTAAAGAAATTCTGTTGGGGGGGGTGCACTCTAATTTTTAGCATTTCTCTACTATTGGCAATCAAAAATAAATACCTAGTATGAAGTCTCCTCCGGCTTTACAAATTAGTCTGAGGAAAACCAGGCTGCTTCTACGGACAGGACTCTAGCCTATTTCTCAGAAAGCCCAAGTTTAACTTGCTGCTCTGCCACAGGCTCCCTTGTAAGCCAAAGTCACTTGGGCATGCCTATGCGGGCTACTTCCAACAGCTAACACCCTTCTCCCCACAGACCYTAACATAACAAACCACTGTGAGTCTTTGTAAATCAGGAAAAAATTATCTGCAGTCCTAATGATTCACCCAACGAGGGCTTGGCTGTGGCACCACTGTAAACAGCCCTTATTCTTGTGGGGAGAACTGAAGCATTTATTCTCGAGCTCTGCTGTGCAAATGCCTTTGACAGTAACACCTCCAGCAATATCTAAAAGTGTCCTGCGACATGGGACAACACTAAGATCTCTTATTCAGTACCACCCCTCTTGCATTTCTTGGAAGGGATTTGTCAGAGTTTAAGTGATGAGATCACAGACCACATGGTATCTGCCTAGACCCTTCACCATATTCACCTCACCAGCATAAAAGACTAGGAAAGTTAAAGGTTTTGATGTAGTTGCTAGGACTAGTTTAGCTTTTGTGCATATTACATGTTTAATTCAGCCAACAGAATCAATAGATTTTTGGTATCCCCGCCCTTCGAAGCTGAAAAAGCATAAAAAGCATCACGGCAACAGGTCTAATGTGATTTGAGACAAAATACAACAGATATTGCAAACCATAGCATAACCATGCAATCAACTTATGTCTCATCTTCCTGTTAAAAGCTTAGTACAGCACAGCATACAACACTGATCACTCACCAGACTCATATTGTAAAGATACGCTGTTGAAGAGGGCCTGAAAGTGTCTCCTCTTCTCTGTGTGTTACATAAGTGGACATATATGATTCATGAGTCATCTCTGCCATACCCCCACATTGTTAAAAATATATATATTTTTTTTTTAGATACAATTCCTATGTTAGTCTAAAACTTCTTTCTCAGACAAAATATACAGATGAAATTGTTAGGGAAGAAAATGCTAAAAGAAACACAGTGTAAAAAGTATCAGCAGGCAGGTCTGCTGTTGTCATAAGGCAGGGCTACAGCACTGTTTAATATTAAGAATGATGCTTCCTTTACGGGACCTTATTTTCAGCCACTTTTAACTTTAGCAAACTTACATGGTAAGTTTCCCTCCAAACAATCACTTTCCTGCTGCAGGAGGAGTAGGGAAGTTTGAATGAAAACAGTTCAGCTCATTTATGAATTTTTTTTTTCCAGAATACTTGCATTTTCCTATCTATGCCATAGTTTCCCCATCTTCAAGCTGCAAAACAGCCCCATTTATCTCATAACGGTGTTTTTGCTAAAGCACCCCAGATTCTAACAATGCACAGTATATAAAAGCACCTGAAGAAAATTAACAGTATGGTCTTCAGAGCAGGCAACAGTAACGTGTAGTAAGTTCAACCCTTCAACTATGCGCTGAAAGAGGATGAAAGAAAAGTCAACATAGACTAACTGAACACTCTCGATTCTGTTCAATGAATGAGGCACTTCCAAAAAAAGTGTATATGTGACTGTAATTAAATGCAGCATCAGACCACATAGTCACAAGTATTCAAAAAATCACAAGTTTGTCTTTTTAACCCTAACCTTTTGAATGTTTTGGCTTAGAACAAAAAAATTAGTTCCTTTATGGTGTCTTTTTGTAATTCAAATGGAATTTGACATCATCTTAAATTGTATTATTTCTGAGTTCATTAGAAGTTAATCTCATTCTGCAGTTTGAAAGCAGGGGCAGAATGTCTTCAGTCTTCTAAGCACAATTTGCTGGGACCATTTCATTTTGGGGGCAGTTTTCCCTACTATTATTTTTGTAAAGCAAATTCTTCCAGAATAGGTTGAAGTCTATGATTCTTACCTGGACTGTGGGAGGAGCCAGGTTCTTGCTTGGTGCTTGCTCTGCATCAAGGGCTACTCTGTCCAAGTGCTTTTGATGAACATTTCTGTACATTTCTGCCTCTTCCCAGTGTAGGTCAAAACAAAATGTTAAGACCTGCCTGCATGCATGAGCAGAATACTTGTTTTCTGGTGAGACCCGCTGCAAAACTCTGTTTCTGCCTGCACTCCCATAGTACTGTCAAGGTGCCCTAGCATAGATGTGGCTATGGCACGCACGAGCTCTCTACACACTGCAAATTACATCTGCTCAGGGCAGACCTTCTCAAGGCGTCAGTAGCCTTGTTCTCACTAAGTCTCTCAATGTTGCTTTATCCCTTTATCATTTAATTAAATCACCAATAATTGAATTTTGTAGATGAAGTTGAACAAAAGTTACTATGAAAGGCCAAAATTAAAAGATACTGAAGACTTATTTCACAAACCGGGAGTCTGGCAATTAAAGTCTTCCTTACTACAGCAGAGTTCTGTGAAGAAATATGCTACAAATGGCTTTTGGCTGCCTGCCGAAGCCTCAGTCATTCTGACACGTACAGCAAGACAACTGCTGACTCAGTGTCAATATAACATACCCATGATCTTCCAAGTCACTCTTAAGCAGCGAAGTTATTGGCCAGACTGTTGTCCTACTACTAACAGTAAAATGAAAAAGAAAAAAAATATATAGGGTGAGTAAGCTCAGGTCAACAGAAGCCCTTCAAGAGAATGGTTCAGTGGGGAAGCTACTCAGTGGGATGAAAACTCATCTACCTTTTTTTCCTGTACTCTTCTCAACAACCAGACAACCACCTTCTCCCTGACATGAGGGATTTACTGAGCATTCACAAGAAAAGTGACATTATCCAGATGCACTGCACAGGCTGTAACTCAGGTGGATACACAAGTTCTGCCTGTCTCTATGGTTGGGCACTTGAAACAACACTGAGACATTTTATGAGCTTCCCTCACCACAGCTGCTGTACATTTCACAGGAATCAACCTCAAGATGCTGGACACACAATTAAGTGGCTAATCGCTCACCAATTTACATACTTAAAAGGAACAAAAGATACTAAGATGTTGCAAAAATAATCCATAGGAGGTATTTTTACTGCATATCTTTAATTGAGGATCCTCTTAATTCATATCTGGAACAGCAGCTACCACTTTGAGATAATGATAAAAGTTCCCAGATCTTAAAATCCAGGGGAAAAAAAAAAAAAAAATCCATCTTTGTTTTGATACACTGATCAGTCAGAAGGCTGTGAAGATGCTTGCTTGATTCATTAGGATACTGCATAGCTTAATTATAGCTTTTGAAACTCCTTGTGCCTTCAGAAAAATCACATAAAGCATGACTATCATTAGGACAAATACCACTATACAAAGGAATAGAACAAAAAGCAGAAGACAAGACAAAACCAATACACTTAAAATCAAGATTATATTACAACTCAGTTTCATTTTAAAAGAAAATATAAATACATGTGATATATCAGATCTGTGGGAATTTGTTTTACATTGCGCTGGAAAGATTAAAACAAATTAAAATTTAGGAACCAATTTATTTCTGCGTGTAAGTCTACCAGCTTCAATGGAGCTGCACCAAGGATAGATTTGGCCCAGAGCATTAATGGAAGCATTCAAAGGTTGAGATGGCTCAGAAATTTAAAATAAGTTTGAATGTAATTCAAACTGAATGAATTTGGAAGTTTTACTGTGTAAGACTTTCTGGGGAGTAAGGAAAACACCATGGGTTTCATTCTGATCCCCCAAAATAATTTTATTCTACACTAAGTTTCACTGATGTAAACACCACTATTTCTTGTTTCTCCTCATGTAAGCAAGACGCTCCAAGTTTCTTGCCATTTGGTCTGAGACCCACCCACCCCACCCCCCCCAGTCAGTGAGCTGTTGCTCCCTGGAAAAATTGAAATCAATGCGGTAAAAGGCTACTAGCATGCTAATTTGTGAACTGAAACAGACTGCAATGAGAATCCTGAACTGAGAGAAATAATAGCTAATGAGGCATTGTTATCCGCCTCTTATGTGGCTTTGCTTCACCAAATACTTGCATACTCAGGACAGACGTTTATTCAGGACTTCGAAAAACTTCACTTCCTTCAGCTATCCAAGCTGAGAAACAGTTGAGTATGTTTTCTCAATATAAGATGCACCAAGTTACACTTCAGCTTGTACAGTCATATCAATTAAATCATACTCAGAATGGCTGAAGTCCTCTCTTAAACCCACAAGATACACCTATTTCCATACTTCTCAATTATTCACTTACAGTACAGTATATTGGTAAATGGCTGTGATCAGAAAAACAGTAAAAAATTAAAAATCCCAGTATTTTCCCATAGATGTGTTTTCAATATGACAACCACATATGTTAAGACAATCTGTGACTGAATTCCTCCAAGATACAATAGGAGATGTAAGATTTATAAATCTTTAAAGACAGCTATATTCTTTCTCATCTTTATAGGGAAAAGCATCGTATTTCAAGCATTTTTCCTGAAAAGCACTTCAGTCAGTAACTCTTACTCATGATAATCACAACTGACTTGTACACTCCTCAGCACTGATTTTTCAGCTGACTGTAGCTACCTCATTTTCTCTCCTGCATACCAGAAAGGTGATATAAATATATTCGGCTCAGTCTTGTCAGGTAAGGGCTCCTTTATCAGTCCTTAGAAGAGCACACAGATGGAAAAGAGCCTGAACTCTCAGAAATGAAAATATTATTTCACAAGCACTCCCTCTTTTACTTGAAAATGGAGTTCCCCTACTTCTCCTGGTAAATAGGAATTGTTCAGGATACCCTCCCCCCAGCCAAACAGGTTCGTTCAGTGATTTCTAGTTTAAGCTACAATTTTCATAAACTTCTTATTGTGGCAAGTGAGAGACATGACACCAACCCCCCCATCCCAACAGAATTGCAGGTAAGGATTTATCGGGCAGGGAAATCTCCTTTCCCATTAGCACTCCACAGCATGTGCACAGCAGGCTAAAGAGCAAGACAGCAGCTATTCATCCACGCTGCTTCTCCTTGCCACCATCCACATCCAGCTGGTTGCAGCATCTAGCCCCGGCACTCAGTGATTTTTATATAATATATCTTGTAAAAGCACCTCAAAGGCAAGAACAACAGAAGTGTCAAAGATATAAACGGAAGTATACTGAAGGAAACAAGTTATTCCCCTGAAGGAAATAAAAACCTTTAGGGGTTGGAAAAAAAAAAAATAGTTTTTCTAAAGTCTGTCTTTCTGCCATCAGATTCATGCTGTATCATACACAGCACCAGGTACACTGTCAGGACTTAAAAGAAAATAATGAATGGAAGAAACCACATAGTTAAACTGCAGTATGTTTTCTAGAGTGAAAATCTGTCTTCCCTGTTGCTTGTTTTGAAAAGAAACAAATAGCATGACCCATAGCACTTTTCTTGGGAGATAATTGCGTAAGTTTATAGGCACCACTGTTACAGGACTGTCAATGTTTATTTTCAGATTTTCTTAGCTTAATCTAATTTGCATTTTTGTTCCTCAGAAAACCTGGACTGCACCTCCTATTCTTCCCACACGCTAGAAAGAAACCTGATAGGTGCCTCACATTTTAAGGCACACAAACATTACCTCTATAATTAGTTAAGGGGGTTAATTTAAGGGGTTTTAACTAAGAACTAATACAAATCATCAGATTATTCTACAACTAGGAGGAAAACCGCTGCCTAGAATAATGCCTATAAACACATATGGTTAATGCATCAATACTTTTATTAATAATAAAGCACTGAATGACTTCATTTATAGCATTCAAAGATTAATGTATCATGAATAGATTTATAAGTAAGTTGAGACATCAGAGCATAGCTAATGTTGGGAGCAGGTGGAAAAACTGAAATGTGTTCAGAGTGGATTATTTTTCTACTAATTTCAGTATCTCCCAGGCTACAGTATTTTAATGGGCATAATCAAAGAAAAAGCTTATTACTTTCTTGGTAAAGAGGTTTCATAAGGTAAAATAGAAAATAGCGAAGACAAGGATTTTGTGTGTACATGTTTTATTTCCCTCTAGTCCTCATGAATCTACAGTAAGTCTGAAGAGAGGATACTCATCTGTTCCTGAAATGTATGTGTGATCATGAACACAGAACTCATCACCCTGGAAGTTTTCCAGCACAAGTAGTTTGCCTGTGATTCTTCAAAGTATTTTGAACTTTTAAGACAAAGTTTTAGTAGGACTTAGCGCAATATACTGTTGTAACAGATGCTCTAGAAGCACCTTAAGCCATGCTGATAAGCTAACTAAACCCATATAAATAGAAACATCCCATAGCTCCTGCAAAGAGTCTGCTAGATTTGTTCCTCTGTGTTGCACAGTTGGCTATACACCCAAATTTCATCCAGTACTAAAACTATTCCACTTCATACGCACAATTTAACCATAATACCGTGAGATGTTTTGATAAGTCTTTGACAAGCACATTTAAAACCCTGTAACATTAAAAACCTTTGTACCTTACAAGCAGGGGAAAGGGGAGATATTGTCTGCGTCTTCCTCCTGAATTATTTCTAACCAGTTACAGACAGGTATCTTCAGCCTGCAAAGCACTCCCTTTCTCAGCAAGCACAGTCCTCTGCTAAAGGAGAACACTGTAATTTACTTCTTGAGGACTGGATCAGCAGAAGGACCTTTGTGACACAGCTAGCTATGAAATGCCAACCACCTCCCCACGCACCTAACCCACTCACTTCAGTCCTAAACAGGGGAAGGAATGCTCCGACTCATCCAGTCATTACTAAAAGAAAGGAAGGAAAAAAAAAAAAGGGCCAATGAAACCGATATCCTTGCTCTTTTCCTGTGATTCAGCATATGATATTGGTCAAGCTACCGACACTCTCCCAGCTATGCTGTCTTTTGGAAGGTGAACACAGTGTAATTTTCCAAACCTAGACAGACAGACAGGTAGTAGTGCAGTGTAACTGCATTTCTCACTCTGGCCTCCAGGTATCGTAGGAGTGCACTGATGCTTAAATACATTTATACACATAAACCGTTCAAAAATTCTTGGGTGATGAGATCCAGGGAAGTGCCAAGAAGAGCTATCATAAAAAGGCAATGGGAACATACTGCAAGAATTCACTTCCCTCAGTAAATAACTGTGTTTATTTATACACACAGGGATAAATCCAAACTCAATGCACAAAAAAAGTCAGACTCTGGTCTTACGAACTTGTAAGTGATCAGACCAACAGGAAGGGGCAGAGCTGCTGCAGGCTTGCTTGGTTCCTTGTGCCCAAATCTCRCTGTGGCTTGTTCCAGTACTTGGCACGCACCATGCGTGGTACCAGCTTGCAAGGAGGTGCCTCAGGGTGACCCTTCCTAGAGACACAAGAGGCAATACCCAAAGCAGAGAATAATGTTGGCGTAAGGAAAGGGAAAAAGTGACAGCCAGAACAAAAAGGGAACTGGGCCAAAGTCTAGACATCTGAGTCACCCGCTTGGGCATCAGTTCCACAGCACAAGCCACAGGCAATGGCCCACAGCTCACGCAGAGAGGCTAGCTACAGGCACGCAAGGCTTACTACGAACCCCTACAAATATTAAAAAAAAAMCAAAAACAAAACAGAAAGAAAAACACACACACAAAAAAACCCACAAAACCAAACCAAAATTTTTTCTAAGAAGAAGAATACGATACAGGAAATAATTTACTACTTTAAGTACAACCACTCAGTTACCTAGGTACTCTAGCCTTTGTTCTTGGACAAAACTAATGAAGCAACTTCTGCTCTCAGTCACGCAACCGTAAGTCTGGAATAAATCAACAGCTTTCAGTGGGGTTATGATTTACACTAGTGTGAATGAAAGCAAAATCTAACATTTTGTTAAGACAAAGATTTAGATCTCTGAACCAATATGGATCTCTGTACCAGTGCCAAGTCCCAAATTTCTGAATTTTTTCATGTGTTCAAATCTAGTATCTGCAAAGCTTTTTGTGCTGCTTAGAAAAAACCACGTCTGAAGTAAAAGCGACAGGAATTCTACATGTTGACAGGCTCCAAACTCTTCTAAAACCTCACTCTTTGTTCTGCAACAGTAGATTTATCTCAAATATTCTTAAGGAAAGAATGAAGGAAAAGAGGCTACACAAATATCACCCAACTGCCCCCAATATGCCTGGAAAAGACCCAGCTCTGCTCAACAACAGAAATGCCACCAAGAGCCAGGGCTCTGAAAGATTTTATGAACTGCCCAGCACTAGAGAAGGACTGAATCCTGATGTTCTCTACGCCTCTGAACTCTGAACAACTCTACCCTGTCTCTCTAGTCTTGGCAGGATATATCAAATTTGCTGAGGACTCTCCCTCCCTATCACGGCAGGAAGAAACACATTGTCTTAGGCTTTGAGAAGCCTGGATTCAATTCCCTCCCAGTCACCAACTCCCTGTGCAACACTGAGAAACCACCATTTGCCTGTGCCTTACTGGTCCGTAAAAACTAGGGTAACATCCCATCCTTATCTCAAAAGGGTGTGTAACTGCCTGAATAATGGGGGATGAGAGCATCTAAAATAATACAAATGTGTATAGCCTAATTCCATGATTATCACAGACAACAAAGGAACCATTTTATGAAGTCATTTTCTGTACTTTCTAAAAAAAATATTTTTGGAAATGTTTGGAGTAGAAGAGGAAAATACTTCAACATGACAGTCAAAATGTTTAATTTTAGCTGAAGCTATTCCCTTAAGCCTCCATGAATTTATTCTTTTGATAAATTTGCAATATATCACAAGTAAAGCTAGAAAATTTACAGTGAATGAAGTGTCTTTTTTTTCCATCTCAAGATCGCATCTAAAGTGCCTTCCTCAAAACTACAAAAACATATCTCTTGGCAAGCTCACGTACATGATTTTTGCCAGTGAGCTGCTTATTGCAAGGACTGTGAAAGAGGAGGCATCAAAATTAAGCTTATTACAATCTTAACTTGTGTCAGAGTTATGACTTGCTCCATAAATTACCAAATTAAAAATGCATGCAAATATCTCTTATTAGAGAATTGTAAATATTTTTTAATGGATCAGAAGAGCTACAGGGAGCATTGCTCTACACATCTCTAGTTCAGTGCTATTACTCATGCAACACTGAGTACTAAATACTGTGTACAATTCTTATTTTGGCAATGGTTTTAAACAGCATATTCTATCCAAAGTCTCCTGCGTAATGAGTGGGGTAGATAAATAGCAGCTGTCGTATAAATCATCTAAAAAAGAAATTGCCTAACTGCTGAAACTTCTGCCAGCTCAGCAGCAACAGGTAGCACAGACAGCCTCTCTGCATTTAAGTTTTGCTGAAATGTGGCGAGCGGGGTAGTGCCCCCTGCACATACACCTTCACAAGTTCTCCAAGATGCCAGTGAGAACCACGCAGACCTTAGTAGCTGGTTAGCTTTTCCTTTCTTTAAAAAGGCTAATTTTAAAAAAAGTGTAGAAATTCAAATTCCTTCTTTTTATCATTTTTCTTTTCATTCTCCAGGTAGCAATGTTGCCTCTTTCAGATYTGATGAAGGAGTGTTTTCTAAAGGCTGCGATGCCCTGCAGTGGGAGAGCACATTATTTCTAGGGACAGATTTTCAAAAACAGATGCTCTTTACCAACAGTGGGTGCACAGAAACAATTTATCAAGAAAACACCAAGCTGTGTTTGCCACTGACAACTTCAAAAGGGCTATATAGTAATTGAGCTCACAAATTCTGGTCCAGTCTTGGGACAAATGAGATCAGACTGGTGTGTTTTGTGTTTTTTATTTTTTTTCTTTTTCCTTCTTAAAAAAAAATATCAAGACAAAACAAAAAACTGCTCTAGGTAAGCAACACCACTCTGTCCTTTTCCCTCACTGGACTTGTGTGTTGCGATTATACTTAACTTAGTATAATCTTGGTAAGACTTAACCAAGAGCAGAGCAAGAGTTTTATTTCTCATTTAATCTCTGATTCCTGCAGATCTTTGACTGTAAATACCACCTTCCTGTTTCTCTGGCAGATTATCCCATTTCTCAGTAGGGAATAAGCATACTTTGTAAATCCCTCCAGTATGGTATAAAATAATTACGATCCTTCAAAGCCCACGCCCTACGAAGTAGACACTTCTGTTATACCTCTCGGGTATCACGGCCCAAGTGTTTAACCTGTTGTCTGCTGGAGGCCACCAGAGCTCCTAGTTCCTTACACAATTTAAGCCTGTTCAAAGAAATCGCTTGACTGTAATTAACACAGGTGCTAGATTGCTGGTTAACTCCCCCAGCTCAAGAATCTTCTTCCCACAGTAATCTTTTTCTACGCTTGTTTGGTGCCTAACACAACACCTCCACAGCTCTGATGGAAGCCTCTGGGCATTGCCACAGTACAAACAACATTTTCATAGGTTAATTTATTTCATTTTAATGACTGCAACATGACATTTGCTTCCCTGGAACACGTTTGTTCCCCAGGAAACACCTACTGTAGATTTTGTTGCAGAGGCAGGGAGCAAGAAAGTTGTCATCTTCTTGTTAATGTAAAGGTCAAATGCAAAAAAAATTAACTTTTAGAATAATATTATCCTTTTATTTGATGATAAATAAACATTCTCATCCTAGGCCAAATTCTGTATATCAAGCACTGCAAACAGATATCAAGAACCATCACGCTGTGGTAGTCATTCCTCAATCTGTATTTTAAAGTGTTTGCAACCTAGATGGATTAGAAAAATGAAAGCCTTTAATGAACTGCAGTGACAGAAAATCTTACCCAGCAGTTGTACCTGCCCAAGTACCCTCCTATGCGCTTACGCACATGATCATTTCCACATATTTTCCACTTACATGGCCATAGAAACTCTACCACTGCTACCCATGGACTGGGGTCAAATTCAGTTGTGATTTATTTAAAAGAGAAAAACTATATTCAAGGATGAATGTTTTGCTAGCAGCATTAGCACTTATTGTCACTGTTGAAACCAACAATTCAGATCTTTTATACAAAAAATTGCACACGTTAAGAACAATAGGGTAGGATATAAAGTGCAGTTACTTTGCTGTGAAATATGGTCAGGCACACCACTGTGTCTAGAAACCATTTCAAATATATGTACTACAGACACTGCTTCCCAGCAACATCCATCAGTGGCAAGCCAAGACAGTCTTCACATAGAAATTATATATTACTAGGCATCATAAACTTTTCCCCTAAAATTTGTTAGACAGCTTGGAAAACCATGACACATGTAACGCTTTGCAAACTGTAGGGGCAATTAGCAAGCCTGTTCTGTGCATAGGGAACTGAAGAAGTCCATTCTACAGATGCATATCATATTGCCACAACACTTTCCCTGCAACCCCATTCAACACACCTTTAACTAAACAATTTCCCACACCACACACCGGCCCTGCCCCCTGCAATACTCCCACATCTCTCCTTAGCTCCTTCCCATGCCTTCCGCGTGCCGGCTGGCTCAGCCCCGATGGAAGGGGCCAGGGAACCGCTGCAAGCACACCAACAGCCTTTCCCTCTCTGCCAGGGCCCTGGTTTGGGTGTCACCACGTGCACCTGCTCTGTCATCCACACCCGCCCAGAAACACTTCCTTACCTCAACCTGAGGAAAGCTTTCTTGACAAAAAATGTTTCTGTGAAAAGTTTTTGTTCCGAGGACTCCACATTTTTCACTGAAACCAGCCAAAATAGAGATATTCCTCCCCCCTCCCCGAATAAGCATTAGGAGTTGGAAAATTGATAACAAACTCAACGCCACTAGAAACTGTTATTCTAAAACTCAATAATAAATGTCAACTATGTTTTAAGCACAGTGAGTCATGCCTTTTATCAACATTTAACAATTTTATTTAGATTTTTTTTTTATTGGGAATAATTTTTTTCCTTTTTTATTCATTACTTCATATTACTCATTACTTCAAGCAATGAAATAATCCACACAGAACAGCTCAAAAATGTCCAAAGTTCAAATAATAGAGAAGAATTATTTCTAGCCTGTTATTGTCAGAAATAAACATATACAGGAGCCATTGTCACAGGACTTCAGAGACCTATAAAACTGTTGTCTAAAATATCTCAATACCCTTGTGAAGCAGATATGCACGTGCTCATAAATAAGCTGAAGCCTTAAGACAACAAACAGCCCATATGTAAAATCAGTATTACTCTCCAAACCAAAGTCCTGACCTCTGTTTCCCTACTGTGCCCTACTGAACATCATCTTTTCAGACCTGAAATAGCAGATTACATTTGACTAGGTATTTAAATAAAAGCTGGGAGCTGATCAGTTTAGGATTAAATGTTAATGAAAAACCTTTCAAGGTGCTTAATCATAGAATCCTATAGGTTGGAAAAGACCTTTAAGATCATCGAGTCCAACTGTTAACCTAGCACTGCCAAGTCCACCACTAAACCATGTCCCTAAGCACCACATCTACAGGTCTTTTAAATACCTCCAGGGATGGTGACTCCACCACTTCCCTGGGCAGGCTGTTCCAATGCCTGACTACCCTTTCCGTGAAGAAATCTTTCCTAATGTCCAATCTAAACCTCCCCTGGCGCAACTTGAGGCCATTTCCTCCTGTTCTATCACTTCTTACTTGGGAGAAGAGACCGACGCCCACCTCTCTACAGCCTCCTTTCAGGTAGTTGTAGAGAGTGATAAGGTCTCCCCTCAGCCTCCTCTTCTCCAGGCTAAACAACCCCAGCTCCCTCAGCCGCTCCTCATAAGACCTGTGCTCCAGACCCTTCACCAGCCTCGTCGCCCTTCTCTGGACACGCTCCAGCACCTCAATGTCCTTCTTGTAGTGAGGGGCCCAAAACTGAACACAGTATTCGAGGTGCGGCCTCACCAGTCCTGAGTACAGGGGGGACAATCACTTCCCTACTCCTGCAGGCCATGCTATTTCTGATACAAAATAATAATTGCTAGATAAAAAAAATACACTCAAGTTACTAAAAATGCATCTCGGGCAGGAAAAAAGAAGCTCTAAATCTTCTGTGGAAAAGTTTAGGAGGAAGTGTAGAGAATGGGCAGTATAAAAATCAAGTGGATAGAGGGTACTACAGACAACAGATTACATGAAGAATAGTCACCACTGTATAGAGAAATGGTGTGAATCAGAAGATTTAGATAGGAAATTTGGAAACACATTCTTGCTCCTGCTACTGCTCTGCAGTGACAGTTTTACCTCTGCAAATGGGGCTGGGCCAAGTCTGATGTCCACATCTTTAGAAGAATGTAGAACAGTCAGAGAAGTCACAGGAAGTATGAAACAACAGCTAGAGAACATTGTAACAGACATATTCTTTCCCTTTTTGATAATCTCAATGGAATGAGCTCTTCAAGGAGGCGTCACGACTATAGGACACATTAGATCCTCCAATATGCTTTTACCTGAGCTGAGGAGGATACATCAAGAAACAACAGCAGAAGCCAGAGCCTACCACTTGCATATTTTCAGTAAGGCAAAACAGTTTTTGAGCAAGAGTTAACTAGACACAGGAGCAAACTGCTAAGAGATGAGAGGAACATATCTGTCCCCTGAAGCCTTTCAGGGAAGCCTGGCTGCATTCTGGATGCTCGCTTGCAAGCACAAATTGCAGGCTCTGTGCAGGATAACCGAGGGATAACCAGACGGCCAGCATGATACACAGTGCAGGAGCTCATTCTAGGCTCGCACTCTGTGAATATGTAAAATAGGAAACAGCAGAATAACTTAGAGAAAAGGGCCAATTCTCCAAATATGCTAAATCACAGAAGACATAATTTGGGATAATTTTCTGAGTGACTGTCACCAGCAACAAGAAGGGAATACAGTTCTGTGGGTTTTCTACTCTTTATTGGTGATGTACTTGCTGGTTCTGGAACTTCATATGGTTTTCAGAGACATTCAGTGGTCAAACAATATACTGCAGCTCAATGTTTTTTAAAAAAACTGAAAATGTAATGATGTCAGATACCTCTTAGCATAGTGGAAGTTATGAAGCATACACATGACAAACAAAGGAGTAAGAAAACATCCTGTCTGTTTTCTAACATGAGATTTTGTTTAGCAATACGCTGCAGTTAGCAAAAAATATTTTAGAAAAGCAAATATCATCTCTCCCACAAGTAAAGATACACATTTGTTCAACTGTTACAAAGTAAGAATTTGTTATCAATAGCTTTGGAACAACATAGGCTGCCAGCAGTATCTGGAAACTGCAGTCCCAGATCAGTGTTCTGTTGTGCCAAAGGTTTGAGGATTATGACAGCTATTCTATCTGCAATAGTGCCACTTCATATTACTGAATCAGAGAAAGAGGTCTCTTCTGAAACTACCTCCTCCTAGCACTCACCTTGTACACGTACAATAATTCCCACCTTGCAATTTAACACCAGGGGCTGAGGGCAGACTCATCCATAACAAGCTGGCCACCTTTTAGGATTTCTCAACAGCTTGGAAGCATTAAGGTTCTATTAAGTTTGCAAGGTAGTGCTGCCAAGGCTGCTTACACATCTTTAAAGCAATATTCATGTTGTGTTATCGGGGGGGGGGGGGAATCGATTGATCATTCATTTTTGAATTTCCTTAGATACCCTTCCTTGCGCTCCGCCGCTGGCCAGCCCGCGAGGGCTGAGCCGCGGGGACTCGGGGGCGGCTCCCCGGGCTCCTGCAGAGGACGCCGGCAAGGCCGCTGCCGCGGGCAGGGCCGCGCCCGGGAGCCGCCCGGCGCCCAAGCCCAGCCCGGCCCGGCGCCCACCCGTGCTGGCCGGTGCGGCAGCGCCGGGCCAGGCCCTCCGGCTGCCGGAGGGGAGGAGGCGAGGGACCCGCTGCCCGCGGCTTGCAGCAGCCCCTGCGCCTCACGGCTGCCCGCCGTGCCTTCGGCCCGCTCCGCTGCTCAACGCASAAGTTCAAAAAGGGGAGGCTTGGCTCCCAGAAGTCACGGGGCTCGCTCAAAAACAACGAGTCTTCTGGAATCGATTAATACTGAGCTCTTTTTATTTGCCTTCCAGCTTTTCAGACTGTGCCACACCTTATTCACACTTTCAAGGCTTCTTCTAGAAGGGCAAGTAGAGTTTTTGCTTTAAAAAGATAAATTAAAGCCACGTTTCTAATGGATTAGCACAGTTCTAGCAGCTGAGGTTTTAAAGATAATGCTAGAAAACACAACAATAAACAATAAATACTGAGGTAAAGAACTAAATTCCTCTGTTTCTGAATCAAAACTAAATCTTTTTCCTCCACCATCTTTGGAAGTTGAATGGTACAAGTGAGTTTGTGAGCTCTGAACATCTGCCTGGCAAGCCTGGTTAAGGTACGATTCAGAACAATGGTTCCTAGCACCGATATGCAAACATCACTCCACTTAAAATCACCCTGTTATTAACACCATCGCTGTTAAATGCTTATCTGACAGGAACACCTCTTTAATAAAATAAAGATTATTAACTCATTCCCTAGACTGCTTGTAATATGAAAGCCACAAACAAAAGGCTAAAGAGATGGAAGAAACAATGTGGGGAGAAAATATACCAATTCGCATGGCAGATAACAGGCACAAAGTGGTTTGGTTTTGTTTTAAACTCTGTTGAAAGATTTCAGAAACCCAGCTGCACCTATCTAGAATCATAGTGGCCACTAGACAAAGCGTTGGCGACTGCAACAAGTGAACCYATGGGAGCACCGATAAACAGACAAGTGAAACAAGAGCCAATTTTCCTGGCTATTGTACCTTGAAGAGATCTAATTCTGCAGGTATGTAAACTGAAAAAGAACATATGGGTTTTAATTGTTTGTTAATACAAAATAAACACTAGCAAATCATATGCTACATTTCTAAGTAAGTTTGCCTGTGTGCATATACAACAGTCTTACTCAATACAGACAACTTCTGTGTGTGTGCAGGCTCTAGCACCACATGGAATCATTTCAGGAAGAGAAACCAGAAAAAAACTGTTAATTTTACTTCTGTAAAGTTTTTTTTCCTTCTGGTTTAGCATCCTAATGTCCATACAGAGGTTTGGCAAGTACCAAAACTAGTAGAATACCAAAGCTAAAGAGATTATGGCCGGGCAGTGAGGAATGAGGCAACCTCCATCTCTCTGGCAGCTACCCAACAGACTTGACTACGGGGGGAAAGGGTCATCAGTCTCCTTCCTATGGGCCGAGGACAATTGTATGAGGTTCAACAAGACCAAGTGCCAGGTCCTGCACTTGGGTCACAACAACCCCAGGCAATGCTACAGGCTTGGGGAAGAGTGGCTGGAAAGCTGCCCGGCGGAAAAGGACCTGGGGGTGCTGGTCAACAGCTGGCTGAACATGAGCC